>CM057846.1:42380609-42400335 GCA_030068395.1 Apalone spinifera | reverse complement strand
TGCCTTACCTCCATGAGGAGGGCCCTGACGGTGGACTTCCCCACAGCGAACTCATTGCCCACCAACTAATAGCTGTCAGGGGTGGCGAGCTTCCAGAGGGCAATCGTGACCCGCTTCTCCAGAGGAATAGAGGGACACAGGTGGGTGTCACGTCTTCGGAGGGTGGGGGCGAGCCAACCACATAGCTCCAAAAAGTTGGCCTTCCGCATGCGGAAGTTTTGGAGCCACTACTGGTCGTCCCATTGCTCCATGACCAGCTAGTCCCACCAGTCCAAACTGGTGTTGAGCCTCCAGAAATGCCTCTCCACTGTGGGGTGCAGTTGTCAGAGAGGAGCAGCCACAGCCACGGACATGGTCCCCTGCAGGACCAGAAAGGCAGCTGACACACAATGCTGCAAAAACTGCAGCATGGCCATGTGGGGCCATCACATGCTCAGGGCCAGCTCTGGCTCCATGGCACTAAAGAACAAAGCTGTGGCAGCAAAAAAAGAAGAGGACAACCACAGCAGGCACTTCGAGAGCTTTGCTGTCCCTCGAAGAGGTAGGCAAGCATGCAGCAGAAGCAGAGAAAGGGGTCCCTTTAAGCGCGTGTATCTGCAAGGCTCCAGCACCAGCACTCAGAAACAACTGGTGACCTAAAGCCCTGCCTGAAGTGGTTCTGGGTGGCCTTTTATGCGAGAGAGAATGAGCATCTCCAATCAGTCTAGATGCTCTCTTTTGAAAAAGTGCATCATTTTTTGATGTGCTTTTGTGTGTGGATGTGCAAAAAGCCTGCAGTCTAGTTGTAGCCTAAGTGAAATATTAAAGAAAAGAATGGGAAAAGAAAAACGTCAGGGAAGTGCCCCAAGAAACTCTACAATGTTTTTATTGGCAATACAAACAAAGCTTTGAGTGTGATGGAAAGTATAAGCAATAATATAGTCTCACACAGTTGGGTTTAAATTGTAAGTGGGTTTTTTTTTCATTAGCAGAAAAAATATTATTATGGGCCAACATTTTTAAATGGTGAATGCTACTCATGGTCACTCCTTTTGGAAGCTATGTAATTTATTTAAGAAAATAAGGATACATTTTAGGCACTTGTACTTGGAAATTCTAACCATGAGTTTTTAAGTTGAGTTCAGATTTCTTTCAATAGTTCAGAGCTCTGCTAAATTCATTTGGTTTTAACCACTTTGGTTAAGACTGCAGTGGTATGCTTGGCTCTGTCTCTAGTGACAGCACATCATTTTCCTGGTGGCATTCTCTGTCTCCAACTCCTTGATGCCTTTGCATTTGTGATTTTGTGAACATTCTCTCAAGCCATCAAGGGGTTGATCATGGAACTCTTTACTCATGTGAGTAATCCCGTTGTAGTCAAGGGTTATGTTGAAGAAAGGATTACGTATATTGCACTCCAAAGCAGAATGCATGTCTGTTTCCAAAGCCTCTCTTCTGCCCCTTTGGCAGCAATGATCTTGTTTCATCTATGTGGAAAATTATGATTTTTGAAACCAAGTTCTCCTATCAGGAAAATGCTTGAACTTTTGTAAAACATACCATAAATCTAAAATATCATATAGCGCTGCTTCCTCTCTTCCAGGAGGGATCCTGGAAAAGCTCTGCCGCATCCAAGGAACACGCTAGATTGTGAATAAATTAGAAAAAATGAAATAGATAAAACAGAATCTGTTTGGGTCAAGAAAGCTAACACAGGCTGCTCCACTGGGATAGTATTTGGGGTTTGCTACAGACTCCTTGACCCTCAGAGATGATTTGGGTATTTATTTTATTAATATTTTAATGAAATAAATAATACTGGGAATTATGTGATTATGGGAGACTTTAATTTCTCAGATATAGATTGGAGTACAAGTGCTACTATTAATCTTGGGTCAAGCTATTCCGGGTTGGGAGAGCTGAAAGATTTCTTCACCAAATAGTCACTGCACCAGCAAGAGGTGATGCCAATTTAGTTTTTGTGTAGGTAAGTAGTTAGGATCTCTTAGAAGAATGGGTTGAAGAGTACAGATGTGGTTTGAGTGATCATGAGCTAATTTAGTTTAAACTAGGTGGAAAGCTACAAAAAAGGAGGTCTGTAACTAGAATCTTTGGTTTCAAAAGGGCAAGCTTTAACAATTTAAGGGAATTAGTTCAAGAAGTGGATTGAAAAACTCAAGGATTTGAATGTGGAGGATTCTTGGAATTATTTTTTGTAATTTGAAGTCCAATGTGAAGCCTGTATCCCAAAGAAGGGGGAAAATGTCATGGGGAAGGATTGCAGAGCAAACTGGATGAGCAAGCATCTTAAACACACTACTAAAAAGAAAGCAAAAGTCCTACAAGGAACAAAAAAATGAGAAGGATCAGCAAGGAAAGCTACCCCTTGAAAGTCAAACAGCATAGGAAAAAAGTGAAAACTTCCAAAAGCCACACAGAGTTGTACCTTGCAAAGTAAATTAAAAGCAGTAGTAAAAGGTACTATCACCATATACATAAAAAGAAAACAAGGAAAGAAGTGGGATCACTAAATAATGAGGTGGAGTTGAGATTAGAAATAAACTAGGCATGGCCCAACACCTATACAAATACTTTGCTTCCATTTTTAATAAGGGCAATGGAAAATGTATTGGTAGTGGCAGGTTAATTGATGGAATCAAGGATATGGAAATAGAAATTGCCACATCTGAGGTTGAAGTTAAACCACAAGGAGACCAAATCTGGATAATCTCCA
Organism: Apalone spinifera; assembly: GCA_030068395.1. Lineage (NCBI taxonomy): Eukaryota > Metazoa > Chordata > Testudines > Trionychidae > Apalone > Apalone spinifera. Next base: position 42,397,622 of record CM057846.1, on the reverse strand, counting down.
TCCAAGAATATTAAAGAAAATGGCACATGAAATTAAACCCAATAGCAAGAATTTTTAATCTGTAAATTCTGGGGTTGTACCTTATGACTGGAGAATTTGTAAAAGAATACATATTTTTACAAAAAGGAAAAAGGTGACCCACAAAACTACAGGCCTATTAGTTTGACCTCAGTTGTATACAAGTTAGTGGGCAACTTTTGAAAGAAAAAGTAGTTACAGATATAGAGGTAAATGGAAATTGAGCTAAAATACAATAAGGTTTTGTAGATCATGCCAGACTAACCTAATCTCTGATTTATATGTTTTTAGACAAAGTTAACTTTTTTTTTACATAGGAAATGCAGTAAATCTAATCTGTCTGCATGTTAGCAAGGCATTTGACACAGTTCATCATGGAAATTATTGGTTAAATTGGAGAAGGTGTGGATTAATATGAGACGTGAAAGGTGAACAAGGAACTGGTTAAAGGGGATACTACAATGAAACAGTGAAAGGTGAGCTGTCAGGCTAGAGAGAGGTAGCTAGTGGAGTTCCTAAGGGATGCATCTTAGGTGCAGGCCCATTTAATATTTTCATTTATGATCTTGGACCAAAAAGCGATTTTGATTTAATAAAATTTGCAATTGACACAATGTATTGCTAATACAGATGAGGACCAGAATATCACACAAGAAGAGCTGGAGGACCCTGAAAACTGGCATAATAGAAATAGTGCAAAGGGCAAGGTCATGCACTTAGGCTATGTCTACACAGCAGGTTTTTCCAGGTTACCTCTGGTATCTTGGAAAAACACTGCCCCGTCCACGGAATGCATTTGCTCTTCCTCTTTTTTTTTGCAGAAGAAAAAACATGCTCTTTTGGGGAGCCCTGTATTCCCCGTTCTATGAGGAATAAGGGCTCTGCCAAAAGAGAAGGCTCTTCCACCATTTGGCCCCGTCTAGACTGCAAAAGCCTCTTCCAGAAAAGCAGAGTGCAATTTGCGTAGCTTTTTCTGATAAAGGACAGTAGTCTAGCCTCATGGACTAAAAATAAGAACTTTTATTTTTAGGTGGGGACATATCAGTCGAAAGCAAAAGAAGAGGAGAAAGACCTCTGTGACCACACATTGTTTGATCACATGATGACTATGAGCTGCCAATGTGAGGTGACTATGAAAAGGTTAATGCAATCCGAGGTACATCAGGCAAGTTATTTCCAGTAGAGATAGGGAAGTGTTAATACTAATGAAACCTCATCTAGACTACTGTGTGCAGTTCTGGTCTCCCAAGCTTAAGAAAGATTAATTAAAACTGAAGCAGGTGCAGAGAAGAGCTACTAGGATAGTCAAAAGGATGGAAAACCTACCCAACTAGAGGAGACTAAAAGAGTTTGGCTTGTTTAGTATAACCAAATGAAGGCTGAGGGAAAATATGATTGTTCTCCATAAATACATGTGAGGACTAAATATCAGGAAGGAAGATACATTATTTAAGTACAGAACCAATGCTGGCACAAGAACAAATGCTGGACATCACAAAGTCTAGGCTTGAAATTGGATGTAGGTCTCTAACATCCACAATGAGTAAAGTTCTGGAACAGCCTTCCAAGGGGAGTTGTGAAGGCAAAAAACCTAACTGGCTACGAAGACTGAGCTTGATATGTTTGTGGACTATAGTAAAACTGCCTACAATGGCATGGAGCCAATCTGTGACTGTTAGCAACAAATGTTTCCAGTGGCCAGAGCTGGAGCACTAGATGAGGAAGAACTACTGCAGAGAATTCTTATCCAGGTGTCTGACTGGTGGTTCTTGTTGACATGCTCAGAGTTCAACTGTTCACCAGGAATTTCCCTCCAGGTTGTATTGGCAGAGACGGGGGAGGGAGGGGTTATGGATTGGGTTCCTCTATAGCATGAGGCATGGGTCACTTGCAGGATTAAACTAAAGTTTCAAAGTTTTTAAATCATGATTTGAGAACTTCAGTAACTTAGACAGCATTTATGGGTGGGGAGGGAATGGGTGAGGTTATTACAGGAGGAGATGGGTGAATTTCTGTGGTCTGCATTGTGCAGGTCAGAGTAGTAGATGATCATAATGGCCCCTTCTTGTCTAGATTTTATGAGAAAATAATTCAGAAATAATAATAATAATAATAATAATAATTCAGAAATAAGTACCAAAAGCAAGATGAGATTTTTAGATTTTGCTTATATCTATTTAGTTAGGATAGTAACTGTTATGAACCTTATTTGTGTTCATGAAGGGCCCAGTTTTGTTGTCCATATTCCTTACGCAAAAATTCTGTTAATTTAGCCTAATGGTAGTTTTGCTGAGTCAGCAGTTAAAGTTTGGGTGCATAATATTTACATGTAGGTTTTGCAGCCCCTCAATGAAAAGTTAGTTTTTATGGTACTGATGCAGACAGGTACTTATGCAAGTCATTTTCCATTTATCCCAGCTATTTCAGAGAATCTTTATTGTCAAACTGTTAAATCATAAATTACTGCATTCTTAATGCAGTACTGCTTACTAAACCTTATGCTATATGGATTGTATTTGAGGTTCTCCAATGTTAAGGAAAATAAAGGCAGAAATGCATTTCCTCTCTAGGGTTTGCATTAGAGAAAATAGTTAGAGCCAGTAGCAGCTCCCCTGGATTTTACAAAAATGGTATTACCCTGGCTTTCACTGAGACATTGCTGGTTACCTTCTGTCAGTGAGCAACTGTCTCACTGCAAAGCAGAAGCACAATCTCTTTTTCATTTGTGTCTGTGTTCAAGGCAGTTACTTCTTAGAGAGTGAGTTTTCTTCACAATGACCATGTACAAGAGCAAACGCAGAAACCAAAGATGTAAGTAAAGCCTGAACTCCTTTTTTTTTATCTTTAGACACTGAAGGGAGAGAAAAAACCCTCCAGTTTTATTGAAAACTATGTATTACTTTTCTGTACAGTAGTTAAATAACACCAGAACAGCAAGTGTGGTATTTGTTACTCTTTATACTAAGGTATCTATTTGTTAAGTGCATGAAGGATCCTATAAATTAAAAATTAGCTCATTTGTTACTATGGAAACCCTCAGTAAGTGACTGCTTTATAAAATCAACAAAGAAATAGATAATAAATGTAAGTTCGGTCTAGCCTCAGCATCCTTTATTCAGGGCATAAGGTTTGGATAGTTATATCCTTCACCTTGACCGGGTTAGCACATTTTCACCTTGTGACATTTATTTTGTGTATTGACTTGACAAGCTTTGGGAAGTTAGAGGCGCTAAACTTCAAATTTTCCATAATTACAATATTTTGTGAAAAGAAGCTAGTGAAGCTTAAACAACAAATACTGGGGGAGGGGCAGTCATAAGTATAATGTATTTAAAAGTAAAAACATCCTGAATTCTCAACATAATGCTAAAGGTCAAATTTTCCAGCTAATAGCCTGTTTGGTTTCTTAAAATATGGCACTAGCTAAGGAATATTAATAACTACATTAGACAGCTTTGCATAATGTTCTGGAGAAGCTGAGCCAAGTCAAAATGTGATGTCAATGGTATGTACTACTGTAAGTACAAGTTATAAAGTATGTACTACTGTAAGTACAAGTAAAGTGAGACAAAAATAGGTAAAGAAGTAGTTTGGGGCTTTGGAGGGAGATATTCCATTTAGAAAATGCGTAGAGGGTGTGTGGGAAAAGCGACAATAAAAAAACAAGGCAAATCCAGAGGCTACTCAAAGAGGAGCATTGTTGCTATTGAGTGTTTAAGGCTGTTTCCACTTTTTCCACTGACCTCAGTAGGACCAGTTTTTGGCTCTCAGAGCTGAAGCTCTGTACAGACCTGGTAATTTTTCTTGATTTCCAAAGCAAAGTGACATGCAGATGCTGCATGTAAAAAGTTTCAGAGAGACACCTGTCAGTGGCTTATAAAATCTGTCTCCCACTTTTCACATTCACATGAAAAGATCCCCCCCCTTTAACTTAATCATGGTAACTCACCAGCAACAAACTAGATAACTGTGTGTAACTGAGTTGGGAGTACTGCAACCATAACATAGTTTCCAATTTCTTTTCTTTCTTGTTTAGTGTGCCAGTTAAACACAAATATGTTTATCACTAGATCAGACGTGTTTTCATGAAAATACAAAGCCTCCCAATATGTCAGATGAACTATGTGCTTTTAAAAGCCTGTGTCAATCACAAAGATTCATAAAATTAATGTTCATTAATTTTTAATTTGTTCACTTATCCCCTCTCCATAGCTTGAACAGGTGTATATTTTATGACATAGGTTTTAAAAAGTAGATAATTACATTAAAAGAAGATAGAAGTAGTGGATGCAGGGAACAGACTGTCTTTGACACATTTCCTTGACGCTGTTTAATATTTGCTGTGGAACACCAGTAGTGGTTTCATTTGAGTTATTATGTAAAGACTAGTACACATTTCAACAGGAACAGCTGAAAAGTCCTTCTGTAGCCAGTCATTGTCTTATGTTCCCTTGGGCTCCTTTTTAATTTCAGTGCGTAACTGGACTCTGACCATATGAATGTGTCTATGTGATTGGCCAGGTTGTCAGTTTTTCTGTGGGCACAGTCAAAAATCGGTGGGGAGATAGTTTGAGTATAGGGAGGACGGTATTCCAAGGTATTCATGAAAACACTGTATGAGAGCCAAGTAAGGATGTTTTTGTGAAGTGGAGTCACATTTTGTTTTGATGAAGGAAAATCTGATTTGCCAATAGGTGGAAATTATGAATTGCAAATGAGAGGAATTGGAAATATAATTACAACAGTGACTGTTGGAATGAGTTTGCAGGAAAACTAAAGTAATAGTTGGTTTGTAATTGTAAATGTTGTTAAACTGCAGTTATAACTGTTTCCATTGTGTCAAACATCTGCTATAGTACAGTAGGCACTTTTAAAATACCTTCTATTTCATTAGACTCTGCAAAATGGCTATATAAAATCTCAGCAGATACCATGTGTGAGTAATTTAGGAGATTTTCTGATACTTTTCCTCATCTTACAACTCAAAAGCTATTTGAAGGTTACAATGTATATAAATTATTATTTTGAAATATGACAGAAAAATATAAGTACTAACTAGACTATATAAGAGAATATAGGAGAAGTCAAGAATTAAATTTCCTGTCGGATTTTCTTGAACACTTTCAAGCAAGTAAAACATAGACGTTATTCTTGATGCCAGATTGGTGGTAGTAAAAAGACACTAATGAGATATATTAGGGAGTTTATTCAGAGTATAAATTGGAAAAAAAATTGAAGATGTTTTGAACATCTGGAATTAGAGGCTTTGGGGCTTTCTTATTCATTAATCTCCAGCTTTCCTGTCTGCTAAATGATGCACATAATTTTCAGCATTGTTTTGTCAAAAGCTTCCAAAAGTACAATAAAGAGTGCAATCATACAATAGTTGTTTGCTAAAAACAATTTGAAAGCACTCTTATTCAGAAAGGGAGATAGAAATATGTAGCCATTTGCAAAGTGTAGCTGTTTTACCTTTCTGGCAGTTGTATATAATGCTTTACTTTTAAAGTTATTTATACTTCATTTTGGGTGCAGCATTTGTTTACTTAATTTGAATGGATACCACAGTATGACAATATGTATTAGGGTAGCTTTTGTTTTTGTTACATCAAACTCTTGAAAACAATCCTGTTGAGATTCAAATGAAAATCAGTGTGTGCTATCTTAATTCTGGATTTTACTTTGACTGCATAAAATGCCATAGTGTATGTAATTGTAAGAATGAAGGTCTGAGATACAATGGAACGGAATGAAAGAGTTTATAATTTTGTGAATTATGCATTTTGCTCATTTTATAAGTAGATTACAACTCATGGGCATTAATATGAAAAAATACTACAGTTCACTACTACCATAATTTCACTACATATAAAAATTATTTGGGAATATTATGTGCATGTTTGTATATATATGATATATATGTAGTGTCTGGATTATCTATTCCACACTTAGTGAATAACTATTGGGATAGATTCACACTCTTTCACTCCTGTTGCCATTAGTGCCTGAGGGTACATCTACACAGCACTCTAAATTCGAAATAAAATACAAAATTTGTTCTATGCAAATTTCTTATCTTATTTTGGCTGTATTTCGAAATAGCTTATTTAAAAATTTGGCACATCTACACAGCACTAATTTTCAAAATAATGCACTATTTCAACACATCTCTTAATCCTCGTGGAATAACGGTTACAGGGATGCTGAAATAGCATGCCTATTATTTTGAAAAATATTTTGAAATAATGGGTGCGTTTAAAAGACATGGGGTAGCTATTTCAGGATACCTCCTGTCTAAATTATCTAGACGTATCCTGAATATATTGATGTCTCTGGCCCATTATACTACATGCTCCAGGGGGAATTCTGTGCTATTGTGCAATTCAGAATTTTGCAGAAATTAACGTTGACCATACAGGATTTCCTTTCCCACACTGAAATGGGTTACATTGGTGCTAGTGACCACTAGGGGCCACTAGACATGACAGAGACCAGCTTGCATATAGAAGATACTGCTTGCAGGAGGGAGAAAGAGCAAGAGGTTTTCCTAGCAGCTGTAGTTCCCAGCTTGCCCTAAGGGAAAGAGAGGGTGGTGCACAGGATACTCTGTGCAAGCCTGGAATGGAACATCAGGTTGTTTCTCCCTCTGTAACGTTGGGCTCTGGTGGGGGATGTAGGTCGGGAAGACCACAGTTGGGCTCGGGGTGGGGGCTGAAGCTGAGCTCCGGGGAGAAGAGGTTGTGGGTATCTGACCCCTGATGGGGCTCTGGGGAGAGTGGAGGAGAAGGGGGCAGTGAAACAGGATCAAGGTTGTCATAGGGATTTCTTTAACTGTAGACTCCCAGGGGAAATGTTGTGTGTGTCTGTATTGTTACAGACATACTTGCTGACAGATATTTTGAAATAAATTACCAATAATGTTATTTTGACAAATCAAATCTGTACAATTTTAAATATTGTGCACAGCATTTCAGTTTTTGGTGCACAATTTTTATTTTTTCATGCAGAGTGTCCCCAGCATTACTTACATTACAATAAAAATGCTGACATTTTGGTAAACATTTCTTCATCTAAAATAAGTGCTTTGGGGTGTAGGGATTAAATTTCAGACTGGCCTTTTTTGAACTTATGTTAATGATGGGAATGGTCTTTATGCACCTACCTGCTTACTGCTTGGCAGTTCTGAAGGCTTTCTTCTTGAAGACACTGCTGCTCTGGGTCTATGGACTGTGATCAGACTAGACTGTTGCAGTATCATAGAATACTTGAACTGGAAGAGACCTCAAGAGATCATCAAGTCTCATCCCCTGCCCTCAGGGCAGGACCAAGCACCATTTGGATAATTCCTGATAGATGTTTATTTAACCTGTTTTTAAATATCTCTAATGATGGAGATTCCACAATCTCCCTAGACAAATTATTCCAATGTTTAACTAGAATAAATATGATGGCTCCATTCTTAGAGTCAGTGCTGTTCATCAGGAGATAAGATGTACCTTAGCTATAGCCTACCCAAACTTTATGGATTGTGCAGGGACTTGCATATTGTCCTTTTTCAGCTTATTTTCTTTGTCCTTGTACTGTTCTCAAGTTCATCACTAATGACAATAACAACATATGAGTCAATAGCAGGTTCCTTTTAAATATTAAAAAATATATCCACTTATTTGGCTCATAACAGCAACCGTGGCAGTTCCAAGGGATTAACGACCAAAGCTCATCAAAGAATCCTCCTGTTGATTTAAATGGGGCTTGGAATTGGTTCTCAAATGAATTAATGCCCTTTGCCAATAGACCCATTATTATTATTATTTTATTATTAGAATTAGATGTGATATAAGCAGTAGTTTATGTTCATGATTAATACTACTAATCATCTCTGTGTTGTTTGGTTCCATCAGGCATCTGTGCATATCTCCTGTCTTAATGCCTAAAGCTCTGTATAAGATTCAAACAATTTCCCAGAATTTTTGTGCTTTGACAGTTGCAGAGTGAGAGGTCTTACCTTCTTCCTAAATATTATCTGCATACTTTATGAACTGTTATCCACAATGATACAATCAAAATGATCAAGTTGAACCTACAGTTGAATTGCTGATGTAAGAAGATTACTGAAATACTGGTGGGCAATACCCTGGATATCGGGATAAAACCAGATTCTTCTCTTGCATGTCTCTATTTTAGCTGAAGGCCTTTCTAAGTGGCCTGATCGTGTAGGGGATTTACTGAACAAATGACAGGCTGTCATGGCTGTGCCCCACTGTGACACTTTGAGTGCAAAACGGGGTGGCACAACAGACCTTAAAAATACCTTGCTTACATAGGCTTCTGCTTAAAAACACCGCAAGGTCACAGATTCCCTGAGCTTCGGAGGTATGCTGCTATCACCCAAATGGAAAAAAAATACCTTTTTTCTTGAATCTAGGAAGAGTCACTTGGAAACTTCTTTTAGAGTGGTAACCCAAGCTCTTTTACCGCACACAAAAAAACTTAAAAAAAAAAGAAAACAAACTGTAATCTAGCTGACCTTTCAATCATAGGCATGCATACAGGGCCTCCTATTATCTTTCAGGAGACAAGAATCAGTCCATAGTCTTTTAAAAAGTGTTAGCATATTAAGAACTGGCCCCAGAGCTACAGTCTGCAGCATTAGCCCTGAATAGTATCCCCATTGAGGACAACTCTTTTGAGCTGATTGTTGGTTAGAACACAGGTCGGTGCCCCACAATTTGTCTACTTTCATTTTGCTTATGTTACTCCCAAAAGTGCTGAATCCACATTACACAGTAACACTTCTGCAGCATATATATATATATATAAATGCTATGTACTTGATTGTGATCCCACTGAAGTCAATAAGGCTACGTCTACACTGCAAGATTTTTGCGCCAAGATGGCCATTTTTGTGCAAAAACCTATGGAGTGTCCACACCTTAAATGTGCTTTTATGCAAGTAATTCAGCAGTAAAATGGCAGAACAGAGGGCTTTTGCTGGTGTAAGTAAACCTCCTTCTACGAGGCATAACTCCCTTTTGTGCTATAGCTGTTGCGCAAAAAAGCAAGTGTGGATGCTCCAGAGGGTTTTCTTGTGCAAGAGAAAAAGCACAAGTGCTCTGATGGCCATTCTGTGCATGGCCATCGGAGCTTTCTTGAGCAAGAGTGTCTATGCAGTGTGGACGCTCTCTTGCACAAAAGCACATCACTTTTGTGATGCGCTTTGAGGTGTGGACGTGCTCTTGCGCAAGACGTTTTTGCTCAAAAACTCTTGCGCAAAAAGCTTCTTGCACAAGAAGCCTGCAGTGTAGACATAGCCTAAGTGTTTTGCTACTGACTTCAGCAGAAACAAGGTTGGATCTTACAATGATCATCCTAAAATACTTGCCAATTGCTGCATAATTCCACTGGTCATCAACTAACTTTATCTCTTGGATTGCAGTATTTTAGATATTCTCTGCAGTAGAGGTAAGGAAAAACAACTAATACTGATACTGGGAGGATTTTTTAAAGGTACAAATAGCTGCTGGGTAACTAAGTACTATTTGTGTGTGACAATTCATCCCTCTCCCTTTTCTATTGATGTAAGGCAAAACTGTCCCTACTGTATGTCCTTTAGTAAAACAGTTTTCAAAAGCAACTAAAAATCTTTTATTCTATTTCTGCTTTTCTGTGATCAGAAAGGAACCTTCACACAGTCCAATTTAAATTAAATTCTGTAAAATAAATGCTTTTTGACTAACCATGTATTTGGCTATACTTCAAGCAAATGCAAATTAAGCAGGCAATTTATAATCCCAGCAATAACAGGTTTTGTAAGTGAGGCCATCACCATTCTTGAATATACTCACACTGCTCAGTGTTAGTATAATCTTCCAAATTTAAATAATTCAAAACCTTTGGAACATGAATGCAATTTAACACTTCATATGACCTGCTGATGTACCCTCTGGGAAACACGAGACAGGAATCTTGAGTTCTTGAACTTGCCTGTGTTGAGGAAGACCAAAAGATCTGTTAGAATCATATCAGTATTCAGGATAGTAATAGATATGTAGCCGTGTTAGTCTGGTCTTGCTGAAACAAAAAACAGGACTATGTAGCACTTTAAAGACTAACAAGATGGTTTATTAGGTGATGGGCTTTTGTGGGCCAGACCCACTTCCTCAGATCAAATTGTGGAAGAAAATTGGCACGACCATATATACCAAAGGATACAATCAAAAAAATGAACACATATGAAAAGGACAAATCAAATTTCAGAACAGAAGGGTGATGAGGGGGGGAGGTAAATGTCTGTGAGCTAATGATATTAGAGGTGATAATTGGGGAAGCTGTCTTTGTAATGGTAAGGTAATTAGGGTCCTTGTTAAGACCTAGGTGTAAAGTGTCAAATTTAAGCATGAATGACAGTTCAGAGGTTTCTCTTTCAAGTCTGGTGTTAAAAGGTCTTTGAAGCAGGATGCAGGTAATCAGGTCGTTGAGACAATGCCCTTTCTGGCTGAAGTGGCAAGAAACTGTTTTTTCTTTGTGATCTTGTCTACTATCTGTTTTGTGTGCATTGATTCTTTGGCGAAGTGTCTGAGACGTTTGTCCAATGTACATAGCAGACAGACATTGCCGGCACATGATAGCATAAATTATATTTCTGGATGAGCAGGAATATGTGTTCTTGATCTTATAACTCAATTGGTTAGGTCCAATAATGGTTAGGTCCACATATTCACTCTGCTGATACCATTATTGGACCTAACCGATTGAGTTATAAGATTAGGTACTTATAACTAGAGAGTTTCAACTTACACAATAATTAAAAATCATCAGAAGAAACATGGTACTATGTCATTCCAACTGAATTATTCTCAGCATTTCTATAATGCTAGTATGAAAAATGTCATCATCTCACAGACATACTTTCTTTTAGAATAACCTATCTCTTGTATTATTTTAACTATACATCTTCTGTGTCACATTTCTTTGGGTGTGTGCATGACATTTTTGTAGTAAATATTGCAAAGTATTTACATGCCGGATATGATCAATATTTATATGTGTCTTTATGCTTTGGCCATCATTCCAGAGTACATGCTTCCATGCTGGTAACACTTATTAAAAGAAAGTGTGACTTAAATTTTAACTGGACTCCTTCGGAGAGAACTGTATGTCTCCTGCTCTGTTTTACTCACATTCTTCCATATATTTCATGTTATATCAGTCTCATGATGATGACCCATTTAAGAACGCATTCAATGCAGATTTAACAAAATTAAAAGAAGGTTCCAATTTGAGATTTCTAAAGATAGCTACACAGTGTCATGCAAATGCCAGTTATCCCTTTCTGGTGACATTTGAAACAAGAAGCAGGAAACATTATCTCCTGAAAATATAAATGCACTCATTTTGTGGGATTGGCTGAACAAGAAATAGGACTGAATGGACTTAAAATCTCTAAAGTTTTATATGGTTTTATTTTTGAATGTAGCTATTTTTGTGCATAATTCTACATTTTGTAAGTTCAACTTCCATGATAAAAAGTTTGCACAACAGGACTTGTATGAAATGAATAGAAACTTACTCTTTCTTTTTTTTTACAGTGCAAAGATTTGTAATAAAAATAAATAGAAAATGAACACTGTATACTTTGTATTCTACAATTGAAATCAATATATTGGAAAATGTAGAAAACATCCAAAATAAATACATGATATTATTTTATTGTTTAAAAGCTCAATCACACAATTAATTGTGATTAATTTTCATAATTGCTAGACAGTCCTAGAAAATTCAAAATGAGAATGATCCCAGTCATGGTAGGATATGCAGTAATGATAATGTTATGTTGGAAAAAACTTCTCTCACACTCAGAGACATATAAGTTAGGTAATTTGGAGTAACCCATTCAACCCTAATTTAAAAGCTGCTATTCCCCTATCCTAATACTTCTGTGTAGAAAAATAGTTCTAGGTCTTTGCAGAATTTGTTCCAGTAAAGACTGATAAATTACTGAGTGGAAGATGCTAAAACAGTAGTGTAAATGGATCCTTCCTTTATGGCGCCATAACTTTACCTGCAAGGACAAGAAATTCTCTCTCATAACTGAACTTCAATTCAAGCAGCTGGAAGCTCAACCGCATGTTACCATGAGGCCAGAAATACTCAAGATACTCATAGCGCCTCTATGTATTTCATTAAGTTTAATTTATTTCCTCAATGGAACCATTTCAAAGCTAGTTCAGTATTTCAGGTGATATTATAATCCCTAGAAATGCTGTATTCTGAAAGAATCCATTAATTAGGGAACATAACTTCTTCGGTGTTTCCTGATGTGCAATAAACCTGCTGTGTATCACTCTTTTAATTTTATGGCATGTTAGACTTCTACATAGTCTTAAATAGTGTATGTCTAATTAATGCTCCCTGATTTCATCATATGAGCCATTCCTTCTGGCACCTTACTTTCATTATATGTGTGCTGCTGTTGTTCAGGTGTGATGCATTATAGGCATCATTTCCCCCACTGCATTTGCCACGCATAGTTTTGCTTTGTTTTGTGATGTATAACTAGTGGCAAAGTCCTTAAATAAAAATTGAGACTACAGTCTCATGACAAAAGACCAACCAAGAATGCATGCAGGTCATACCTGTTCTATTTCCACAACTGTGCAAATTTGATTTTCAACAATGCCAGTTAATTATTTTGATCAATGAATCTTCGCAGCCTAATCAGTTCACTGGCGAAAATGGAGTGTTAAACAAGGATGTTGATAAGGTGGGAATGTGCCTGTATGAAAGAGTAATTAGTTTGATACATGTTTTAATCAAAGCAGTATGCATGTAGCTTTTGCCAGATATTACTTCTGGTCATACACAAAAGAAATACCTTGCTTCAACCATTTTAATTTCAAACTCCTCTAAGAAGTGTAATTTTGATGCTTACCATAATCCTGATGAGTGTGGCCATTAAGTTCTCACTGAAATATAACTTGGAGCCCCCTAATTTAGGAGTGCAAGTCACCATGATGAATCCTAAAATTGTCAGACTCTGAATGTATGAAGCTCATAACAAATGTGCTGAAGTTTGTGTGTTGGACTCATAAACATTAACTGTGAGGGAAAGCCTAATCTGCTTGATAAACAGCCCACATAAACACTTTTTAAGCCTCTCCTAGTTGTAAAAATGATCATGGGTAACATTCTTTAACTTTAACAACAAAGGTATGACATTACTGCAGTTTCAGTGTAAATTGGAAGAGAGTTCTGAAATCTGTATGCAGTGTTTAGAGTAATTGGTTCACACTAAACTATGGTCTTCAAAGAATTGACACCTACATGACTAAAAACAACTTAGATAAATGTCTAAAACTTCTTCAGGTTGCTGAAGGAATTCTTTGTTGTTTCTTCTAAATCATTCAATGCATCTTTAAACAGTCCAAAAGCAAATTTCCTAAGATACTTTAAAACCAACAGGCCTGAATATTGGGTAACACAAAAGAAAATATCCAGTGCTTTGTTTGTTTTTAAATCTTCAAATGAACTGAACTGTGCATATATTAACAAATCAATATTTAATTCCTGATTTATAAAATTACCTAAATCTGTACTTACAGTAGCTGATATAAAATCTTCCTGTTTTAGGATAAAAGATGCTTACCATAATCCTGATGAGTGTGGCTATTAAATTGAGGGGCAGAAAGATATCTCTATCACATGTCTTGTGTTGGCAGTATCTTCAAAAGTGGCTCCCATAAAATTTCCCTATTACCTCTCTGGTCTATAAATATAAATTTGAGATTTGTGTGTCTGTCTGCAAGTCAGTTTCTTCAAGAACTCCTTCTTAACAGTAAGAATTAGGACCACCAAATTTGGTATGCAGCTTCCTCTTATCCTAACTTAAAATAAGGTCAGGGTTTAGTTGTGCCAGGAAAATGGGATGTGCCTGGGATGTGATTGTTTTCCATAACATGGAAAGGGAGAGGGCAGAGAGAGGAGGGACATGAGCTTCACAGTCACCACTGAGGGCAGCGAGTGAAATGCAGAGCTATCCTGCAGGGTCACCATTGGGAGCAGCCCACAAGGCCAATGGAGTGGCCAGTTGGGGATGGGGCTTCCATCTTGCCTGCCACCAGCTCATGTAAATGGCCTCCCTACTTCAAACCCTTCCCCCCAGCCCTAAGGCCCCAGTATTGGCAGGGGAGGCCTGCCTGACCTTCTACTCTACCAGCCCCATGGGAGGTAGATTCCACCCTCCCTCCCCCAAAATCACCAGCCCTGGGCCAGCTCCTCCACCCCCAAACTCAAGCCTCGGGTTGGCCACCCTTCCCAAACCCTGGATTGGTCCCCTCAACATGAGCTCAAGACCAGACCCCTCCCCAAACTCCGGGCTAGTCCACCCCTTCCTGTCCCGGGCCAGCCTGGGTACTGCCAGCAGAAGGCCTGCACTCCCTGCTCCCTTCCCCCCAGGCTGGACCCAGGCAATGCTGGATAAGTCTGCTAGTACAAAATATTTGTCAACCAGAGGGACTGGGGATTGTTTTAAATGTCCTTTGTAAATATAGCCATTTTCTCATAAATGTAACTAAGACATGAGGCAACTGCACTTGACAAATGACTATGTTAAGTATATTTACTGGAAATCTTCAGGAATTATTCCTGAAAATATACACTACATATATGAGATACCAAAGGTTTCTAAAGGAGGGGGGCTGGTACCTTAAGGATCCTCTCTAGCAATTTTTAGAGCCTTTGTGTTGAAATGTCTCCAGTTAATACTGAATTGTTAAAAATAAGGGTGCAATAAAATCTAACTTATTTTTCAGGTTCAAGTCTCCAGGTCAGTAACAGAAAATGGATTTAGTAGAGAATCATTAGGATAATTTAGAATGATAAAACCAAACTTTGTTCAAAGAAAAAATAATTAGTTAAGCAAACAGGCATGTAATTACCACTTATACAATAACAACACTCGAAGAGGAAACAGTATATCACTTGGACAGCAGGATGTACAGTCTCATAATCCTATAACCTAACGGTGCCCTTTTGAAGATAATTGGAGTGCTCCCCAATCAGCAAAATTATTCCTTTTATATTCCAGTATAATACTAATTAAACACTAAATGGTCTGTATCATAATTATATTTCTACCATCTCCTTATGGCTTTTTACATTACACATTTAATTAACATCTACACCAATGTCTTTCCCATGTTATCAGTATAGATAGCATTTTAATAAAACATTCACAGTTCTCAAAAACACTCATTTAAAACCATGCTTAAACTAATTATAACTACACCATAATGGTAACATAGCCCTGGCCCTGGGTCATATCCTTGCTGAATCATGCTTTCCCCCTCACTATCTCCAACTTATAGCTTACTTTCCTCATACTAACAATGTCAAATTCCTATAGTCCCCTATGCTTAGGCTAGTTTCTGTTGATTTCTTAATCTTAATAAATAGTCTATCACACACAGAGAGACACACAGATGATAGCAGGAGAGGCCCAGAGCTTTGGACAGGGGGGTCAGAGTAATTGATTCTCTTCCCAAAAGAGACATGTTAGCAAGTAGCTGCTACACAGCATCCTTGTGGGGAGTTCTCCCTTTCAGGATTCCAATTATGTAGAGCTCAGTAGAGCTCCATAGAGCATTGTAAATGCATTTTTACACTTTTAATGTAAATATCAATTTGAATTTAAACACCTAGAAAGATATTGTAGCAAATAATGAAACAGTCAATTTGCAAATACTTAGGAAATAATTAGGTGATAAATAATGGTCAGTATGGATTTTTCAGGAGCAAATAGTGTCAAACAAACCTAATAGCTTTCTTTGATAGGATAACAAGCCTTGTAGTTGGGAGGAAGTGGTAGATGTGGTATGTTAGGACTTAAGTAAGGCTTTTGATTCGCTCATCACCTTCTTGTAAACAAACTAGGAAAATAAAACCTAGATAGAGCTACTATAAGGTGGGTGCATAGCTGATTGTATAACCATTCCCAGAGAGTATTTATCAATGGTTCACAGTCATTCCAGAAGGACATTACAAGTGGGGTTCTGCAAGGGTAAGTTCTGGGACTGATTTCTATTCAATATTTTCAACAATGATTTAGATAATGGCATAGTGACTATACTTGTAAAGTTTGCAGATGATACCAATCTGTGAGGCATTGCAAATGCATTGGAGGATAGAATGATAATTCAAAATTATCTGGAACAATCAGAGATATGTTCAAAAGTAAATAAGAGAAAATTCAGTAAGGACAAATGCAAAGTAGTCTACTTAGGAAGGAACAATCAGTTACACACACACATGAAAAATGGGAAATGACTACCTAGCAAGGAGTACTATGAAAAGTGATCTGGGAATCCACACACTACATATGAGTGAACAGTGTGTAAAACTGTTGCAAAGAACCCCTGAACATTATTTTGGGATTTATCAGCAGGAATATTGTAAGCAAGACATAAGAAGCAATTATTCCACTTCACTTCATGCTGGTTAGGCCTCAGTTGAAGTATTGTGTGTACTTGAGGCCTAACCAGCATGGCTCCAGAGGCCGTGGAATCTCCATCATTGGAGATTTTTATAGAATTGGTTAGACAAACATCTGAAGTATTTTTTAAAGTACTTGTTCAAGTTAAGCTTCTGCTCACTCACTTAGGGTATGTTTACACCATCCCCCTAGTTCGATCTAGGGAGGCTAATGTAGGCATTGAAGTTGCAAATGAAGCCCAGGATTTAAATATCCCGGGCTTTATTTGCATCTTCCTGTCCGGGCACCATTTTTAAATCCCCCTAGTATGAACTAACTGCCCACGGCTACACGCAGCAGTCAAACATTAACTCGAACTAAGTCCTTAGTTCGAGTTAACTGTTACACCTCATGGAATGTCATGGAATGAGGTGTAACAGTTGACTCGAACTAAGGACTTACCTCCATAACTGTGACACCAACGGTGGATCTGCCCACCCCGAACTGGTGTGCCACCAATCGGTAGC
>CM057846.1:42356027-42370949 GCA_030068395.1 Apalone spinifera | reverse complement strand
TGGCCCCCCCTG
Organism: Apalone spinifera; assembly: GCA_030068395.1. NCBI lineage: Eukaryota > Metazoa > Chordata > Testudines > Trionychidae > Apalone > Apalone spinifera. The sequence continues at coordinate 42,370,937 of CM057846.1, read as the reverse complement.
CAAAAATACTGTCCACCCCGATCTAGGGCGATGCTATTTAATGCCAACAAAATGATTATTGGAGACAAAGATAAAAACTCATATTTTGGGGCTTATTACATCATGAACTGTTAAGACTTAGGATGAGACTTTTGTAGGGGAATATTTTCCCACATCTGTCTATTGCAGGGATCTTGCATCTTCCTCTGAAGAGTGTCATGCTGGAGAGTGGAATCTAAGTCAGTCTGGCAATTTTTGGGTTCCTTCCTACCACCATCCATTTACACCTCCCTCTGGGGAAACACAAATTATATTTATTGCTAAAGAGAACAGACCCACTGTGTGTCATTTATTCTGAAGCTTGCCTGTGCTTTCAGTTTACTGTAGCTCCTGCTTGTAATAAGCTGCATTGCTATGGTTTAGGTATCAGTATAAATTGAATCCACTCAGGGAAATGTGTGCATTGGAAGTGACAGAGACTTAGTAACTGGCAATGATCATGTGTGTTAATTGTACTACAATTTGGCATGCTGTTTATTTGAAAATTAGCTCATGAATAATGGTATCACTCCTGTGTCAGTCTTTGGGGGAATGTATATCTCCCCGTGCTGTCGTTTTATTCAACCTTGAAGTGTTCAGGAAAATGGCAGACATTAGATCAGTGAATGTCACAGAATGGGCTACTCTGAAATGTTTACATAGGCTAGAGAAAATGGGGATTATAAATTTTGTTGTAAAAATATGAGCCCTTCCAATACTGTGACAGTACTTCATATATACTTTACAGCAATCACATTACAAACAAAATGCATCAACAGCTACCACATAGTAGCTGGAATAGTGCAGTATTTCCATGTACTTGAAATAGCAAATAACAGTTGGATCTCTTATAGCTTTGTATGACTAATATTATTATGCATTTTAATATGTATACACTGTCCATTGTGTGGCCTTAGTTTACATACAAATATACATATAAAATCTAAAATTGATATTCTGACAATATGATGATAACAAGCAAAAGGGATGTGATATAGGAAGGAGTAAGAAGAGTTAAAATCTATGGAAATGTCATTAATCCTATTGTGCAGTGAACAGATATTACATATTCTGATTTTTCTTGTTTTAATTTATTTGTTTAAGGAAATAAGGTGGGATCAAAATGAAGGAGTAGCTCACTGCAGGCAATGGTGGATAACTAGAACATGCAACCAAGGCAAAATAAGTGGTTCTCAAGGAGATATTTGACAATAAGAACAATCTAGCTGAGAATAATTATCTTGTGGTTAAAGCACTAAAATAGGGATCTGTGTTCAGTTCCCTGCCATAGGCTTCCTGCATCACCTGTGCACTGCAGTCCCCAGTTCCCTATCTATAAAATCAGGATGACAATTCCTTTGCCTCTAAGGCTGTCTGGTAAAGCAGGAAGCTCCTGGAGGCAGGGATTCTCTTCTAAGGTCTTTGTGCTGCATCAAGAATAAGAGGACCACAGTTGAATGTGCTATCCATAAGTGGAACTGAAATGCAAATCATTGATTGAAATACGGGAAAACAATTCTGTGAAAACAGTTGATGTTGTTTCCATCATACAGGGTTCAAAACAGGCCTCTTTTTTTTGGTTTGTCTTTTGTTTTATGAAATTATCTGTGACTTTTTAAAGCAAAAATTTAGTTTTCACTAAGATAGTCCACTAAATGGAAAACTCTCAATAAGGTTGGAAATTTAGATGAAATTTTTATTGAAATATCAATTTAAAATGTCACAAGAAAAGTGTGCAAAAAACGGAAAAGGCCAGACTGTCAATACATTTTTTCAAACTTGTTTTGTGAAGAGCTTTCCTCTAGAATAATATTGACTGCCTGTAATAATAGCAAGAAATGCCAGGCCAGATGCACGGCATAGCATGAGACAAGGAAACCCTATGACTCCATAGAACTCTCACCCCCGCATGAAATCTCAGGACTAGGGCTTGGCATGGAGAGGTAATCCTCACAGAATGGGGAATTAAAGGACATGGATGTGGGGCACACAGGGCATCTAGATCAGTGTGGAAAAGAGAATACTTTGAGGGAATAGGAAAAAATGGCTGAAATTTGTCAGTTTGGAAGTTCTGAAGGAGTTAAAATGAGTGTCTTTTAACACATCCCCACTACAATATTGAAAGTCACTGCTGGGAGCGTTTAGATTTACCAGAGGCTTGTTAAAATAATTATTTGTGATTACCAAAGAGGCGTGCCACATAATTTGATAGCTGCTGCCCTGTAACAATTGTTCTTGATCAGAAAGCAAGCGTTCTATCTTCTTTTTTTTGTAAACAGCATCTTTATTTCTGTCAAGAGAAGGCAAAGAAACAAAAGTTTCAGAGGAGTAGCTGTGTTGGTCTGTAATAGAAAAAAACTTTAAAAACAATGAATAGTCCTGTGGCACCTTAGAAGACTAACAAAAATGTAGATGGTATCATAAGCTTTCGTGGGCACAACTCACTTCTTCAGGAGTTCATTCAGTTCCTCACTATAGTATATGAAAAAACTGCAAACATGGTTTGCATCTTCTATGAGATATGAGCGCAGATTCCATGGATGCACTGGGGCTGGAACACCCACAAGGAAAAATTAGCAGGTGCTCAGCTCCCACTGAAAGCCAAGCTACCCCCTCAGCCCTTCTCCCTACAGCACCTCTTTCCCACTGGCATTCCCACTGACTAGCTCCCCCTCCTCACTCCAAGGGCTTACTGCCCACTACAAACAGCTATTCTGCAGTGTTCAAGAAGCTCTGGGAAGGAGCAGGGATGGCACACACTTGGGGAGAGAAAGTGGGGGTTTGGCAAAAGAGGTGGACTGAGGGCGGGGTCTGGCACAGAGCAGAGGCGTAGCGAGGGAGCTAATGGGAGCCAATGGGAGCTGTGAGTGGTCATACCTGTGGACGGTCAGATAAATAAAGTGTCTGGTGCCCAGCCAGCATCAAATCCTGGCAAATAGCATCCAACTCATAGGCCACTTATTGTCCACCTCTGGCCGAGGTTATGAGATAAAAGATAATTCCCACAGCTCCGCATTTCAGAAAGATCCTATGACCACTGTTGAGGCACATCACTCGCTTATGCACTAGCACTGCCTCACTAATGCCAAGTCCATGGTTTCTGTTAATGACCGCAATGTCAAGTCACAATGCAAAGGGTACATTAGTAGTGTGTGACAGTCCCCACATAACTGTTTTAGGGCCTGGCATCCAAAATAGTTTTACTGCTCTCTGAGGGTACATCTACACTACATGGCTCCATCGACAGAGCCATGTGAAATAGTTTACTCGACATAGTCAATGAAGCAGGGATTTAAATAATCCCCGCTTCATTAAAATAAAAATGGCCTCTGCACTGCGCCGACAATCAGCTGATCCGGCACAGCGCAGCAGTCTAGACGCGGCGCGGTCGACAAGCGAAGCCTTTGTCAACCACTCCGGTATGCCTCGTGAAACTATTTTACCGAGTAAACTCTTTTACATGGCGCCGTCAACGGAGCCATGTAGTCTGGACATACCCTGAAAGGCATAAATAAATACCTTTAACTGTTCCATGCCCCTCCCAAACCCCCCCCCCCAAAAAAACCTCTGCTAATTTATTACTTTATATATGATTAAATAAATGAATAAATTTGGGGTAACCAGGCTAGTTGTATCTGGGAAAGAAATCCTGTTCTCTGGGTGATGAGCAAGCTACAGCAGAGGCTACTCCAGTCCAATAGCAGACCCTGTGTGACAGATCCAGTAGTGGATCCCAGCTTCTACTATCCTTGAGCACTGCTGTACAGAGAACTTGGCTGGGCTTGCACAATGCCAGGGAGGGGCAATTCTAGCAGATCTTCAGATGACAAGGTATTCACTAGAGGGAGGTGATTATACTTACCCCCTTCCTCTAGTTTGGCCAGTTGAAGTGCCACCCTTAGTAACTATAGAAGGACAAGAGCCTCAAAGGTAGGGAACCAATGCTCTTCTCTTTTGGGGTGAGAGGAAGGAGATCTGGCCTCTGCTCAGCCCAGATAACTGTTGCAGAGTGGCTGTCTGAGACCCACTACAGGGAACATTTCAGGACAATCATCTAAGACATGGCCAAGGGACATGCTTCTATGCTGGTAAAGGTAGCACAGAAGTCATGAAAACTATCAAAGCCCCAAAGCTGACGTATCTGCTGCAAAGCAGCTCTGCTTTTGTTTTGCAACCGAAGTAGAGAATTCCATTTCTCTCCTGCATCCCTAGAGAGCCAACTTGGTGCAAGATCTCTTTGCTAAGTTTTTTTACAAGGGCCAAGATTTACTCAAGCCACATATATAGTTTACTCTTATTGCTAAGGGACACAAACAACTGACGTACTGTCTACATTTTGTAAGGTAGGTAACTACTAAATGTAACAAGATTTGGTTAAAATTCCTTTTGATAGTCTAGCCACTGCTTGAAATTCCCCACATTTTGAGTGTTCTGATTTTTATGACATTGATTGGTTTCAATCCCTGTAATTAAATATTGTTTTGACGTGAACATGCTATGCAGGTGGTATTGGTTCTGCATGTTGTCTCTCAATGATTTACATATCAAATTTCCCTTTTTTATATGTAATTTGCTAGCCATACAATCTCAGGAATGTGCAAAATATTAGCAACAAAGATTCCATATTCAAAATTAGTTATCAAGTTTGCCGATGGTGCATAAAACAGAAAATAGTCTTAGTCCTTGTATCATAGTTTTATTAGCACTGCTCTTCTACAGTAGAAAGTAGCAGACACATAGGATTCAGGAGCCTATGGGCTTGATCATTTCCTCAGAGAAGCAAACATGCATCACTATGTCTCTTGTCAAATTGTCTTCTTTATATTCAAACACAAATGTATCAATTCATTTTACAGTGTAAGAAGTGATGTTTGTAGAGTCCTGGATGGCTAAAAAGTTTGCATCTATCTGTATCCCAACCCGCGATTTGTAACATGGTCCACAAATATCTGTGAATTTGCGGAGTTCTATTTATCCACATTTCTGAGAGGGAAATCATTGACAGTAGGTACATTTTCACACTATTCACAACAATTTTATTTGACATACCATTTATGACCTAATAAATATAAATGGCTACTGTGAAATTTAATGATGGATAAGCAATGTTATCTCATAAGGTTTCCAGTTGGTCTAGAAACAGCATAAAATTATCTTTCCTGAGAAATGTTAACAAATTCACTGCTAATCTTCAACAGACCTGGAAGTCAAAGCACACAGAAATGAGAAACAATGGAATGTGAAAAAGCTACACTAACTTTCTCAGGCCATTTACCACACTCCATTCTCAATTCATAGTGAGGTACTGGGGATGCTGCACAGCATTCAGTTGGAATATATTTAATGACATCATAAAACAAACTTATTGGATAGAGGCAGTGTCTTACAGTATGATTGAAATGATATGAAACATCCAGTGAGAAATCCATCATTTTCAACTAAAAATTTTCAAATAAATATTTTTCATTCACGATTTCTCTTGGGGGAATCAGTTTCCTTACCAGTTTATGCTGAAAGTAAACAAATCTCTGAGGGGGAAGTGGTCAAAGATATAAAGAGTTTTATTTTAACTTCTGAATTTACCAAGGGACATTTGATGCCTAATGTTTTCTGGGCTATGTGCCAGAGACCAAATCCTGATAGTGGTCTGCCCAAACTGCTGTTTCCCACTCTGCTTCAGTTTAAATAGACAACAAGGTCCTTTCCAAGACAATCTGAGTCCATAAAAGCTTTGACATTTCAGTAACTCCACTGACTTCATTGGCATTATTCCTCAGCTATACTGGTGTAAATATCAGGAGAATAAGTGCCAGTATCTATAAAGGTGCCACAAAATGTATTTACTGAGGTGAAAAGGTTATTTCTTTGACTCCCACAGTGTAGAGTGCATCTACACTACAGGGTGCATCTACACTACAGGGCTTAATTTGAAATAATCTATGCAAATTGAGCTACGTCAATTGCATAGCTTATTTCAAAATAGCTTATTTCGAAATAGGGAGCATCTATACTGCACTTATTTTGAAATAGAACACTCTTCCTCTGACTTCCCTTACTCCTCAGACAATGAAAGTTAGAGGAGTCGGAGTAACAAGTCCTCCAGCTTGACAGTATTTTGACACTATTTAGAAATAACTGCCTGCTGTGTAGATGTGGGCTAAATTATTTCAGAATAATGTTAGTTATTTCGAAATAAATGTTGCAGTGTAGACTACTCTATGATGTCCAATCTCCAACAAAAATACCTTATTTATATAAAATAGCCTAAACTGCTTTTGGCTAAAGCATTGTTAGAGTCTGTGCATTAAATTGCAGTAGCCCTCTATTTCCACGGCTGTTTTTTCTAAGTATGGGTATAGTCATTTGAGTCAAGGCAATCCCATTAGAACAGACTGTGATTTTCCTTCATTGGTTGCTGTCACTAGAACATCACATGGATTTATGAACATTTTCTATTGTGTCCTCATCAGATTAGCTCTGTCCTTGTTGTATAACTTCAAGGACACTACAGTAAACAGATCCAGGGTGGGTAATGATTGCTCACATATCAGATGTTAGAATGTTTTCAAGACCAGTGTAAACTGTTGGGACAAGGGAATGCATTTACACTATTAAGTATACAAGGCATGCATCATTTCACTGAAATGCACAGAGGATATTTGAGAAAGTAGCTGTTAGGAGGAAATTATATGTGGAAGTTACAATGTGTTTCCCCCTTTATCAGTTTCAAATATTTAAAACAGTAGAGTACATTTTCTGAAGATAACTTGCCTGCGGAACTTTGTCTGCTTCCTTGAAAGGATTGTGTTTGGGGAAAGTAGTTTTATGTCACATTCATTTTCTGGGGAAGGTATCTCTGGATGAGATTGTGGGGACATAGGAACTAGTCAGAATCACACAGCGTGTGCTTCCTGAGTATAAGATCCACTTCAATCTAGCACCACAAATATATTCATAACTCTAAACCACATACCAGAAGATGGGGGACCTGGACCTGTTGTCCATCAGGGCATTACCACACTGAAATGCTGAGAGTTGTGATGGCTGGCATATAGTGGAAGCAGCTGATGCTGCATTGCCTCAAACGTTGGTTTGATCTCAAGGAAGAATTCTGGCTGAATCACCATTTGCTTTCACAACAGTATTTGACAGCCACTTCTCTGAAAAAATAGTGGTGTGGCTTAAAAACACTCTCTACCCCTTCGTCTGTTTAGATCATTTCTAGAACAGAGAGACACTATTAACCCAAACTTAACAATATCTCCATGAACCACAGCATTGTATTATGAAAAATACGAATTCTGTATATTATCCTTGATGATTAAACACATATGCAATCTAGCAAAATATTTTTAAAAGGACACTTTTATGGCATCAACTTAAAAGTAGTTAAAACTTAATCAGAATGTTTGGTATAAATTCATGTTCTATCTTTTTATTATTTATCTTCACAGCATCCTTTGTGTGTACAGACTCACTCTTACCAACTAACCTTTGACTTACATGTACCAAATATTTGCTTTCAGACATCAACATGGCAGGAGAACCAAAACCATACAGACCAAAACCTGGAAACAAGCGGCCTCTTTCAGCCCTTTACAGGTAGGTTGTTTGTTACAATAGCTGGGAAATAGCTGCATTTTTAATGGGAAAATTATACTAGCCTACAGTCAATGTACATGAGAAAGGGGTGCTGTTAGATTTCGTACTTGTCAAGAGATCTACTCCAGAACAATTACTTTTGACTTCACAGGTTAAGGCTGCTCATCTAGGGTCTTTATTGCATACTAAATTGACACAAAAACAAGAAGCAAGTGGAAAAAGCAGCATTCCTGCCCTACATGCAATGTCAAAAAAGTACAAATAATTTCCCTGATTTGATAGAACATCAAAAACCAAATGGCGGGACTTTCCCTTCATATAAATATTCCTAGGAGGTGTTAAAATGCCTTTTCAGATCATTAGCAATGATTGTGAACAGACACACAAAAGAAACAAAAAACAAAAAAAATCAGCAATTGAGTGACATCCTGGGGCCAAGATGTCACCCATTGCTTCTTTTGATACTCAAAGACCATAGCCTTTGTATGGTGACTGGAACAGAAAAAACATCTGAGAAAATACAATTATCTTCAAATTTGTTTGAATGCATAATATATCTAGAGAGCATTAGACTATTAACAAGCTATTTACAAGTTATTTGTCAATGTCAAACCTGCCCCATAACCCCCGCTGGGTCTGGCAAGCCTGAGCCACCAATCATGGTGCCCCCCAACTACACTGCTATTTTAACAAGCTAGCTGGAGAATGTGTGGAAGGGTTGCAGGGAGTTTGTTTTGTTTGTTTGGGAGGTTTGGGATAGTATTAGCAGTAATGGAAATGATGGTGTATGGCAAAACATATTTAAAAACACTTTTAATAAATATTTTTGTGTGTCTGTGTGTGCACACGCATGTTAGATAAAATTATATATTGATAGTTTAATAATCATATTGGGCAACATGTTCAAAAGAGATTGTTGGTTTTGGATGTGTCCATTTCAGAATACTCAGTTTGGAGACCTCTTCAATGGATGTGATTTTCAGAAAATGCAGAGCACTTTACTCAAAAAACCAGCTTTAATGTGTTTCAGGTTGGATACTCAACATCTAAGGCAACCAAAATCAGCAGTTATTTTTAAAAGTTTGTCTGCTGTTTTTATTTCAAATCTCTAGGCTGCATTGTATGAATATGCTTTGAATTACTGTGACTACTAATGTTAGGACCTTGTAAACATAAAAAGCATCACACAGTTTAAGTGCTAAGCATTATAAATTCTCCTTTAGAATAAGTGGTAGAGGATTCTACTTTTGGCACAGAAGGTCCTGAGTTTTTAATCACTAATGACAACTGAGTTTTGAAAGTACGGTTAGTGAAGTATTTCTGTACAACTATGGAATTATTATAGCTTTGTGTTACTGTTTCAACAAGAAGCTAACCCAAAGAACCTATGTATCTAAATGTTAACAAGGCATTCTGGTGTCTAGCATTTTATTTTGAAAGCTAAGACCTTTCCTTTGGAATGTATGGCTGTTGTGTTTAAAAGGTTGAAGTGAACTTTTCACTAACTGACAACCAGAATTTAGAGCACATTATGTAATGATAGTCATCATTTTATCAAAGTATTATGTGTATATGGACAATGGCATCTCACTGGCTTTATTTTTTTCACTCAAGAAGGATTCATATGCAAAGTTTGAGAATTATATAAGAAAGCAGAATCCCCACATCTTAGTACATTAAAGGCAAACTGTATGTAGATGTTTCTGTAATTATACTATATGTATATTTTTTCTCTAACAAAGTATATTACTAATTTTCAGACATATTTCCCACTTAATTCACATTAGGTAATAGAGACAGGAGATAATAATCAGCAACCATAACAGTGATCATAAAGTCTTCTCAGTCAAGGAACTAGTGAAATGGAAGGTTCCTAGACCGTGGGTACGTCGTCACTTTCTCTCACACCCACACTCATGTCTGTATGCCATGATTTTACTACACTTCTGCTGCACTGACTTGCCCATTTTTACACATCCCTTATCTGGGACTACTGCTTGGGAAGGCCAAAGTTTAGAGACTCTGGGCGAAATTCTGAGCCTCCTGAAGTCAGTGGGAGTGCGGAAGTGTTGCCAGTATTTCATCCTTAAGAATACTTTAATTGCTTCCCTGTAAGTGTGCTTCCTTACAGGAAGACTACTGTCTGGTAGGAAGAGAGGGTTGAATTGTTCATCCATCTTCAGAAAGAGCAATAACTGAGCTCTGATCAACCAGCAAATATTGTTAAGTAACATGAACCGCCTTCCTCTAAGAGCTGAGATACAATCTCTTCAATGATTCTAAACTACTGCCAGCTCAGGATATTGTTTAGCACTATTGAACTGCTAGCTCATTTCCTATCTCTCTTCTCTGCTTCTGCTGACTGTACCTTATTTACTTTTTATTATCTCTCTTTCTTTCTCAGTCCTCTTCACATGTAATGTGCAATAATTTATCAAAAGCTTTTGTGTTCTGACATTCTGCCACATATGTATGCAGCAGGTCTTGCTAGCGTTTTGAGAAGTGCTGTTTCCATCTGTTCTGAGTAAGTTGTAAGGGACAGACGGGCTGCTCACCTACAAAGACATTTGTTCTAAGTAATCAAATCAGTGCTGCACTCTGGGGCTAGACAGCTGAGTTCTATAGGCTTTATGCTTCTCGCTTCAAATATGTCTGGTTTACATTTGCTGGCAATTAAAAGCTTACACATTGACTTGGTGAAGGACATTGATGAATACAAATAACAGAGCACATCCTATGGCTTTACAAAGAGCACTTTCACAGTGAATGATGTATTCTCTCTGATGCTGTTTCCTTTAGTTCTTCATTGTGGCTCATAATACAAGTCACAATTAATGAATTCACAGTATATCTAAAAGACAGATGAGATGATAAACACCGCATGTTGCTGTTCAGTGTAGAACACACACAAATAAATAGCCTCTAATAAATCTTACTTTCCTCCTCTATATTGGACCTGGTCCTGCTGCTACTGGAGGTCATGTACTTTAATAGGAGCTAGAAATAGCTTAATTCCTAAGGTGTTTTGCCATGTACTTTAATAGGAGCTAGAAGTAGCTTAATTCCTAAGGGCCAGATATTGCCTGATCCCTATGGGGATGCACAATAGAGGCATCTCCCAACACTGTATGCACTGGCCATATAAAAACCAGGCAGAACTGTAGCCTGTGTGCTTCATGCCTTTCTTTGGGGAACACAGAGCTCTAACAGGATGTCTACACAGCAGGGCTATAGCCAAAATAAACTACGCAACTTGAGCTATGTCAATTGCGTAGCTTAAGTCAAAATAGAAGGAAGTTCAAGAAAGAGCACTCTTCCTCTGACTTCCCTTACTCCTCATGAAATGAGGGTTACAGAAGTCAGAATAGAAAGTCCTCCAGCTTGACATTATTTTGACATTATGTTGAAATATCTGTTTGTAGGGTAGACGCAGACTATGTTATTTTGGAATAACGTTAGTCTGTTAACTAACATTATTCTAAAATAGCACTGCTGTGTAGACATACCCTTAAGTAATGAGGGATGTCCCTCATGTCTCCACCCCAGACACCCACTCTAGCTATGCACGGGGAAGTAAATTTCACCTCCCCTAGTAGTGGGCTTGCTACCTTAGCTCTAGGAGACACTCTACTGACTTGAGAAAAGAATGTCTGCACAAATATCTCTTAGGTGGGACAGCTATGCACCTCTCCTTAGTGTGAGCTGTGCTTAATTCTATGCCTAATTTAGGGTCCAATCCTATGAGTTACTGAACATCTCCATGCCCATTGATAACAGTAGGAATTTAGGGTGCTCAGTGTAGCTTAGGGTCAGGTCCTGAATTGTAGAATACATGTGGAAAACATTCATATGAGAATGTATTTTGTTATGTGCCGAGGTAAATGCTTTTTACAAAGTGTGAAAAACAGAGGCTTTTAACTTTTAAAGATACAGAATCTGTATTGATGACTAACCACTTTCCTAATATCTTATTCCAGATTAAGTGCTTGATCGTAGCTCTACAAACATGGAACTCCCTTTTGGTAGATCTTTCTTATATTGTATGGGCTTTAAAAGCCATTGTGAGACTAAAGGGCTTAAGCCTTGATTCAGGGAGTTAAGTACATATCTGATTTTAAACATGTAGATAGTCCTATATACTAGAAGCAGTCACGTGCCTAAAACTAGGCATGTGCTTAAGTACCTTATGCCTGGTTTTATGCCTGGTGTAATTTCTGGAATCAGTGACATAAATGTTCAGTCACACAGAGGAACATAAACCCCAGATTGATATAAACATCATATTTTAGTACAGTATATCTGCAGAAATCAAAACTAGAGAAATCTATTTTAAATAGCTTTTTTCCTTGCTCTAGCCTGAAGCAAATCTTAATTTTAAAGGCTAACTTGCAGATCTTTGAACGACAAGTGAAAGAATAGACGTGCTGATATGACTACACTACTGTAGCTTTTGAGCACTGACTTAGCACAATGGTCACATGCTGTAGTCTCAATCTACCAGTATTTCAATGTTTCTCATTTCATCAACTGCTCAGAAGAATGTGAAAGTATATTTGTGAATTTCTTGGATGTCAGCGACAAGTACTGACATAAGGAAGTAGAATCAACCCCAAGAATTTTGATGGAGTTGCAGTCTGTTTTCTGTTATAATGAAGGATGCACTTTTCTTCTAAATTTCCTTCAATTTGCTAAACTAGACAGTGAATCTAAGAACTAAAAAGTTCCCATCAACTGTGAACATTTTATATAGTTTTGAAAAGAACAAATAAAGTCAGGTTTTTGAGTGGTGATATTTTTTAATTCTGTAAATTACTTGTCATTCTGTATTGTATAAAGTGGCCTTTAAATTGAGTATATCAAACATTAATGAGAGATGTATTATTGCATGCTACATGTTCTCCCTCCCACATGTATTTTCCTTCTTCCCTGGAGGAGTTCACCATTTAACATCCTAATTTACCTTCAGAGCTCAGGTAGGCAGGACAGACTCACCTCACAGTCACTCCTTAATTATCTGATGCTGAGCTGTACAGCCCATACTTCTGCTCTTTCTACCCAGTGGCTCACATGATGCAGAATATTATAGCCTACCTTTGTCATGCTGATAACAAGAGACTGTGATTTAGAGTGAGACAAATAACTAACTGACATAGATAATGAGGAAATGGGGCCTTTACTAATCAGTAAGATCTATCACTTTGAAGCCATAAGCTTTCTTTTCCTTCTTAGCTGGCCTGTCTGCCACACCACATTCTTATGGTACTTACAGTACTGCTTGATGTAATAACACACTGCACTCATACGAAAGGTTCCTCTCAGAGTCAGACTGCCAGTTTTTCCACTCTCTAACTTGAAAAATCTACCTATTGACATCTGTTGACTATCATAAGATTCTTTAGCAACTTCTCATCAACTTCCTAAATATACAATGACTTTTCTAAGTAATCCAGTTCATATGTATTGTGAGGTATATTTAGGACACTTGATTTAGCATGCTATCAATTATCCACATAAAATAGCAAGTGCATTACAATTTATTAAATCCCATAACTGTTTAACAGATATTCTCAAGAACAGGATTAAATCAGTCTATTTCAAACACCCACATTTAGTTATGTTACTGGTGGGTGTCCTTTGCTATATACTGTGCTCAGGATACTTTCTTACATGTTTATATTTTTATATTGAAGTTTTATTTATTTTTATTTGACAAAACACTCAGGGTTGATTGGAATATATTTTCCATCGTAATTCCTTTTGGTTTTGTAGCTTAATACTCTGTCAGGCTTAAACAACTGCTTATATTCCTTCTGTTCTTGCCATCTCCTCAGATTCATTTTCAGATAGCTGTTATGGAGTTTGTTTTGTTGTGTTTTGCCTTCCAATTGTCAGAGCTATCCATTGTTGTTCTGAAGAATCTGGGGATTTTTGTCCATTTCGGGAGAAAGCATGAAAGGCATAGCGATCATTTCTGTTACTGTGAAAAATTCCAAAGGTCACTCCACTGTATAGAAAGGATAATGGCAGTTCAGCCCAAAACTAGAATTTCTTTTCCATTTGAAAGTTGCAGAATTCTAGATAAGTCTTTCTTTAATGTATCATTGGTTGTATATTAACAATATTCTGTAACCCTGCTGGCAGTTAGTGAAAATAATTTCAGGCCAGGTGCAGACCTCTAGAAATGGTAAGGAACTTGGGAGAAGGAAAATTCCAGTTCAATATTTTTGAGGTGGGAGAAAACTTTTAGAGTACTTGGTGACTGTGGAAAGACATGTAGAAGCTTCATATGCACTCCTGAGACCCAACTTTATGGCTTAGTATACCTGTGACACGCTGTACCCATATGACACTCTATTCTTCATATTCATTGCTTTTTATATGGCTATATTTTGTACTATATATGCGTTGCGAGTATCATTTGAAAACTCATAATCTACTGAATATCATTGTCCAGTTAAAATGTGTGTATCAGTGTTGTATCTGGACCTATGAGATTTTATTTATGACTGTTACTGAAATAACAGTCTGGGTAGAGCCCTCAGATCATTTTTTTAAGGATAAGTGGAAAACCAGTTAGGTACAAAAAAGTAGGACCAGGCACAGATACAAAATTTGTATCCGCATCTATATCTGCAAAAATGAGCTGCGGATATAAAGCAGATATCAATGGATTTACAGGGCCCTACTAAAAAGCCATTACCTATTTAATTGGGCATTCACCAGGAGGGGAGTTATTAACTTACAATTCCTCTGAGGAACAATTAGCAGCTCATATTTGCCGGGTAGCTTCCTAACCATAATTCAGGAAGGAGTCTTCTAGTAAAAAGGAACAGAATATAAGACTGGGGGGGAAGGGCTTCTGATCACCCCTCCTCTCTTCTCCGTCTTATGTTGCTTTGATCATTACATCAACAAGTAAGTAAAAAGTATTGAAATAAGGGTATTGTTCCCAGGCTGAAAGGAAATCCAGACTAAGAACTGAGAACAGTATACAGCATCTTATGGGATAAGAAGGCTAATTGCTTCAAATCTTATTTTTTTGGGAAAAGTTTAGGAATGAAGTTATGGTTGTATCTTTTTAATTCATCTGTGACCTATTCTGACTTTTTATTCCTTATCACTTAAATATCACTTAAAATCTATCCCTTTTCTAGTTTATTGTTTTATCCAAACCAGTGTGTTTTGGTGGAAGTATATGGGAACTCTCTACTCAGGTTAACAGTGGTTAGTACATAATCATTGGCTACGTCTAGACTGGCGCGCTTTTGCGCCAGAGCTATGCAAATGAGG
>CM057846.1:42337712-42355927 GCA_030068395.1 Apalone spinifera | reverse complement strand
AAGCCTCATTTGCATAGCTCTGGCGCAAAAGTGCACCAGTCTAGACGTAGCCATAGAGTCATAGAATACTAGAACTGGAAGGGACCTTGACAGGTCAACAAATACAGTCCCCTTTCCTCATGGTAGGACCAAGCACTACCTAGATCATCCCCATTGGTTGTCTATCTAACCTGCTTTTAAATATCTTCAATGATGGAGATTCCACAATCACTCTGGGCAATTTATTCCTGTTTTAAATCACCCTAAAAATTAGGAAGTTTTTCCTAATATCCAGCCTAAACCTCTCTTGCTGAAATTACTTGAAAGCTAATATCATGTCCCCTCTCAGTCTTCTCTATTCCTAACTAAACAAACCCAATTCTTTCAGTCTTCCCTCACAGGTCATGTTTTCTAGACCTTTAATCATTTTTGTTGTTCTTCTCTAGACTCTCTCCAATTTCTCCACATCTTTCTCCAACTGAGGCCTAATCAATGCAGAGTAGAGCAGAAGAATGACTTCCTGTGTCTTGCTAACACCACTCTTGTTAATGCATGCCAGAATCATATTTGGGTGTGGTGGGGTTTTTTTGTTTTTTTTGTTTTTTGTTTTTTTTTTGCAACAGTGTCACACTGTTGGCTCATATTTAGCTTGTGGTCCACTATAACCCTGTGATCCCTTTCTGCAGTACTCCTTCCAAGATAGTTACTTCCCATTTTGTGTGCATGAAACTGATTGTTCCTTCCTAAGTCTACTTTGCATTTGTTCATAGTAGACTTCATCCTATTTAACTCAGACCATTTCTCCAGTTTAGCTTGATCATTTTGAATTATGACCCTATCCTCCAAAGCACTTACAACCTCTCGCAGCTTGGTATCATCTGCAAACTTGATAAGCGTACTCTCTGTGCCATCATCTAAATCGTTGATGAAGATATTGTACAGAACTAGTCTCAAAACTTACTCCTGTGGAACCCAACTTGTTATGCCCTTCCAGCATAGCCATTAATAGCTACTCTCTGAGAACAGTTATCCAGTCAGTTATGCACTCTCCTATAGTAGCTCCATATAGGTTGTATTTTCTCTAGTTTATTGATAAGAAGGTCTATCAGTTCTTTGTAAGTTAGTACTCTGTGTCGTCTTTAACAGATAAAGTCGTGGAACTGGTCAAGATAATGGTCCAAAGACATATCAGCCTGTTCTGCTTGCAGGAAACCACATAGCTAGGATACGAAGCATGAGAACTGTAGTGCACAGCTACCGGGGAAAGAGAAATGAGTGGAGGCATGGTGACTAATTATGAACACCACGCAATAGGATTGAAGAGGATGCTAAACCGTTTGACATAGGCCTAGGCAATCAAAGTGTATTAGAACCTCCAGTGCTGGGATCTGGGATTATGGAGGTTTTAGGCCACTGATGCCTCCAAATGGCCATGGGAGATTTAGGCTGGGCTCTCATGGGAGGACTTTATGAGGCTGGGCTCAATAGGAAGTACCACCCAGCAAGACTCACAGGACAACCCCTCACAGCCAAATTGATTGGCTGGTACCAATACTTAAAAAATCTTCACAGATATTTAGGTTATCTGAGCAACAACAAAGTGCCTGCCTCTGCTCCAGACCTAGCTTCTAATAGACACTAAACGAGGGGTGGATAAGATCTGACTCGCGGACCAGATATGGCCCACCAAGCCTTTTAATCTGACCTGTCTGCCCCTGCAACATGGAGCAGCAGTCCTTTACCCTAAGCTCCCTTCTGCACCTAACTTTGATCTAAGAGCTTCCCCTCCCCAATGGAAAAGTGCAGCCCTTGATGTCTTATCAAAATCTTGGAGTGATAAGATCCAAGCCCCCCCCCCACCCCATCAAATATTATTGTCCAGTCCTGCCCTAGACTCAGGCTTCTGATCCTGGTTTGTCCTTGATTTCACTATTTCATTGCTGTCTGTAATCTGCCACCTAATCCCAGTCTCCTGACAACCTGACACTCCCTGACTCTTGATATGCTCATTGGCTTTGTCTTGGATTCTGACCTCCTGGTACCTGACTCAGTGAGACTCCTGCTCCAACCAGTAGGTCTGACCTTCCATGTCTCCCTTGTGACAGTTTCCTCAGAACACGTTAGCCTCCAATCTCCAAATCTTACAACCTCTTCACAGATGATGGAAGGAGTGAGGCACTCTCCAACCAGCAGCTCTCCTAGGGCCCGCAAGACCAAATTGTTCACCTGAAGGTGAAGAACCTCGCACTACAAACCCAGGCTACACAGTGAGCACTCGAAGCTCAGACCCTGTGCAAACAACTAGCCCCTTCACAGGCTCAGGTTATGCAGCTCACTTCCTAAACACAGACCTATCTGAGCAGCTCTCATATGCACAGTGTGAAATGATGACCCTTTGTGCCTGGACAGACAGCACATCTCTAGAACTAGAATTAGATAACACCCTTTGGCTACGTCTACACTGCAGGCTTCTGCGCAAGAGTTCTCACACAAAAAGTTCTTGTGCAAGAGCACGTCCACACTGCCATGTGCTTTTGTGCAAGAGCGTCCATGGCAGTGTGGATGCTCTCTTGCACAAGAAAGCTCTGATGGCCATTTTAGCATAAGATGGCCATTTCTTGTGCAAGAAACCCCTGTTGCCTATCCACACGGTCCTTTTTGCGCAAGAGCTCCTGCGCAAAAAGGTTTATTTCTCGTAGAAAGGAATAACTCTTGCACAAAAAGCCCTGTGTTCTTACAATTTACTGTACTTTTTCTTGTGCAAGAATGCACTTGTAGTATGAACGCTCTGCAATTTTTTGTGCAAAAATGGCCATTTTTGCGCAAAAACTCTGCAGCGTAGATGTAGCCCTAGTAAGGTGTGGTTCTCCATTTCTTTGCAATGGACTGTGTGCACATTATATTCTTATACAGCTGCCCTGTTTCCATTTATTGAGCTTCAAAAGCAACTTACTCCACAACCCCCTGAAACAGGACTAGGTTTCTACACAGTTCCCCCACAGTGTCCCTAAAGTACTTATTCTTTAAAGTTTGCAGAGTCCTGTCTCTCTCTCTTTTTCACCTTCCGGGGGGGGGGGGGGGGGGGGGAGGGGAAGTCTCTACCTTTTAGTTCTGCTGAAACAGAGCTATTAAGACCCACCTATCTGAGTTAAAATAGTTCTGCTCCTCTACCCAGATAGGTGATGCTTTTTTCCACCTTGCAGAAGAAGGCTAGAATTTTTCTCCCACAACATCCTAGCACCTGGCCTCCATGTCACACACATGCTGGGGGAGTAAGTTGTTTCTAAGGATGTTTTATGAAAGCATGCATCCTATTTACCTATAATTTTTCCTTCTCCAACTGCGTTCTTCAATTTATAACCTAGTAGTTCTCCCTTTTTTGTCTCCTGCTGACTCTAAAGTGGAATATAGCACCTGCTTAAAAACAGCTAAGAAATTACAAATAATAATTTTTTGATCTCTCTGGTTGTTTGTATCTCAATGGAACAGAAAAAATACTTTCTGACTCCACTAAAAGCACATCTGGCTGCCATCTTTTTCAAATCTTTGCTAATAATGAGACTGAAGGAAGTTTCCAAGGAGTCTTCTTTGGCTTCTAATCCAAAAATTTTAGAAAAGTCTAATGTATATGGAAAAGTGAGTTACATATAAATGATGTCCTTAAATTTCCATCCATATACAGTAGTCATATAGCTAAACAGGCAATCGATCTTTTCCTTGCAAGTCAGTAAAAAAGCCCAACCCTATACATAGAATTCATACTGATTACATCTGGAGTTTCTACGTGTGACATTTTTACAGAATCAAAGTCCAAAAATGAACTAATATTGTATATAAATGATTTCATTTAGTGATATTGGAGAAGTTGTCTGAGACAGTATATTTCCCTATAAAAATGCCAATTATCTTTACTTCCTGATTTCTCACAACCCTCTCAAGAAATTAAAAAATAAATAAAAAAGAGAAACTGGAACCTAGGCTGTGTCTAGACTGCAGAGCTGTTCCAGGATACTAGAGGTATCCCGGAAAAGCTCTGCTGCATCCAAGGAACGCGTCTGCTTTTTTGGAACAGTTCCCAAAAAAGTGGACGTGTTCTTTCTGCATCCCTGTATTCCTCTCAGAGAGAGGAATATGAGATGTTCCGAAAGAGGAGATTTTTCTGAAATTTGGCCCTCTGTAAACGGTCCAAATTTTGGAAAAGCCTCTTTTGGGAAAAAAGCTGGAAAAAGATATGCAAATTGCAGTTTGCAATTTGCATATCTTTTTCTAACTTTTCCTGGCAGTGTAGACATAGCCTTACTCATCAAATTCAAGTAGTAAAGTTGACTCCTTCAGTAGTTCTGCTGTGCTTTTGCTAGGTTGAATGGAAAAGTAGAATCTACAATATATATAAAGCAAAATTAGAAGCAGGTATTCATCTTCCTGTCATGAATTTCTATTAGTTGTAGCAAGAGTGTGCTGCTTGAAACTGTATTTACAGTAGATTAATCATACTTACATTGTAGGATCCTTTAAAAATAGGGCCAAAACAATGGACTTGGAACAAAACAGTGAATGCTTGTGCTAGTGTGGGTTACACTAACGTGAAACACACATTGACTCCTAGTCTTAAAATTAGAAAAAATAAAATTTATGAGGCCTTCAGTGGTGCAGTTCAACAGGCAATCAGGGATGCAAAGGAGTGATTTGCTTCTGAGCACAGATTTATGATCCATAATTAGACACTGGATCCCTCATAATAATAACATTTCCTAATTGTATACCAGGCTGTAATTCAGCCTTGGAGCTGCTGATGTGGCACTGGAAGGGTACAGTTCAAGGGGACTACAAAAGTCTGCGGAAATGTGAAACTGGATTATAGCTTTTGCATATAGAGCAAGCTATCCAGCTACAGAGGATGGCTGGCACACCACTGGGGGAGGAGGAGATGGCTCTGTTACAGGAAGGACACTGGCAGCTGGTTTCTTCTGGTAGCAGGCAGTGCTCCACCCCTACTCCCATCCCACATGCCATGGCGATAGAGAACCATTACACTGCCCTGGCAACAAGATATGATGAATCACCCCCTAAAATGGAGGAGGAGAATCCACATACCTCCAAGACTGGGAGGTCTGCAGGAGGAAACAAAAGGTAGTGGTGGCTAGAGACTCTTTTCAGAGGGAGAGGGAGCCCCTGTCTGTCACTCTGACATGGCATCCCAAGAGACATGCTGCTTACCAGGGGCCTGTATCCAAGACATTAAGGAGGGATTGTCAAGGATCATTTAGCTCGCTGACTACTGCCCTATGCTACTCATCTGTGTGAACACTATTTATACTGGGAGGTATGACCCTCAGAAGCTCAGAAGTCACCACAGGGCTCAGAGATGTCAAGTGAAGGAGTTGGGACCAGCCCTAGCACTTCCATGCAGTTGATGTCTCCTTTGTATTTACTGCAGCCCCACCAGAGGACAGGGCTGGGGTTGGTACTGAGGGTGGTACAGTTACCGCTAGAGAAGCTGCCAGTGTGGGGATGCTCAGTGGCCCCATGTGCTTCTCTACTGTGCTTCCCAAGAGAGCCCTAGGAGGAAAGAAGCAGAACATCGGCAATTTATCTGGCAGGGCTGTACTGTCCCCAGGCCTGTCCTCCATCAGGGCTGCTGTACAGACCCCTGGCAGACACAGTTGAATGGAAGTGTTGGAGCACCCTTTGCTGCTGCAGTTCCGAAATCTCCACCGCCCTTCCCTCCCACATCCAGGTAATGTGGGATGGATTGTGGGTAGCAAACAGGCCCAGACTGGGGGGGTGGAGCATAGTCATATGAAGGGCCATGTAGTGAGATATTGTGCCTCCCCTATTCGCTGATGCCCCACCATAGCAGTAAGAAATGAATTCTACTGGCACCATTGCTCACCTGAGATCTCCATCCAATCTGAGATCATTCCATTAATAGCTATTCTTTGTTTGAAATTATTTAACCTATTATGTGTCTACATAACTGAGAAATGGTAATTCTTTAATGCTTGCATTTCTACAGTTTACTTAATGTCTTGCAGGATTGTGTCAAAAGCCATGCTGAAATCTAGTTACATTATGCCGACCGCAGTCGCCCATCCACCAAATCAGTCACCCTGCCAAAGAAGGAAATCAAGGTAGTTTGGCATGATTTGTCCTGGGTAAATCTGTGCTGATTCATCTTCTAGAGGGGTAGCTGTGTTAGTCTGTAATTTTAAAAACAACAAGTAGTCCTGTGGCACCTTAGAGACTAACCAAATATACAGAATCATGAGCTTTCATAGGTAAAACCCACTTCATCAGATGAATTGGAGGGGAAATAACAGAAACCAAAAGATATATATAACAGCTGAAGAAGTACCTGTCAATTGCAGCACCTGTGTTAAGGAGCCTAATTAAGTGTGCTGGATGTGTCCCATGCAAAACTTTTGATGTGGAAATGCAGATGTTAAAAGCAGGAGAGGTATTCACAAATGAAATGTTTTACACAGATTTCTTTTTCTGATCTCTGGTTTACATAACTGATGAGCTAATGGCATCTGTTGAACCATCCACTATTTTATCAATTCAAGGATATCTAAAACCAAGTCACTATCATAGAACTATCAGTTAAATTAATTCCTATTAATCTAAAATCATTTATATTTTATTAATTACAGAAAACAACTTCCCCATTATAGGTTTCAAGTGGGTTCTTTCTGACATTTCCCTAAATGCCAAGTGTTTAGTATAAAACAAATGTGACATTCCAAGGTGTAGTCCAGAACAGTGAAGGGCTGTGTCACCATTACCCTACAAACTGGGGTGCCTCCTAAGCTTTGCTGCAATAGCTCCCACTGGGGCCTCTCACAAATAGTCTTTCAACATGCTGTTAACACCCTGAGTGTCTGTGTATAATTGCAGCCTGCCAGCTACACATCATACCTTGACTTGGTTACCACTCACAGGGTGACCAAACATTCTCCCAGCTTTGGATTTTCCCCCAAAATGTTTTTTTTTCTGGAATGTCCAGCCCTGTCCTGGAAAATATAGATAATAGTGCATCAGTATTCAACAGATAATTGGAGTTTAACCTCAACACTGAATTAGTTTTGATTAAAGATAACAAGTTTATTTAACTACAAAGGGGCTGTGTCTAGACTGGCGTGATGCAAATTAGGCTCAGCATTGGAATATCGCCGAGCCTCATTTGCATAGCTAATGAGCCACCATTTTCACGGAAATCAGCATAACGGCTTT
Source organism: Apalone spinifera (assembly GCA_030068395.1). Lineage (NCBI taxonomy): Eukaryota > Metazoa > Chordata > Testudines > Trionychidae > Apalone > Apalone spinifera. The sequence goes on along the minus strand of CM057846.1, from coordinate 42,348,715 downwards.
GCACAAAAGGATTTTTCTTGAGCAAGAAGGGGCAGTGTAGACAGCCCGTCTTGCACAAGAGCCTCTTCCGCAAAAATGGCGGATCATTAGCTATGCAAATGAGGCTCGGCGATATTCCAACGCTGAGCCTCATTTGCATCACTCTGGCGCAAGATCATGCCAGTCTAGACACAGCCAGAGAGAGCTTTTAATTGATTACAACTATAAGTTATTAAAGTCAGAAATGGTTGCAAGAGAAAAAAAGATAAAACATTTCCTAGTGCTAAACTTAGCAACTAGACTTGTTTCAAGATAAAATTCCTACGACATGCTCCTAGCAACAGGCTGACCAAATTGCTTCCAAAGATGTGCTCTGAATATTTGGCTCCCAAAATCAAATGGCCTGTTTTTTTCTTAGATGAAAGAGCAAAAATGAGGCTATGTCTACACTGCAGAGAAAAGTTGGAAAAGATACACAAATTGTGAACCGGGCCAAATTTCGGAAAAAACTCTTCTTTCAGAACATCCTTTATTCCTCTCACCGAGAGGAATACAGGGATGCTGAAAGAACACATCCACTTTTTCGGAAACTCTAACCCGGAAAAGCTGTGCAGCCTAGACATAGTCTGAATGAAGGGTGAGGAGAATTGCCCCTCACTTTATAGTCCAGTCCTGCTTTGAACTTCACTTTCCTGAAGTTTACTACTAGATAAAGTTAATTCCAGCTCTAGATAAAGTTCATTCCAGCTGTGAGGTTGGAGTTATGGAGTCTAAAGGAGAAAGAGCTGTAGTGCTATTGTTTGCTAAGGTGCAGATCCGTTTCTTCCTGCCCCACCTCCCTTGTCAAAGAATGGCTACTTGACAGGTAAAACTTAAAATACAACAAATATACTAGTAGCACCTTAAAGACTAACAAAACATATAGATGGTATCATGAGCTTTCATGGGCACAGCCCACTTCTTCAGATGACAGAAGTATTAGAAGTTTAGATCCAAGAATAAATAAGTAAATGGGAGAGAGGGGGAGAAGGAAAAAAAGAGAAAAAAAAGAGAAAAAAGGAGGGATGGAAAAAGAGAGACACTGAGTAGATATTTCAAATAGTTACAAGAGGCTGATAAGAACAATTAGCATCTCCATTGTTAGGTTGGTTGGATAAGTCATTAGGATGTGGAAGATAATGTGTAAGCCAGCCAATATCCTGGTTCATCCCATTTGCATAAGAATTAAACTTGTGAATGAAGTTAAGTTCCAGCCATTCTTTGTGTATTTGACTTGTGGAATTGGCCTGAAACAAGATGGTGACTTGGAGGGGCAAGGGATAGCTCAGTGGCTTGAGCATTGCCCTGCTAAACCCAGGGTTGTGAGTTCAATCCTTGCGGAGACCACTTAGGGATTTGGGTAAAAAATTTGTCAGGGATGGTACTTGGTCCTGCTGTGAAGGTAGGGGACTGGACTCAATGACCTTTCAAGGTCCCTTCCAGTTCTAGGAGATAGGCAATCTCATTATATTTATTTAATGAGTGTCCAGGCAGATTAAAGTGTTCTCCAACAGGTTTTTGTGTATTGCCTTTTTGGATATCTGATTTGTGTCCGTTAATTCTTTCCCATAGAGACTGTCCAGTTTGGCCAATATACATTGCAGTGGGGCATTGCTGACATTTGATGGCATAGATCACATTAGCGAATGTGCAGTTAAATGATGTAGTGGCTGATGTGGTTGGGTCCGGTGATTACATTGCTGGGCAGAGTTGGCACCGGGGCCGATTGCAAGGGTGGGTTCCTGGATTTGTTTGAGGTTAGGGGGTTGTCTGTACATCACCAAGATATTATTGACTAAAAGTTATTGGTGTTTAAATAATACCTCAGAAGGTATATTTCGTATAAATATGTTTATAGCAGAGTGTAGGGTTTGAATTTAGGGGTGCATTTGATCACAAAATGATAGACAGTCCATCATTTAATAGCATACTAAAGTCCAGCTAAAATTTGGTTTGTTGATAAACTATTCAGCTAAAGTTCTGCATAAAACAGGGAGGATAATAAAGTATGGGCCTACTAAGTCAAAGACATTCATTTCTCCAGTATAAAACCCTCTTTAACATTACACAAAAGCCAACATCTCTGGCTTACACAGGAAAGTCTTGGGGATGTTTGGTCAAAAAATCATGAGCATTTAATATAAAAAGGATAATGAAAGATTAATATTTACTAACAGGTGTAGGAAGTGAATTCATAAAGATGAGTGATGTAGTGACAGGACTTCTGGGAAATTAACAGTTTAAAAATATCTACTGGAATCAAAATGTATGTATTATGCTATCCAGTCCTACAAAGTGAGATTATTCAAAGGCTTAGCATAATAAACATGATTCATATTTTGACAATGCAGTATGTCACTAGTTATTGGTTGTATCTGTCACAGTTCCTGAAGTAACCAAACCTTCTGAACCTTTCATGGCCTCCTTCAGGGAACCCCACTTATGTTTCAGGCATCTAGGCTTGACCTTCTAGGGACAGGATTCTTCAATTCTCTCACTATAGAACTATAGATGTACACTATAGATGTAGGCCACCTGCAAATCACTGTGTCTATTTCAGCAGGTCTAACTTTAGTTCAGCAGCTGCAGTCTGGTTCTCTCAGGAATAATGGCTGGCTTAACTAGTGACCAATCAGCTCACATAAAGCAAAGTACCACTTATTCAGCATAAAAGCATTACAGAGAAGAGATAGACCCTGTGAATAGGATTTGTGGTTCTTTAAAACCTATCATGGAAGATGAATGACACCTCTTAAGAGTATATGATCTTACCAGGTGTCACGCATCTTCCATGATAGGTTTTAAAGAACCACAAGCCCTATCCACAGGGTCTAATACTCTTGGTCATAGTTCCATATCCATTTTTGGATCAGGGGAGGGTGATCTCTCTTCATATATCACAATGATCAGCATATACAGTTTTTAATTATTTGTTTGCTGGCCTTTGCAATCAGACTAAATTAGTATAAGCCATTTCCCCCAGATTGTGAGACATCCCCACACTTGGTTCCTGCCTTAGGATTTGCAGTTATACCTACTTCCCGCCCCCATGCACCCCGCCGCCATGATTTTAGTTCCAGCAGAAAACCCTGTGAACCCATCCCACCCAGCTACACACACTCACACAGAATTGGGAACACAACCACTAGCCTATAAGAATATATATGCAATTTATCAAATGGAGAAAAAAATGGTGTTTCAGTACTCCATGGGTCCATAGCATTTGTCACAGTATCACTGGGGGAAAGAAAGATTAACTCTCTACCCTGGGGGATTCTCAGAAGGCATGTAGACATTAATCTTCATCAATCTGTGACTATAAACATGCATGCAATAAAGTAGTACTGATAGTACATATTAGCAGCTCAATCACCACTATTTTCTTCAACCTACTCTAGCTACCTTTACAGTTCTCAGCCCCTTACTTTGGAGATAGTATTGGATAAATTGGTCATAACTAAAGAACATCTAATATTTATTCATGTTGAGCAAAGTCCCAAGAGGAGTTGGGTGCCTGCAACTTATACTGAGGTCAAGGGTTTGATGTTTATAAATTGTATATGTATGTTCAAAGGTTCAATAACAAAATTAGCTATATCTGGATATATGATTGATATATCTGTCACAAACTCACATGTACAGAGTGTGACAGAAGATGCTAAAAAGGGCATGTAACCATCTTTATCCTCAGCTGACCTCTAAAACCCAGTACTACATCCAGTTCAAAACACAGTATGACAAGGTATATTACATGAATACTATGTTCACCACACTATGTCCGATATGCAATATCTATTTTTAAAACTTGGTCCTGTTTTTAGTGCTTAGTTACCACAAAGAGGAGTCCTACAGAAAAAAGCCTAAGACAGGCATCTAGACCTGGTCAAAAAATACTCGCTGAATAATTTAGTCAGTGAATTTTGTGATATTTTTAAAATATTCACCCAGCTGTATAGTCTGGTTTAGCATAGACATAAACAGTCACTAGGAATGCTCTCAGAGAATGTCCTGTCCTTTTTGTAATGGATTATTTGAAGAATGTTATGAATTCACTCATCTCTCTCCCTTTTATTTTTAAAACTCTAAAATGGGAAGGGCCTTTATAAATCTTTTCATCTGTCTCCCAGCATGGTGGCTGCAAAAATGGGCATTTGCTAATAGGAAAAAAATGGTATGTTATTTGCTTCCCCTTGTGGGACTAAGCATTATCAGTCTCTAGTGCTTTCTATCATTGTATTCACCATCACTGAAAAATCAGTCAGAGCTGGAGACTTAACAATTTAGAATATAATGTAAGATTATTCTCTTGTGGGCAAAATTTGTCCCAAGAACTGAGATGAAAATCCCAGTTTTGTGCTGTTGGTAGTAAACAACCTAGGTATTTTTTCTTTTACATAATTTACTTTGATGTGCAAGGAATTGAATGATATGAGTAAAAGTATAATTTATTACTCCTCACCTGCCAAAGACTAGATAACAATTTACCATAATCACATCCTGGAAATGCTTAGAATCCCTGTAAATAATATCTAGTAGTAAAAGGATAATTTTATTATTTTAAAATATATCTAGGAATAAAGAGAGAGGTTTTATTTAAAAAAATCAATATATATTTCACAACTAAATGCATCAGATTGGTTGTAAATGTTATTTAATATACTGAAACAATTATGAACTGTTGAGACAGGAAAAATCTAAAAAATGATAAAATGATCAAAGTGCATCTTTCATTGGTGATATAGGACAACAGGGCAGAGGATTTAAAAAAAAAACATAGTGAGCAAGTGTCAGAGCCTAAGACAGTGATGGGGAAACTTTTTTTGGTCTGGTGCCACTGACCCACAGAAAAAAAAACAGTTGGGGGTCACACAGAACCAAAAACCCAAACCTCATCTACGCCCAATTCTCCCAAGATGGGAAGCAAAAAAAAAACCCCAAACCCATACTTCACTCACACTGAACTTGGCATGTGACACACTCCAGCCTGAATCTTGAAGATTTTCCCTACAGCTGAGGTGCACCAAGGTTTTCCTTAGAGATGAGGGCACCAAGGTTCAGGGGTTCTAGCCCTCAGCGTGGAGACTTTCCATGGGCCAGATCAACTTATTATTTCCATGTAAGTTGGATGTATTGAAAATACAAAACAAATTCATTGTTCCTCATATAATTACTCCTGTCCCAACAACTCTATCCCCAAATCCTTCTTTGGAACACATTAGTTGCACTCCATAATTAACGTAGGTTGCAACAGGAAGTGGAGCTCTCACTGCAGTAGCCAAAGAGGAAGGGGAGATATAGGGCCAGAACTGTTCTTCCAAGCCCAAGAGAGAAGGTAGAGCTGCACTTCCCCTCCATTCATTCTTTCTTGATTCACAGATTTTTAAGGTCAGGAAGGGAACTAGGGGTCATAGCAGACCACAAGCTAAATATGAATTAGCAATGTGACTGTTGCAAAAAAAGCAAACATGATTCTGGGATGTATTAACAGGAGTGTTATGAGCAAGACACGAGAAGTCATTCTTCCACTCTACTCTGCAGTGATTAGGCCTCAGCTGGATTATTGTGTCCAGTTCTGGTTACCACATTTCAGGAAAGATGGGGAGAAATTGGAGAAAGTCTAAAGAAGAGCAAAAAAATGAGTAAAGGTCTAGAAAACATGAGCTCTGAGGGAAGACTGACAGAATTAGGCTTATTTAGTTTGGAAAAGAGAAGACTAAGAGGGGACATGATAGCAGTTTTCAAGTATCTAAAAGGGTGTTACAAGGAGAAGGGAGAAAAATTGTTATTCTTGGTCTCTGATGACAGAACAAGAAGCAATGGGCTCAAATTGCAGCAAGGGGGGTTTAGGTTGGACATTAGGAAAATCTTTCTGTCAGCGTGGTTAAACACTGGAATAAGTTGCCTAGGGAGGCTGTGGAATCTCCATCACTGGAGATATTTAAGAGAAGGCTGGATAGACATCTATCAGGGATGATCAAGACAGTGCTTGGTCCTGCTGTGGGGGTAGGGGACTGGACTCGATGACCAGTCGAGGTCCCTTCCAGTTCTAGTATTCTATGGTTCTGTGATTCTAGGGTCAGAAAGGACCACAATGATTATCTTGTCTGACCTGTATAGCACAGGCCATAGAACATCACCTAGTAATTTCGGTATCAAGCCCATAACCTTTGTTTGAATTATAACATATCTTGTAGAAAGATACCGAAGTCTTGATTTAAAGACCTCAAGTGATGGTGAATCAGACACACTCCTTAGTAAGTTACTCCCCTGTGGAGCATTACTCTCTCTGTTAAAAATGTACATACACTTTTAACCCCTGGTAGTACAGTCAATGAAAGGCTGCAATGGCACTGCCCATTAGAAGAAATTGCATTGAAGGATGGTATTTTGGGCTTGAGTATTGGCTGATTTTTGTTTTGTTTCTTGTTTTCTTTCCTGTTTTAGGGAAGATGTTTGGTTTCCTTTATTTTGCATTAACATTTGTATTTTCAATATGTAGCAAAGGTGCCCATGTCCCTGGAAAGGTGTTTTTTTATGTTTGATTTGTGTACATTTAAATAAAATATTTGTTTTATGATGTTAATAGAGAAAAGAATATGATACTTTTTTTATGTCTTTTTTTTATAAAACAATGTCACCACCTTCAATTCTCCCTAATGATACACAGCACAGAAAAAAATAAACAGAGACTAAATATTGCAGTTGTTTATTTCTTCAAGAGTTTTACCCAAAGCACAAAGGGAAAGATTTTTAAATGATTTAAAATATTGGAAAAAATGTTGTGGCTGCCACATTCCATGTATCGCTTTCATCTTCATATTGAAAAATTTAGCTATACTAGATCATCCCTTGAATTCAGGTAGTTCAGTATTCTGCTTATAGTACAGGGCAGTAGTTAATGCTTCAAGGAATATGAAAATGCTTTATAATAAAAGGTGCATATATTATAGTGCTGGTTATGGAACCCTAGGAGAGTATCTAAACTTCTAGATTAGGGTTAGGCAGGAATTTTTCAATTACAATTTTTTATCGGAAAATGCTGATTTGTCAGAAATAAAATTTTTAGAAAAAACTTATCAGATTTGACAAAACTTTCATGGCGAAGACTTCTCAGGTCCAGGGGCGAGAAAGATTTCAGGTTAATTGTGAAATCCAAGTTATTAACCATGAATGGCGCACTAATTCAAAATATATTCTGACTGGCCATTTGAGTGGTAACTAGAGATGGTCACAACTTGGAATTTCCATTTTGCATAAAATTTTGAATTTTTGAAATTTTTTTTCTTCTAAATAGAAATGAGGGAGAAAATATGCCTTAAATATTTATAAATAGAATTTCTGAAAATTTTCCATTTAAAAAAATTTTCATTCTGGAAAGTTTCAGATTTCCATATCAGAATTATAGTTTTTCAGTTTTAAATTTAATTTTAGTTTTTTAATCTTTTATGTTATTTTACATTGTGGCATGTTAGTAGTAGTGGTGCAATATACACATGAAATAATGTAGAATAGTAAAAATGGTCCCCAAATAAAATAAAATGTAAATTAAAATGATTATCTGTTCTATTCATTCCCCCGAGGCACCTCGCATTGACTACTGTTGGAAAACAGGATGCTGGGCTAGACAAACCTTTGGTATGATATAGTTGTTGTTATGTTAGTCTTAAGAAAAAATTCCAATACAAAAATATTATGCTTCAAAAATCTTTTCACATTGGAAAGTTTCATCAAAGTCAACATGTTTTCCTAAATATATTGATTTTTACAAAAATTGCATTTTTTATTTAAAAAAGTTTACACAAAAATTTTCCAACTTACTTGTCCTTGAGCATCAACCATCAACTTATTTAAAGGGTCAATGATGAACAAAGAACTATGGTTGCTATGCTTTATTTTCTATGAATTAACATGTATTTTTGTTAAATCTCTGCTTCTCTGCTTCTAAAAGAGACAGTGGGCACAAGGACAGAACAGTTTTACATGAAAATATGTCAACCAAATCAATCATAAGAAATATACCATAAAACTACACAGCCAATTCATCAACTTCAACGACGAACTTCAACTAGGAAATCTTCCTTACATTACTATAATATAAAGCTGAACTGTTAAGATTCTTCCAGTGTTACAGTGGCCCTAAAACAAAAGGAGGAAGAAGAACTAAATTCAAACCCTATACTGCCTATCACAGTGCTAAAAGCCATTTGCCTGGTTCTGCACATCAACAGATACCCTATATCAGCAAGTGACATATTTTTAGCTTTCTCTTGGCCATTTTGCATGTTATTATTTATAAATTCAGTTGGAGCATGATGTAACTGTAAGTATGTTCCACTCAATGACATATTTTAGAGTATCCTCCATGGTTTTTGAAGAAGCTCTTGTATAGTTTATGTTCTCCTTGAGTATACTGTTTCCTGTGCTACTAGACATTCCATGGAAGTAGCATGAACAATCTCTTAGGGTACGTCTATACAACAGAGTTTTTTTGGAAAAACAGCGGTTATTCCAAATAAACTTCAATTACATCCACACTGCAATCGCATTCTTTTGAAAAAAAAATCGAAAGAACTCAGGGTTTTTTCCGATATTGGTAAACCTCTTTCTATGAGGAAGAAGCCTTTTTCCGAAAGAGCTCTTTCAAAAAAAGGCGTGTGTGGACATGAAAGAGGAAAGAGGCAAAAGCACAGGTGCCCTAGTGGCCATTCTGCCTATAGTAATCACAGCTTACATGCGAGAGAGCATCCACACTGAATGGATGCTATCTGTAGAAAAAGCAGATCACTTTTTCGATGCGCTTTCGCTGTGTGGACGCTCTCTTTCGGAAGAAGTTTTTTCACAAGATCTCTTCCAGAAAAGCTTCTTCCGAAAGAAGCCTGCAGTCTAGACATAGCCTTAGAAGCCTTTTGGCGACCTCAAGAATATAACAGACACTACCAAAGCAGCAGGAAAGTATGCACGCCAACTGCAATGTAGCTGCTTTCAGTAAGTATAATGGAATCAATATTTTTAGTCTGTAAATCCTAACAAGCTGAAATCAATAGTAAATTCAAACTCCATTTCCAAAGACAGTAAACCTTGAAAGGGACCCCATTTAAAAAAAATGCTGAGTTCTCTACTCTCTGAAATTTGTTCTCAAGTTTGGTGTACCGAAACAGGAGTCATTTTTGTAAGCCTTCATTTCTGAACTTTGTTTTGTTTGGGCCATTGTAAACTGTTTTGTCATACTTGAAGAAGCAGAATAACTAGCAAATAGAAATACAATATTAGTGTTTTTTTATCCTTGCCTTAGCTATGAATGTTGAATCATCAGCACTAAGCAATTATTGATTCTAAATGAGTTATCTTAGAAAACCATTTAGCTGATTCTGTTTGCCTATGTATAACAATGATGTTGTCAATGATGCATCCAGATTTCCATTAAATAGATTTTGGAAAGGAGAGATGGGCTGGTTTAGCCTGAAATGAAATTGATTTATGTATGTAGGGTTGTGTCCCAGATATAAAAAAGGCATCTTTCCTGTAATCTAGACTTGAATAATTATGCTAAGGTTAAAGGTTTAGAATATATCTGAGGCTTTTTTAGTTTCCTATCTATGATTTGTTAATAGACTATAGAGATAGTTGTTGTAGAGACTGTTGACATCTAGTTTTTATAGTATAAAATGAATTTGTTTTAGAAACTTTGAAACAGAAATACATTTACTGCATGACAAAGGTATCAGAGGACGCACAGTAGTTGTGCTACTAGGTCTACCGAAAAGAGGCCAAGGACTATGCAACATGTTAAAAAGTTTATATGTGCTGTTGAGATTCCCCCATAAGATGTTTTCCCCTGTGAGGAATGCAGCGTATGGGTGATAAAAACACTGCAAATCAGAGATGCTCTAGCATCCAGATTTTAGACATAGCAACATGCCCTAGGTTATAAAAAAAATAATTTCATTATGTCATTTGGGACAGAGTCAGGCCAGAAGGCTATAGAAAAATAGTGGAGGGAAAATATATGAGCCCCAGATTAAATAGGTCTCTGTTCCCAGGGTAGACTGAAAGGGCTAATCCAGAACCAGCAGGAACCCACTAGAATCAGTCAGAGCAATCAGTCCAATTAAAACACCTGGAACCAATTAAGAGGCTTCTAGATTCAAGGAAACCAGACTAATTAGAACACCTGGGGACCAATTAAAAGTCAGTTGAGAATGGTTTAAAAAGGCTTCCCCTCTATTTACTCACTATGTGAGGAAGGAGCTGATGAGAGTAAGTGTGGTGGATAGTCTGGGAGATGAAAGTGCAAGCAGATACCAAGAGGAAGAACCTCTGGTAAGGAAGGTGCTGCTGAAGGCAGTGGAGAAGTGGACCAGGGATTTGTAGTTGTCACACAGCTGTTATTAGAAACATTACAAATAGCTGCTATTATAGGCTTCTTGGAGTAGAGGGTGGGCCCACAACCAACTCCCCAGTTCTGGACTAGAAAGAGACTGGGTTTGGTCCAAGGATATGTCCTACTTTGTATCACTGGGAGGGGCTACAAAGTAGAGTAGTCTTGGCTTGTGCCAGGTCCTAGACCGAACCCCACTGTGGCTCTGCAGTTTAAATGTAGTAGGAGCCAGGCTGCCAGCGTGCCCAGCTCCTACTACATTTAAACTGCAGAGCTACAGTGGGGGTAAGTCCAGGACCCCACATTCCCCTATTGACTAATCGTATAGTTGATACTAATTGTATTGACTACACCATTAGTCGATTACCCGCTTCTACCATCCATAATTGATAACATGGAGAGATAAATACTGCCACTAAAGGAGATGTAGCATATTCTTTTACATGGAGTTGCAGTTTTAAATCCTTTATGTTAATTTGGTATGCAGTGAACTAGCAGCTTAAATAAAAGGCCAATGGCTCACTATATTCCCTTAGTACTTGGAACATTTTAGCTAATTTAAAATAATGCTGCATATTACTTAAGAGTCAAATATATAGAGGGAGTC
>CM057846.1:42259046-42298630 GCA_030068395.1 Apalone spinifera | reverse complement strand
AATGGAAGGGGCAGGGTTTGGAATTTGGCGCCCCATGCAACTTGGCACCCTAGGCGGCTGCCTTGTTGGCCTATAGGCATGGGCCGCCCCTGCTGATGACCTTTCTCACCCATGAACATGGATTTTTGTTGTAGTACATATGGTACAATGTGCACCACTACGACCTTGACATCTACTGATCATAGTATTTAGTCACCAGAGCATTGCTGTATTCCCCATTCCAATAAATTCCGTTCCATTGTCGCAAAAATCAAGATATTAATAGCTCCCAATATAGATCAGGGCACCTAAACTTCATCCAACTATAGGCTACTTTAGCAACTTGCTATGAGTCTGAGGCCCATGCAGTGCTCCATCTTAATTTAAGTGGCCTTTGGAGACCTACACGTATGTGTTAGGACATGAACAAATTCCCCCAAAAATCTATGAAAGGGCCCCCATTGAGTTCAACGAGCTTTTGATTGGGCCCTTAAAGGAAGCTATAGTCTGCCTTAATACAAATATTGTGCTGCATTTTTGTAATTCCTATATTAGATTTTCACTTTCTCACAGTTATAAATTACAGTTGCAAAATTCCTTTCACATGCTTGAATAAATAACAGAAAATATTCTTTTTGTATGCAGCACACACGAACATAAACAGGGGAAATAAAGAAGACAGGTGTATATTATATAGACTTTCATGCTTGATTTCCCCTTAGAATTTCTTCCCCCTTTTCCAGGGCCAACCAGTACATCATAAAGGTGGAGATATAATTTTGTTGACTTGGACAGGAATGTAATCAGCTTATTGTAAGGTGTTTATCAGAAAAATATCCAAGCAGTTCCCTCCGGGGTTACAAATTTGAAAGCACAGAATGTGTTGCTTATTTTTTCCCTTTACAGAAAAATTTTATCAGATTGACATTTAGGATAAAGCAGTTCATTGCTTTATTCCCACTAGTTCTGGTAATTTAATCCACACACTAGAATTCATTTATTATTTCCAATTTTATTATATATTATTTGATTACTATTTCAGTGGCAGCTCTCTGCTAGTGAGTGACATCTTTTTTTTGCTTTTTTTTTTTCGAATTCTAAGACAAGTCAGGCCAAAGGTGCGAAACCAATTACGTCAAAATCATATCAGTTGTTCTTGTGAAGCTTCATCACATAATTGCAGAAATCTCATTAAATCAGATGCCCTAACAGACTTTTACCATCTTGGGCAGAAATCTCGCAGGAGAAACTGTTCCTGCACATTTCAGCCGCACTAGAAGTGGAACCACAAATTAGACTCTTTCAGGGATTGGGCTTTCTGGTAGTATAAACTAACAGGACGCTGGACATCTGCTTTCCTCTATTTTCAGAGCCATAACATTTTGTTACAATATCTGGGCATTGGGCAATGGCAAACGCAAGCCCCATTTTTCTCAAAATGTTTTAAGCTCTGCAAAAAATGGGAAGAGTAATGGGAAGGACCACAATTCCGGTAATTGCTACATTTTCAGCTGACTGAATAACATGGCCTGAAAACCCATCGATTAAAACAAGGTCACGTCTGCTGAAGCCTCTACCATAATAGTAATATGCTGTGTTCTGTCCTTATTATGGATTTAAGTAAGTGATTAACAAAGCTCAGAAGGCTAAGAAGTTTAGGTCAGATAGGTACCCAATAGTAATATGGCCTGATTGTTCTTCCAGGAGCCAGTCACGGGGAGGAAGTTTGCACAGGAGAGCTCCTTCTCCATGATGGTGTTCCCCCCTTTCCCAGACCCTTAATGAGCTCTTCAGTGTTCCAGAATTTGTGTGGAAAAGGGGTGGGGTCAGACACATGTACATCATTCTCCCTCAAGTCCCATGGAGCAAGGGCTGAAAGGGTAATATAGTCCAATTTTAACAATATTATGACTATAACTATTTTGCACCACCACCTTCTCACTCTTGGGATAAGAACCTTCTTTTGCCTTCAAAAGCCTGAACAATATGACTCTTTTGGAGCTATGTGGCAAAGGTAGAGAGAGGTTATCAGAGATCCAGTGCCGGCATGGAAGAATGAGATCTCTGTAGAGAAACCATATGATTTCTTCCTACAGGAGAGGGACAATGGAACCCATAGTTGGATCTTCCCCTGAGTCTACAAAACTGGGCTGGAAATTCCATGAGAATTATGTTTACAAGGTCTCCAGTAGTTCCTGTTTCTGATAAAGCCAGATTACCTCCATGAACAGTTCTCCCTATTAGATCAGTACTTCTTCCAAGCCCAGCTGGAAGAAGGGAGTGCAAAGGTGTATATAAATGAATAATAAAGTACGGAAAACATTTTGTAACTTCCCTTGAGATGATCATTTATTGGAACTAGCTTGTCTGTGCTTAGACATGATCACAAAAATATGTTTGTATTTTATCTGCAGCTGAAAAAAGTACAAGAGATTACTGTGGATTGAAAGCTTTAAAAAGCACTATTACCCAAGACTTTTTTCAGCAATGAAGGCATTGGCTGGGAACACCTGTTTTCCTGGCTGCTCCAGCATTTGTCACTATTTGGTCCTGTGAAAAAAATACCTATTGCTGTGGAAGGATTCTTTTATCTCTATATCAAACAAAACTTCCTGCGGGATGACAGAATGATGCTATCACATCATCTGCATCCACAGGAGCTAAGCACCCCCCACCCCCACCCCTAAGCCTGGGCCTCGCTAGAGGCCAGGTGGAGAGCCAGAGCTCCAGCCCTGGCCCAGCCTTCCCCTCCCCTCCCCAGCAGCTGGGGCCCTCGGCTGGGCCTTCCCAGGTGGCTGGGAGAGAGCCAAGGCCGCTATGCCATGGTCTTGATCCAACTCTCCCCAGTGTCTGGGAGGAGAGCCAGAGATGCCTTGGCTTAGCCCTCCCCTGTGGCCGGGAGAGGAGCTGCGACTGGTGCGGCCTTGGTCCAGCCTCCCCAGTGGCCGGTGGGAAGCCCAGGGCTGCCGCAACCTCAGCCCAGCCCTTTCTGGCAGCCAGGGGAGAGCTGGAGCTGCCGCAGCCTCAGCCAGGCCCTCCCCAGTGGCCGGGGATGAGCCGCATGTTGCATGGCCTCAGCTCAGCCCTCCCCAGCAGCTGGGGGGAGAGCTAGGACTTCTATGCCATGGCCTTGGCTTCGCCCTCCCTAGCAGTCAAAGGGAAAGCTGGAGCTGCTGGAGCCTTGGCCCAGCTCTCCCTGGTGGCTGGGGGAGGAGCCATAGCTGGTGCAGCCTCGGCCCAGCCCTCTCCAGTGGCCGAGAGAGGGGGAGAGCCAGAGCTGTCACGGCCTTGGCCTGGCTCTTCCCAGCTGCTGGGGGCAGGGAAGCCCAAGCTGGCATCACCTTGGCCTTGGCCCATCAGCCAGCGGGGGGAGAGCCAGGGCTGCCTACCCCCAGAGAGAGGAGGGATGATGAGCATAGCAAGCAAGGGGTGCAGCCCCCTAATGTATTATTATTATTATTATTTATTATTTAAAAATTGCACTGCAAAATACCATTACTAAACTGTAAATTGCCTGTCTTGTTTGAATCATTCCCTGAATTTTAATCCACTTCACATCATAGGTTTTTTGTCACCAGACATTACTTACATTTGCTAAGACTGAATCTGTTATGGCCTTAAATGTTTTGTTGCAAACATTTATTACTGAGCTATATCCCTCATATGACCTGCTACCATTCAATATTTACTGGAATTCTACTGGGATTGCTCATCTGAAACGGACAAAATTAGTTTTTAACACTCATTCAGCAACAGAACTGAAATAAATTAGAATGTAGTTCTTATACTTAGAACTCAAAGTATACCTTGAAAGGACAGAATATGTTCAGATGAATCTTTGGAGTGAAATTGTTTCTCTCATGTTTTGTGCTTTTTTTTTTTTTGTTCTCCTTCCTCAGTGAAATCGGATGAGTTGCAAACAATCAAGAAGGAATTAACCCAAATCAAAACAAAAATTGACTCTTTGCTAGGGAGGCTGGAGAAGATTGAAAAACAGCAGAAAGCTGAAGCAGGTAGGTGAAAATGATTTTTTTTAAGCCACAGACAACTCATCAAGAGATTAATTAAACCAGGGCATAATTATTAGTCAAACTGACAAATCAGAGAGAAAATAAAAGCTTTATAGACATTTTGCTACATCACATGGGGTCAGAATGAAGGTAAATTAAACCCCAAGAGGCATAAGGATCTTGCGCAAAACAGGGGTTTTGTGCAAAAAAACCCCACACTGCTTCTTTTTACGCAAAAACCCCTTGCGGAAAAAGAAACGGCAAAAATATACTAATGATGTCAGACTTATGCTAATGAGTCCCTCATTAGCATATTTTCTGCCGGAAAAACTTGCAGTGAAGACATAGCCAGAGTGTCTTGGTATTAAATATAAAGTGGAACATATTGTTTAGCCAGGAGCGGCTCGAGGAGGGCTGCCAGCAACTGGCTCCCTAGGCAGAATGCGCGATCGATGCCCTCGCCTCCATAGCACTCAATTGAGTGACGCCATCATTGGGTGCCGCATTAAACACGGCACCCTAGGCAACTGCTGAAGTTGCCTATATCCACAGGCCGCAACTGTGTTTAGCATAAGTAAATAACCCATATGTCAAAGATCAGAGGGGAAGCCAGGTTAGTCTGTAACTTTAAAAAAAAACAAGCCTTTTATATGAATGATCCTGTAGCACCTTAGAGACTAACAAAAATATAGATAGTGTCATGAGTTTTTGTGGGCACAACCCACTTCTTCAGAAGAGAAATATAGTTGTTTTTTAAGTTTTTCTTAGCATACGTCAAGGAAACACTGAAGGGGAAATGGCCAATTAACATCTCTTCAGGCATGGTGGAATAAAGGAAGGGGAAGAAGTTTGGAGGAGGAAGATTAAGTTGGCTATAGATTGTTATAATAAACTATAAATCCAGTGTCTTAATTCAGTCCATGATTATTAGTATTTAGCAAAGTTATGAATATAAGCTCCCAAGGTTGTCTTTTGAAGATGTTGTTCAGATTTCCTTTGAGGATGATAACTCAGAGGTTAGATATAGAGTCGTCACTTTGTCCAAAGTGTTTACCTATAGGTGATATGATGCTTTTGTCTTTTATCATTTTTCTATTTGAGTTCATTCAAGAGCATAGTTTTTTTTCACCTACATACTTACGACTGAGGCATTTAATGCTCTGGATGAGGTACTTCACTTGTGATAGACGTGTAAAACGCACAGATTTTGAAAGGTGTGTAATGGGGATGTTGATTATTGTAATACTGAAGATATGTCTACAGGTTTTGCATTTGTTGTTCTGGCAATGTCTGGCAGTGTCTGGTGTTGGCATGTCCTGTTCTGTGGGGAGCTTACTTCTGATGAACTTAGAAAGGTTGGGGGGCTACTTAAAGGCTAGAAGAGGGGGTTCAGGAAATATTTTTTTCAGATGTGATCTTTATCTCTATTATGGATAGTAAGCATTGGTCCCCCTAAGATTTTCCATCCTTGGGCATGTTGAATTTTCTTTTGGGCAGGTTGAAATGTCTTATGTGCAACACCAATATTGGGGTAGAGTGTGGATGTGCACCCCCCAATACCAAAAATACCCCATAGATATAAATATATATTTTAAATAGTTCATAGGTGTGGAAGAAAATATATTAAAAGAAGAGATAATTAACAAGGAGCAATGCTTGATTATTTGTGAAATATGTGTGAAATCCAATAAAAAGAAAACTAACACTGCCCTTGGCTAAAGAAGTGGGTTGTGCCCACGAAAGCTCATACTATCTATATATTTTTGTTAGCCTAAGGTGCTACAGGACATTGTTGTCTTAAGTTTTTTTAGTTACAGACTAACTAACACAACTGTCCCTCTGAAACCATGGAGTACATGTATCATCATCCTTTCTAACAGACAGATGCATGTTTCAAAGATCTTTCAAATAAGGTTTCATCCTAGGAAGCAGCTAGCATCACACCTGGTACTTGCTACTTCTGACTCATAAGAGCCAGAACTCTACCAGATAGCAAAGATCTGGCCTTAATGCAATACAGTTTACCATGTAGTAATTAGTTTACCATGTAGTAATTAATAACACCGGACTTTAAAAAATCATTAAGATTGGAGTTTTAGATATTTGCAACACTCAAAAGATTCTTTTAACAGAGTTTTTTACTTTCTTACCTTAAGCCATTAACACAGGGGCGGGGCCTCTTGATGGGGGGCCACTTCAAGAATTCGGTAAGAGGTCAAGGTGCGGGGGTCTCGGATGGAGGTTGGGTGCAGAAGGGAGTTTAGGGTAAGGGTTTGGGGTATGGGATCTGGGAGGGAGTTTGGGTGAAGTAGGGAATAATAACCTGGGGCAATAGACTGTGGTGAGGAGGGAATGTGGGGCCTGGGAGGGGGTTGTGATCTGGGGCAGGAGTGCAGGAAGGGGTGCAGGGATTTTGACTGTAACCAGGGATAGTGGATTGGGGTGCAAGGATTGAGACGGGTTGTGACCTTAGAATGGGTGTTGGAGGGGATGCAGTGTCTGGGAAGGTATATGGCAGCTAGAGCAGGGGTGCAGAAGTTTTGGATTACATGGGATAGGAGGGCAGAAGAGGGTGCCAGAGAGAGGCACCTTCCCAGACAGCAGCTTAGCAGGTTCCTTAGCCAGGGTCCCTGCTTTCCAGCCCCGGTATGTGCTCTGGGGAACTCCAGGAGCCATGTTTATTGTTCTGAACTGAATGCTGTGAGCTAGGGGGATGAGGGACGGAGGCACTTCACATGCTACCTGCAAACAAGCAGCTGTTATTGGTGGAAACCAGTCAATGGGAGCTACTGGGGGCAGGAGCAGCATGGGAAGCCTGTGTCTCTGTCCTCCAGGTTCTCAGCACTCACAAACACACAAGTGGCCCTGCACCCAGCTTTCCAGAGCACTGAGCAGGTGCGGGCAGGGAGGGAGCTGGCTGAGGCTCTCGCAGCTGGATCCGGCCAGCAGATCAACTTTTGCCCAGCCCTAGAGTAGAATTTGGAGCCAGCTTCTCCATTTATAGCAGGCAGCAGCAGCTGCTGTTGGTACTTCTGAACCACCTAGAGTGCCCTTCCTCTACTTCTTCAGCTGATCAGCTGAGCTCCCTTCCTGTGTGGGGAGCTCTGAACCTCTGCGTGGGGCTCAGAAAAGGGCTGAGTGCCCATGCAGGCACACAGTTTGCAGGGAACCTTGATAGTAAGTATTGGTGGCTAATAGTCTGTATGGAATCTATAACCACCATGTATTCATGAAACTATAAAACATTCCCCATCTCACCCCACACTCTGACTGGAGAAGTGTTACTGGACGACTTTACCTTGATCCCTTGAAATGTGTTAACTGTTTCAGCTAAACAATCTGTTCCACCTTGTACTCAGCAGTGACATTCTGAGTCCATTCCCAGACCCAATAAAGAGCTCTGTGTAAGCTTGAAAGCTTGTCTCTCTCACCAACAGAAATTGGTCCAATAAAAAAATATTAACTCACCCACCTTGTCTCATTAAAATTTTAAGCAAATTAGAGAAGAGTTGGCAATATATTCAAGGAATATGTAGTTGTACTGCACCCAAATGAATTACTAGTTCTACGGAAATGAATTAAGATGGCATATCCCCACTTTAGAGAGCTTTTACATAAAACCCATTATTATGCAAAATAAGTCACGTCATTGGAGTTTGAGAACCAGTTTGCACTTTTGCTAAAAGAATTGTAATGTATTCATTTAAATATAAATTAGCTCTAAGTACTGAAATGAATATCCTTCACAGAGGTCTCTTGATAAGAAGATAGGAAATATATACAGTGATCTAGATTTTCTGTTAAATTCAGTGGAATTATTCTGGATTTACATGGATATAACTAATATCATAATCTGTCCTAAATACTGAAGTGGAGCTCTAGTCCCCTTACTCTCCCTTCCTTTCATCAGGAAGGTAGGAAGTGAGGAAGATTCTTGAATCCTACCAAAAGACCTGCAGAATGATTCCTTCCCTTGTCCCATGCAGAACTAGCCAGTACAAAGATGGTGTCTCCTGGCTGTATGCTGGGATGCAAGCTGGTGCATAAGTTAATTTGAAAAAAGAAAAAGAAAGGAAATGGAGTGAGAGAGCATACAAATCTGGCTGCAGTTTTTTAATTTTTTTCATGAACATACATTGACATTCAGAAGGCTATTCTAAGGATTTGGAGTTACTCCTTTTTGGGGAATGATACATTAGAATCTGAACTAAGTGTTTTTACTGAACTTATTTTCTGAGTAACCAGTAAAAGCTCGGGGGAGGAACTCACCTTATAGTTTTCGCTAGTGTTCTTTTCTTTATTGCCACCATTTCTGGCATTTTTTTATAGAATGATAGCAGAAAAGAGAACCTTAGAGTGAAACATTGCCTTGTGGGCTTGTGTCCCTAATGGTTGTGCACTGTTTATGCTTCTTTTTACACAAGGGCTTTAGATTCACTTTAAATACAAATAGAGTGAGAGAGAAGGAAGTGTTTATTCAGTAGTCTTTCAACCAAGAAACAATGTATTGTACTTCACGCTTCCTTAGTCTCAGCTAAGGGTGCAGGTTGGAAACTCAAACTCTACAAGTGATGAATGTTGTGTGTTAAGACTGCAGATGCCTGCAAATTGTGTCCCTAATAAATAATACTTATTTGAAAGTTTTAAAGCTGGATCTTTATAGTAGTACAAATAAATTTGCTTGTTCAGTAGCTAAAGTTTATACATAGGAAAACTGGATTTTTAGGATGTTTGGTGGGTTTAATTTGTCGGTGGAAATTGGGAGCAGGAAGATACAACAGAGCAGTGGTTAGCTGTTCTGGTTCAGTAAGGGTATGTCTATACAGCAGCGTTATTTCGGAATAACTGATATTATTTTGAAATAACAAAGTGTGCGTCTACACAGCAAACCGTTATTTTGAAATAATTTCAAGATGGAGGACTTCTTACTCAGACTCCTATAACCCTCATTTCACAAGAAGTAAGGGAAGTCAGAGGAAGAGTTTCCTTTGACTTCCTGCTGTGTAGTTGGCACCAAAACTGAATTGAGCTTCAGCTACGTAATTAACATTGCTGAAGTTACATCTCTTAATTCAACTTTTGTCCTGCAGTGTAGACATGCCCTAAGATGTCAGTGAGAGAATACTTTTTTCTGTATATACAATGACCAAATTTTCAATAATGGGTGCCTAATGCTAGGTTCTGAGCAGTGTTCCCTGTAAGCTGTGCACTTGCGCAACTGCTCAGGAGAGATTTAAATACTGCCCAGCTGATTAGCAGAGCATCCATAGCTAGATTGTTTATTTGTTTGTACTGATGATGCACATTCACATATGCCTTTTGTGCACAGAAAAACAATTATTCCATATGTGGATGGAAAAGATTAGAGGGAAACATAGATTCTGAGGTGTGGATTGTCAAAGGACCCTAAAAGTTTTAGGTAGGCATTTTAATGGGAGTTGGACACCTAAATCCTTGGACATCATTAAAAATTCTAGGTATAAGTTCATACTAAGACACTTTAAAAAGTGGCTTGATTTTCAAAAATGCTAAGCCCTGAATAATTTCGTCAAAATATATCAAGAACATAACTTTAGCATGCATTCTTGAAAATCTTGACCAAAATGTATTTTTTCCTGTCTCTTGTATTGTGTATATACTGGCTTTCAATTCATTTTATAAAGTTTGGTCCTTCTTTTACATATATATCCAATTGATTTTTGTTAAATTTAAAAATACATTTTTATCATTTTTCCCACATCTTATATATGTTTTTTGTAATACTGAAACACTACAATAAGTAAGCAGAGGAAAAGTTCAATATGACTTTCATAAAGGCAGGGAGACAAAACTGTGCTGTGCTGCATATAAAAAGGATTAAAATTTCCACTGCATCTTAGCTGCTGTCTGCGTTTACAATTCCCATTGGCCATTCTGAGCAGGAGCTCATGCTGCTTGTTCATGCTACTTTTTATCTTATGCAAAAAGTTTATCTTGCAAAATTTCCAACCTTTCAAGAAATTCTCCTCCTTAGCATAGATTGTGAAATGAGGAAGAGTAGCATCAAGACATGAGCAAATTAAAAAAGGTTTTAAGTGGTTACCTTTTGTTGGTTGCACTATAACTGTGTACCAAACGACTGTTGAATCAAATGCCATAGCAGACATTTGATTCAGTAGTGTGTGCTAACACCACTGCTTATAACTGTAATGTTGTTATATTGATAAACATTGAATAGTTTAAGATATGGCTTTGTGGGGTGCATTTGGCACTAAATCTGTACAATCACATTGATTTCAAAGAAAGATACCCATCATGGTCCTTAATTTTTGAGTCCAAGATTCTTTCTGTAAAGATGTTAGGTGCAAGGAAACAAAACCATTTTTTTCTTTCAAGTCTTAGCAAGCACAATCTGCGAGTGGTCAAAGGCTAGCAGGACTGAAGATACGTAACAAATGTATATGTAGAAGATAAACTAGTGCTTTCTTTGTGACTGAGATACAGAATAGTGTTGAGAGTTTAGTACTAGCTAAGGCATGTAATAATTTAAAGTAGAAACCATAATGTATTCATAAGTCTGAAAGATATGTAATGTCACAGCCAATGTCAGATTCATTCACTGCCTAATGAGATATGAGATGAGCTTACTGGGTAATATAAAACAGTCAGTATTGAAAAGAGAGAAATATTTCTTTTGTTTTGAAGATTCCATCACTAATAGGTATTGTCATTCTGAGATTCAAATGATGTTGCTATCCCAGCTACAGGAAAATAGTCCCCTAATCTGCTGTTCTACATAAAAGTTTCAATTATGAGCTCCTGATGTACATTGGAATGAGTCTGTGGCCCTTTAAGACTCCAGCTCTGCTGCTCCTCCAACCAATCTAAAAGCCATTTTGTCAATCCTCTCCCATCTCTGCTGTGGCCTTCTGCTGCCTGGGTGGAATTCTTCCAGGTATAAAGGACAAATACAAGGCCATCTCCATCACTTAAGTTCCACACCGGAACTGACCAAGGTGGACCATGCAGGGGGAGCTTCCGTGAGCTCTAAGGGCTTTAAAAATGGTCTTCGTATTGATCCCACTTTGGCAAGAATGGAAAAAAGCAATGAGTTTGAGCCAAGAGTGGAGGCCATTTTCTCAGGACATGATGCAAATGAAGAGAATGAGAGGTGCTGATAGTAATTGGGCCTGTTCAACTAGTAGACTTTAACTGTACTTTAGAGACGTGATCACACCATGATCATTCAAATCCCTGCACGCTTATCGACCATTATCCTCAGTCAGCAAGGTTGAGCACAGGGATTTACACTGATACATACCTGCACAGTGATTGTGTGAACTGGGTTCTCACAATAAGCAAAGTACAGAATATTGCAAGACTGGTGTAAAACTATCTATTTTTGAACCAATAATTGTATTTGATCCATTCAATTTTATTGGCAAGTGTTCCAGGGTTTGCAGATTATTTATTTAGTAATTTTAGAATTTAGGGAAATTGATAATATTTACCTGGATGTTACTAACATACCATATTTCATAAACCTATCTCCATATGGAGAATGGGAGCATGAAGTCTTCCTGAGAGCACTTTTCATTCCAAGCAGCAGAAAAGGTTGCTGAATCGCTACAGAGTATGCTTTTCTTACAGAAGCTCAAAAGAAGCAAATGGAAGATCATGCTGAGTTGATCCAAGAGGAATGCATATCAGAGAATGCAGATAACTCTACAGAAGAGCCTATTGAAGTAGGGCCAGATGCAGATGGGGATGGAGAAGAGATGACTGATGGAATAGAGGAGGATTTTGATGAGGATTGCAGCAATGAGCTGGTAAGAAATTAACAGGCCATGTCTATATATACAGTTGTTATGAATAACCTTGGAAGTCCAATGGATTGGTAAGCTCCCTTCAACAGCTAAGTGTGAGAGGCATGCATGGAATGCAAGCACTTTCCCCTCACTCCCTTAGCATCTGGGGAACGGGAAGTAAAGCAAGCCATGTCCCAGAGAGCATGGCTGCTAGCCCCCTCCCTTCACTAAATTCTGACCTTGTTGAATGCTTCCGGGGTGTACCATTAACCAGGAGCTGGTCACAGTAAGCCCCTCCTGCTCCAGCCCTGACACTTCCAACACTGGAGCCCCATCCTACACTCCAAAGCTGTCATCCTCAGCCCTATCCCAAAGTCCCTACACTAGTCAAATTATGTTGGATCATGGGCATCAATTTTCTTCAACTGGGTCATGATAAAAAAAAATTGAAAACCACTGGCCCAAGTGATTAGTGAAAATACTGAATAGTACTGGACCCATAGCACAACTTTGCAGGACCTCACTAGATAAATCCACTCCACTTGGCTGCAAATCATTGATAAGAATAACAGGAGAGTGCTCTTTCAACCAGTTGTGCACCCACATTAAATAATTTCATCTAAACCTAATTTTCCTAATTTACCTATGTGAATGGCATGTGGGAATATGCCAAAAGTGTTTCTGAAATCAAGATTAGCATATCTATTTTTTCTCTACACATTAGGCCAATGACAGTGTCAAAGAAGAAAATTAGGTTGATTTAGCATGATTTCTTCTTAACAAACCCATGTTGGCTATTCTGTATAAGCCTGTTATCCTCAAGATGCTTAAACATTGGGGCTGTGTCTAGATTGGCATGATTTTCCGGAAATGCTTTTAATGGAAAAGTTTTCTGTTAAAAGCATTTTCGGAACAGAGCATCTAGATTGGCACGGATGCTTTTCCGCAAAAGCACTTTTGGCGGAAAGCGTCCGTGCCAATCTAGACGCGCTTTTCCGCAAAAAAGCCCCGATTGTGAAAATGGCGATCGGGGCTTTTTTGCGGAAAACAAATCTGAGCTACACAAAAAGCTTTGTGCAAAAGGGACTTTTGCCTGAACGGGAGCAGAATAGTATTTCCGCAAGAAGCACTGATTTCTTACAGTAGGAAGTCAGTGCTTTTGCAGAAATTCAAGCAGCCAGTGTAGACAGCTGGCAAGTTTTTCCGGAAAAGCGGCTGATTTTCTGGAAAAACTGGCCAGTCTATACAGCCTGGTTGTTTAGTTATTTGTTCCAGTATTTTTTCAGGTACAGAAGTTAGTCTGAATAGTTCATAATTCCCTGGGTTCAATTTTCCCCCTTTTTAAAGATAGATACTATGCTTTGTCCATCATGAGTCCCTGAAGATAATTGTTAATGGTTTCAAGGTTGCTTCAGCTTATATCACAGTTTCAGAATTAGTTATATTAAAATCCCGCACCAAACTCTTCACAACTAACAGCTGCAGGACTTATTTTGTGCCACATTCAACTCATTGCGTGTTTTGCTGTGATCAAGTGTTAATGCAATCTGTCAGAGTCACTCTTTATTTGGGATTGTAAAGATGTCATTCTAAACAACTCTGAACAGGCTTGATACTATATGTCTAAATCTCCTCTGCTAGGTTAGAGAAATACATTTCTGTTCAAAAGATTCCCATTTTACTAAATGTCTACATTATGCAGAAAAACAATGTGTTTGCTTTGAAACAATATATTCTGGCTTATCCCTTGTAGGAGAGACAGTAATGTATCAGTTCTCCATATTGCTCACTTTGGTATCTTTTTCCACTTGCATTTTAATCCAACACATTGTTGATATTTAATGGGTCTGCAATAGTTATTACATTCCTTGTGATGTGAAATTCCCATTCCAAAACAGAGCGCTTTGCCTATATTTTCTAAAGTGAGTAGGTGAGTGTATCAACTTTTGGGTGCCTAGTTTAAGGAGCCTCAAAGAGGTGTAATTTTCAGAAATCATGAGCCTTTGTCTTTGGGATATTGGAAATTTCTTTAAATGATTATTCTATTAGGAAGATTTATTGGGATATGTAAAGAAAAAAAAAGACAGGCATGGCCATGGATTTAACCATTATGCCACAATTTATAACTAAACAACGAGGGACACTAGCTGCCTACTCCTCTAAGACAGCAAGCACACATCACCTTGGTCCAGTGCAAGTTTGCTGGGCTCCCACCCAATAGATCCTCTTCAACCTAAACCCTAAGACTCAACTCACTTTTCTATCTTCTCCCATTCCCATCTTCCCCATATCTGGTAAGGAGGGGACCTCAATCTGCAAAGATTTCAGGTCTTCTCTCTCCCTAACAAGAAAGAGTCCGCTGGCCATATCCTGGTTCTGGTCTATTTAGCTTTTATCTGTACAAAACATTCATTACAAGTTACAATAAACTGAACATTCATTTATTAACCATAAAATGAATTTGCCTATTGTTCATTTTAACTTAAACTGTGCCTCCATCATGCTGCAAGGAATGCCCAAAACAAAACCTCAAAATCTGAACCATTGCAGTTTGGTAAAAATTCCTTCCTGATTCCCCAGTCAGACCCACAGGCTTACAGCAACACAGCTTAATATGCCTCAACTACAGGGATGGAGGCCAGGGCAGCAATGGTGGCAAGATGCCCCTTTTCCCCTGCCTCCCAGCTGCCTGAGAAGGTTTTAGCTTTGAGGACCAAGGAGAGCCATTCACCATCATCCCCAATCTTTCCATGGTTGGCCAAGGGGAGACAAAGAAGACTTTACCCTAGCACACTCTCACATGTTGGAGGCATAAGGAGGAAGCATAATGGAAACTCTTCTCTCCCCCTGCAGGAATTTGCCCTGCAGATCTGATCAAACATTCCCCCAGCTAAAAGGGGGTAAGGCATTTTAATTCTGCTTCACAAGACAGTTTAATTTGTACAGATTTAGGCCCCAAATAAGCAAAGCATTTAAATCCATCTATTTTACGCTGTCCAAGAAGAACAGCATCCATCAAGTCAGATGTGATTCACAATAAATAATCATAACAACCTAATAGTAGTTCAGTAAAAAAAACAACAAATGGTCTGGTAGCAATTTATAGACTAACGAAACATGTAGATGGTATCATGAGCTTTCATGATCACAGCCCACTTTTATGCTGTCACTAGACTAGATGATCTCAGTTATCCCAGTGTAAATCTACACTGACATCATGTACTGCAGATTTACATTCGTACAAGATCAGTATCAAGCCTAGTACCTCAGAATTTCAGGAATCATATTATCATTGTTTTATGCTGGTATGACTCCATGAACATAAGTGGAGTTATATTGGCGTAAGATATGAGTAATGCAGTTGTGAGTCTGGCCTTTATTGTGATGGCTTTGAGAGGTATTTTAATTCCGCTAAATTATCTGTAAGGATAGAGAAAATATTTTGGGCCTGATTCTGATCTCACACTGATTTTACACTATGTAACTCTGTTAAATCTATGCAGTTATTGCCCATGTATACTGGTGCAGCTGAGACCAGAATTTATTCCTTATCTATTAACTATATTTCTGTTACATTTACCTCACAGAGATATTTCATTTCTCTACATTGTCCTTTATAGCCCTCTGTGACGTAGGTATCCAGGCTAGCCTATTTTCTTGTCATTTCTCATGCTTTTATTGTCTTTAAGATGGAGAATCATGTGTCAGACATAAAGGACACCAGTAAATGAAACATACAGAACTCGGAGTTCATTTTCTTGCTGTATTATGAAAAAATTAAATCACTGCTCTAACATTTGATAATAACAAGGTATCTTCTGTACCTTCATCTCAGCACACTAGAACACACCACACACCTTGGACTATATCACTGAATTTCAACTTTCTGACCAATTAGTATCTACAAATACAAATTCCCTTTCAAAAAGTACATATTCCGTGCAATTCCTACCACTAAAGAGCCTGATGCATAGTGTATTTAAGTCTATAGAATGACTACAGTTAACTTTGAATCAGACCCATTGTGAAAATTTGTATCCCTACTAGTAAGTAACAAGAAATTACTTTTGGTAAAATAGCAAATCTTCATGGAACAAGATTTAAATTGACTTGGGTTTTTTTTTTTTTTCTTACAAAGAATGTCAAATATTAAACAGGTAGTAAAATAAACTGTACTGAAAAGAAATAAAAGAATCATTCTACTGGACCATACATATCTTGCTCTGGACCATATCAAGTATCTCAAGCTATACATGATAAATTTTGTCTAGTGTATTTCACATTCCAGTTATATAAATTGGCTTTCTAACACCAGATATGCTTTAAAATTTGAGCCAAATTATGCTTTCAGTTGCATTAATGTAAGCCAGAGTAACTCCACTCTAATCAACAGTCTGATTTGGCCTTGCAAAATTAATAGCTTGCAATATGTTTTGTATGTTGCACGTATTTACATTATGCAGTTTGAACCTCTTTAGAACGGCATTTTCTGGTCTCACATCATCCATGGTCTGGTATGATTTTAGTCGGCTGTCCGTTTATCATGGGTGTGGCCAAGTTTCCCACGATCTCATAAAATTTATCAGCCCTGGCTCTGTGTTCTGTGCTCTTACTTATCTCTAAACTAATCTGAAATGCCTTCTAAGGGCCCAGAAAGCAGTGGTAGTGCTGGTAATCCTGCTAAACATAAGCATGTTTTTATGCTTTACCTACTTATTTCTATGTGCCAATTCAGTAAAACTGTATAACAACACTAACACTTTGTTATGAAGAGAGCTGATAAACCTTAGCTAGGCATAGGCTTATATATGGTGTATCAGTACAGTCGTTCATTAGTAAGTAACATTGCAAGTGCTGTTCCATTTATTCACCTTGGTGAAATAAAAATAGAGACCCACTCACTAAAATATTGACCTCCCATGTTTCAGCAAATTCTTTGGTTCAACACCAGTCAGTTCCTGAGGGTATCAGACTAGAGAGGTTTGACATCTACTATATTACAGAGAAAAAACTGGACCTCCTAGCTGATGGTAAATATATTTTATCTGTTGAAGGGATGCTGGGCCAAAATTTTGTTTTGATGGATCTGGATGTTTTTAATGTCAAGAGAAACGCAGTTGAACAATTTTCCTGGTGCACTGGACACTTTAGATTTCACTGAGCTTTTACTCAACAACAGTGAAAACATGGAGTTCTTCATTCCCAAGACAAATGAATAGGTAAAAGGTTGTGTTCACTTGATGGATATCAGTGCATGGTACTTTTACTTGAGCGAGCTAAGAAAGTCATTAGCAGAAGCATATCTGACAGATACTAATGTGTTGTACCTTCTAAAGCTGCAGTGAATCTAATAACCTGTGACTGAAAAAAAATGGAAAAAGTACTAAAAGCATGTCTTGAAATCAGAAATTGCAAGAAACTTTCCGACATGCCCTTTTTTATATTTAATGAATGCAGTATCACAGTAGACACGGTTTTTGTTCACATTGTTGTATAAATGAGTCATTGGAAAGGCCTTGCCATCCCGCATTTTTCTGCCAGTCAGTAACTGAGATGTAGATTTTCTAAGTAGAGTGAAGTGTTTTAAGCATGTTGCTCTCACTTACTGTAATGTGATTTTTTTTAGCATCTAAATCCACTGTAGCTTTAAGAATTTGTACAAGATGAGAACATTTTCACCACTTGCTTCATATCTATGCTAAAAAAAAAAAAAAAACCTTTAGCAATTCAGTTATTTTTCTGGGTATCTGAAATTGCATATTTGAAAAAAATGCTAAGCAGGTAGAAAAACTTGCCCATCATTTTTAATATATTTATCCCTCTTAACCTGCTTTACTATTTAGTATTCAGCAAAAACACTCTTTTACAACATCAGTTTTAACAACATGCATAACTTACATGACTAAATTACAGGCTTTTGGGCTACAGCCACACTATCGTGCTATTTCGGGATACTTCCAGTATCCTGAAATAGCTATTTCATGTCTTTTGAGCATGCTCGTTATTTCAAAATATAACGGGCTCACTATTCCAACGTCTCTGTAAACCTCATTGCACAAGGAGATGTTTTGGAATTATTCTGAAATAAGTGCTGTACAGTGCTATTTCAAAATTAACTTGAAATAAGCTACGCAATTTGTGTAGCTTAAATTGCATAGCTTATTTTGAACATCAGGTGTAGTATAGATGCTTCCCGAGCATCTTAAAAGGTTGTGCTTATGAGTGTGGACTCATCTATTGTTCAGATCTAGTGGTTCAAGCAGATAGCTGGGAGTCAGGAATAGAAGTGAGCAGGACTTTTTAGATGAATAGTATATATGATTTTTTATTAACCAAAATTATCCATAAATTTGAGTCAAACTCAGCAAATAGTTTTGGCCACGAAAAAAAAAATTAAAATGATTTTTGAAAAGTCAAAATGTTGTATTTCAAGATTTTCTAAACAAAACTGTTCAACTACTCATTTCAGACCAAGGATTTACTTATAAACATTAAGTTTAATTTAATTTCTAAGGGTAAATAATACAAAAGTGAAGCAAAACAAAAAAAATATTATTCCAGGTTGAATCACTCATTGAGTTTGATCCAGACCAATTGACGGGGAGGTTGTTTTTGTTTTCTCTTCAGTGAACAAAACTGGAAAATTCTATATGAGAATCATTTTTTTTTTAATTTTTCAGCTGAGCCACCAAATTAAAAATCAATTATTCACTCAGTTCTAATCAGGGTTTCTGTTGAATTCTATTCCCAGCTGTGCTGTTGATTCAATATGTAATGCAAATCATTTTCAGTTCTTAATCTCCACTGGTCCTTGTGCAAAACAGTATATGTGTATACTAGCAAGCACATATGAAAAAAACAGCATATATTCCTACATAATATATGCTGCATAATTACATACTTTGTCAGCAAGAGCCCCAAAATGTCAAAACTAAATCTTTCTGAATCAAAAGAAAAACATTTAAGTCTTTGCCAGTGGAACTAACAGTTATACCCTTCAACAACAACAAAAAGTCCTTCTCTTTTAATTTATTTTCTCAGAAATAATATGCCCAACAATCCCGTGTCTTCAATTTTCAAAGATCGTTTATTTTATAGCATGGTTTGCTGTGTTATACTTCTCTTGACATCACTGAAATTACTTCTGTTTTAAATCTGTGTGGACTAGATTCTCAGTAGTCAACAGTGTAACTCTTTTGAAGTCATTGGTGCTATGCTGATTTACACCAGTGCAGCATCAGGCCCTGAATTTATAAAATTAATACCAGAAATTCAGTGAATAAAAATCAGACCCTTCAGCATTTAATCTCTTTTTGAAGTCTGTTCCTTGAAGTGAAGTTGCTGGACGCATCCTATAATGCCCAATAGGAATAACATTTGTAATCGCAGTGAAGAGCCCACCTATGCATAACAGAATCCAAAAACATACTGGACCCTGTTCTCTTACTGCAGGCTATGTATCCCATTGAAGTCATGTGTGTTCTTCAGTGGTTAAATCAGACACACCATTTCTGAGAAGACATTAACACTTAAGGTTGAATTAGTGTTTTTCCAGAGAGGAGTAACAAAAGAACTTGGTACAACCTACAAGTATTTAGATCACTTCTTAAAAGTATGAATAAACTGCTAAAATCCAACAACACTAGGACAATCCAAATTAAAAATACTCTTATTACCAGTATAACTGGTATTACGATAAAGCCTGCTTTGGGGAAACACTTGTATACCAAATGTTAACAGGTACTGTAGGCCTGACAGTGTTTTGGCCATTAGCCTTTTTTGAAACGTTAACATGGATGACATTTTGAAAATATATTTGATAAGTTAAAGCATTTCTGATTACTGCTATGCTGTTTCAGAATGCTGTTAATGTTTTTTCAGAAATTGTCTAAATAGCTTGTGCCTAGCCCTTTTGTTCCTCTTCTGTGGAATGTAATTGAGAAGGATAGCTCAGTTATCCCCATGTGCTGTTTGTTAGCCTACCAGGTAGTCACCAGCAGATTCTTCATCACCAAGGAAGTTTGTTCAGACATTTGGATGAATTTTTGTTTTGGCTTTTTGACAGATTTCTATTTTAACTTGAAGTTTTCAAAATAATAAATGGTTTCTAATCTGTCCATGGTATTCAGTATTTTAAGATGAAAATATTTATTGCCAATTTTTAAAACTACCAAAAACAGGATTTAAAAAAATCATCTTATTATTATGACCTGATTTTGCTGATTCTTCTCCAGTGTAAATCAGGAGCCACTTCATACAAGTAAGTGGAATTACACTGGTATACATCTAACGAAAGCAGAGTCATACCCAGTCCAAGTGCTGTGCAGAACTAGGCAGTTATCACTTTTTAACAGAAATCCAACATCAATTCCTAACTAGATCTTTGTGTGTTCATGAAAAATAGGTTCTGCGTTTGTAACTAACTTGGGAAGGTAATAAACTTTTAAATTTTCTTATATTAGGATAAAATTACTTTAAATAGACGCAATTCTGTAGTCACTAAGGAGGGCCATGTCTACACTTCACAGAAGAGCAACACGGCCAAAGTCGAACTTCCGGGGTTCAATATAGTGTGTCTAGTGAAGACCTGCTAATTTGAACTCAGACAGCGCCCCCTTAATTAACATTTTGGAGTTTCATATCTTTAGTCAATCTTCTGCTTGACTAAGACACTGGTGTAACTTCTTTGATTTCAGTGGAGTTATTCTTGATTTACATCATTGTATTTCAGTTGACTTCATTAGGCTTTGGATCAGATCCCAAGATGTTTTTGAATTTTTTTTCATTGCCTATCTATGAATGTTCCTCCCCACCTGAATATAAAGGCAGACAGGTATATAAAAAATAACTTCAGCACTGAGACTGCAGGAGCAGTGTCAGGCTATCATGCTATTACTTTGAAATCTCAGTAAAAGTTTCTGCCTATCAAGTTCCCAAGGATATAGCCAGACCACTTGGGCTTTGCGCTGAACTACAGATTAAGCGTATCAACTCAATCCTGCAATTCTTTGATTTAACTGTGGTTGATCGGTTCATACATTTATCCTGGTGCAGTATTCTTGAAAGTAAATGGTTTAGTTCATTCGTTTCACAACCTTTATCAAAATGCTTGAGATTCAAGAATGCTGAATAATAAAACCATCAGAGGGAACATTTTCCTTCAAACCATGTGTGTAAATCAAAGAGCATCTTTGTGGAAGTAAAGGGGGCAGATGCTGAAAAGTCAGAAGGTAGCTGTTCTCGTTTCTCTATACATTAATACAAATTATAAATAATATTTAATTATTTTCTATAACAGTCTCAAGGCACTGCAGTTAGTGACCTATTTAAATGTGTTTGACTGGCTAATACCACAATGTGAAAATCAGATTAAATTTATCAGTATATAGCCATTTATGGACCTCAGAAAAGGGAAATAATTTCAGGTTGAACCTCTTTAGTCCAGCACCCTCAGGACCTGAGTGGTGCAGAACCAGAGAATTTGTCAAACCACGGGAGGTCACTATTTTCTAGCAGCATTACCAACACTTCCACTGCTCTTAGAAGACATTTAGGGGTAAATTAGAGCTATAGCACAGGACACTAGAGCCAGGACAAGTGCCTGTAATCAAATTTAATGGGATCACAGGAAACTTGGACACACCCATGACAAGTGGACATCCAGCTAATTAAAATCATGTCATACCATGATTGTTGAACCAGAGAATGCCGAACTAGAGAAGTTCAACCTATATTAAAATGGTAGAAATCTAAATCCTATAAGTATCCTGTTAAAAACAAAATTACCAGCTCAACTTGCCAGATATTAAGGTTTTGGAGGTTGGTTAAATTCCATCTTCACCTGGTCTACTCTCTATGTTCAGCAGCAGTCTCCTGGTATGTAATTATTTTTCACAGCACTTTCCAAATATAGACAAAGACATATTCCTTACTCCAAAGAAGTATGTAATATAAAATCCAAATTCTGCTCCTCCTCCCACAAAAGAAATATTATCCTAGTGCCCTTCTGAGCTATTTTGCCTCCAGAGATAGAATGCCTCTTTCTGGCCAGAAAGTTATCTGTGGAAATTATTAGTTATAAGGGAAAGATGGGTCAGTTCCTGGAAGACTTGTGTTTGAAGAAGAAAGAATGCACTGAAATATTGGGTGATTCTACATGTATATAGCACAATATAATCCTTAATCCAGCATAGCATTAAAAAAAATCTCATAGAAAAAAATTGATAAATGCTATTATGCACTGTCATGTGTTAATGAAGGAAGTGCCTAAGGGAAGCTATTTAAAACATACAATTAACATTATGTCTTGCTTCTATTCTCATCTCAAAATGTTCTGGTAAGCCTTGTGTCATGAGACTATCCACATGCTTTATGGAAATATGCTTATGAATATAAATATGCATAAATGGAAGATGTTTTATGCAAAATGCTTCTTGTAAGGTATCATTTGAAATGTTATAATCTGTTGAATGTTAATATTCTATTTGTGTGCATGTGCCATTCCTGTATATGGAAGCCCATTTTACTAATACAGATGTGCTAAGTAAGGGCAATGGAGGGTATATCAAAAATATGATGGCTTGCTGATAAGGTCAATGATCTGTAAATGTGTTTGGTCAGTCTTTAGGAGGGGCTGTGAATCCCCACAAGGACATGTGTTTAGGTCACCTGATGTTAGGACTCATCTTGGACTTTGTACTTTTCCACTGAAAGTGAGAAAAGTTTAAACTGAACACAAAGGATTTCCACTTTTCCCAAACTCTGTATAAAGGTGAGTAGCCAAACAATAGAGGCAGTTGCCAGTTGTCAGGATACTCCTGCTTATCACCCAACAAGACTGAACAGAAAAAAGGCTCAAGCCCAGAGTAAGAGGCTGTCCAGTCTATAAAAGAAGCTTATCAGAATAACTGAGGGGAAGATATTCTGTGTGACCAGTTTCTTAGGGTATGTCTAAACTATGTTCTGTTTTTGAAAGTGAAAGTAGTCCAGACATGGTTTTTTAGGGGAAAAGACCCTTTTCTGAAAAAAACGCGTAAACCTCATTTTTTAAGGAAGAGAGGTTTTTTTTGAAAAAGGGCCTTTTTTCCAAAAAAACGCATCCAAACTACTTTCACTTTCAAAAGATCTTCTTTCCAAAGATAGAGTGTAGTCTAGACATAGCCTTAGTCTACTAAGCTTTGCTGACATGTTGTTTTATTTTGCTTAGTAACTTATTTTGTATTGTGTGCTATTACTTACAACCACTTAAATCCTACTTTTTATATTTAATAAAGTCACTTTTGCTTATTAATAAACCCAGTGTAAATAATTGTTCCGGGGGGAGGGAGCAAGCAGCTGTGCATCTCTGTTCCTCCTCCTTTTTTTTTTTTTTTTAAGTGCCCTCATTCAAGACCATATAAGCACCATTTGCAATTCCTTTCTATGGCTCATTACTGTTACTATCCCATATCTCTTCATCCCCGTTCATCCTTCTCCCTTCCCCTGCACCTAATCTTGGACTCTGTAACTTCATTCCATCCTCTTTCAACTTCCTTTCCAATTAACATCCCTTTCCTTCTTTTATCATTTGTAGAGCCTGCAAATCCATAGATAGCCATGGATATAAAGTGGCTATCTGCATTTGTGGATGTGAATACAGATAGCAGCAGCTCATTTTTATAGATATGGAACCTTCCAAAATTGTGGTATCCACACCTACAGATATCAATGTAGATATCTGTGGCTCATTTTTGCAGACACAGGTGCAGATGGGGATACAAATTTTGTATCCCTGAAGGGCCCTAATAATTTGGTTTTGCTTTGCTGTTTACATTCCCTAGAATGTCTACCGCTAATTACATTTTCCCCCTCTCTGATTCCTTCCCAAACTTTGAACAAAACTGGACAAGTTTGACAGATATTTCCTTAATTAAAACAAGTTCTCTCAGTTTTTCACTTTCCTAAACCAAACATTAGTCAAACATTAAAAAATAAATCCCCACTCCTCATATCAAGTAGAGGTTAAAGCAGCTAAAGTTTTCTTTTATAGCTTTTTGACAGCACTCAGAATCCCAAAAGCATCTCTTCTGCGCCATAAGTATTATCAGTGCTCAATCTTAAAAGTGAGTTGGCTGGAATGCCAATAAAAACACTGGTTTCCATTTCACACTGCTAGACTGGGCCAGATCCTGAGCCTTGATGAAATGGAATTATGATTGCCTTCAGTGCAAGTCTCAGCACCTCTTAGCATATAGCACAATATCTGTTTATGGGTGGGGTTCAAGAAACACTGGGGCATTTGGACTGTTACTGCTCCATAGACGCTGGACTTGACATGTGCTAAGCAGTCCCCATTTCTTGTTTCAATGGGACTTAAGGGTGCTTAACCCATTGCAGAATTGAGCCCATACTTCACTGATTTTGGTCTGTGCAAGATGAACTCCTGTGTCCCCCACTTCTTGGCTTCACTCTTCTTAAGAAAAAGAATCTGAATTAAAAAAATAGAAAAATGTAGCAATTTATATATATGATATTGATATATCACAAGAAGTAAACCACAAACCCATGTTTTCTAGTTGGGCCAGATGCTCAGCTAGTGTAGAAGCTCTGAAGTCAATAGAGATGTGTCAATTTATACAAGCCAAGGATCTAGCCCATAATGAGTTTAGTCGAACACAGAAAATCAGGTGACTCAAACATAACTATTTTGACATCATAATCAAATGCAGGCCTGAATACTCCTGTGTATTGCCAAACATTATTGTCAGGGTATCCTGACAACTGGTAGTAATCCTTATTGTTTGGCTTCCCACCTTTGTATAGGTTTTGCAAAAAGCAGGAATCCTTTGTGTTGGGTTTAAAGTTTGCT
This sequence comes from Apalone spinifera, assembly GCA_030068395.1. NCBI lineage: Eukaryota > Metazoa > Chordata > Testudines > Trionychidae > Apalone > Apalone spinifera. Next base: position 42,274,007 of record CM057846.1, on the reverse strand, counting down.
CACTTTCTGTGTAAAAGTACAGCATCCAGCATGAGTCCGGCATCAGGGACATGGCCATATGTCTTGGTAGGACAAACCATAGTCCTTCCTCCCCAGCTTCCAGGAAAAAAAAGTGTATTCACAGATCAGTGTTCTGAGTACTGGGCCCTTAAGTTCTGTGAGTACTACTACTAGTCCTCGTTTAGCATGACTACATTAGTAAAACAGATTTATACTTCATATTTCTAATTCCAAAAACAGGAAGCACGCATGCTTACAAATAGGATATATACATTTGGCAGCTCATAACTTTTCCATTGATATCTGTCATGAATTATCTTGTTTAATGAATATTCCAGGTATGTCATATTTATAAGCCATATTCCCATAAAGAATATGGAATGCCCACTTAACAGGAATGGCGATATTGTTAGAATGGAGTGTGTGGTAAATGGTGACATCCCCAAAGGATCAGAACTGGGACCAGTGCTTTTCAACATTTTCCTAAGTGATCTGGAAAAGGGAGTAAATGGTGAGGTGGCTAAATTTTCAGATTATATAAAATTGCTCAAGATAATTATGTCCAAAATGGACTGCAAAGAATTATAGCGGGATCTCACACAAGCAAGGTGACTGGGCAACAAACAAACAAAAGGAGGTACTTCATCCAAAGCATGGTCAACCTGTGCAACTCATCATAGTGTAAACACTTTCCCAACAAAGGCATATGCTCAGTGATTATGCTTTTGCAGCAAAGTTTGCATCTGCTGGTCTAAGGTTGAAGGATGGGCACAGAAGAGCGAGTGCAGCTGCGGCAGTCTGACTTCCCCTCAGGCCTGTGGGAGCCCCACTAGAGGGAACTGGGGATGTGTCAGGATTGTTCTGAAGTCTCCAAGCAGGGGGGATGAGGATTTTGTGGGGCCCAGGGCAGCACAATTTTGCGGGTCCCTCCCCCTTTGACACGGTGCATGGGCGGGACTTCATGAAGTGTGGGGCCCGGGGCGGCCACCCTGCTCGCCCTGCCCTATATCTGCCACTGTCTCCAAGAATTAAAGATTAATCTTTAAACATTGTCAAATGATGAAATCTCCAGAAATTTGTCCTACAACATTGGCACCCTAGGAGGTCATGCTGACTGGTCTCCCTCCACTGGATTCTCCCTCCCCCCACACCCGTGAGACACAATATAGTAAGTTCAGACAGAGTGCAGGATTTGGTCACAGGGATGCCAGTACAACTCCAGGCCTCCATCAGCAGAAAATCTAACCAAAAAGGAGCCTGGGAGAATTGGGGGAGGGGTGTGAAGCAGTACAAAATGGCCAAACTCATGCTCTGTTACAGAACCCCAGAGAAGATTACTACAGTTCCAAATAGAGCTCGGCATGGGGTTTGGTAACTCCACCCAAAATATTCTGGAATTTCTTCTGCCTGTGGAAGTTATCCACAGATCAAGGGTAATCCCTCCAGCTACTGTGTCCAAGCATCTTTTTCAGTTCTGTGAAGATTTGATTTCTTTTTTCTTCTTCCACAAATGCAACATACTGGGCTAATGTTGTGGAAAGTGGCATTAGTACATGTCCATCCATTTTCATCACGTTTTGGCACCCAAACATGCAAGGAATTTCTCATCCCAACTACCTCGAAAGGCCTTATGTATTGTGTGATAAACTTCAATAATGCATGAGTCACGGTTGTCTTCGTGTCTGTGTGACAGTGTCACATTTCTTGGTGAATATCTCTTCAACAAACTGTATCCTGATTCTGGTCTACATTTGTGTTTCAGTGAATTTGAAGTCCCAGTTTTTATGATTGACTATAAGTACAGACATTTTTGCATTTGACACATGCAATATCTCTGGTCACGGTATCTCTCTTTTCATCAATAAAAAATCTGAATGTATTCCAAATTGGTGATTTGCCTTTCTCATTTCCCTTCAAACTGTATGCACTAGCACTTAATTTCTTTTCAATTTCATTCTCCATTGACCACTGGCTTTTCAAATACATACCATTAGAAAGTTTTCTAGTGGCAACTGACGAGAGAGATACAGGATGTCAGTTCATGCTGATGCATTTTAAAAAGTGGTCTTTTGCCTCGTGGTATGAGCTGAATGTGAATAAATGGGGTGCATGGTTCAGACCAGGGGGCAAAGTTTATGGTACAAACCTTAGGATGCAGAGTGCAGCAAGCAAAGTGAATTGCCTAAAATGTAGATGCCATGGGGGTGAGGCAGTGGACATGGCAGTGGAGTCATAGCAAATGTGTTGTGCTTCTCTACAAGTATCCTTCTGCTGTGCACTAGTAACGGGAAGCATCATTAACTAAGCCTACTTAAAGGCTCATCCTCTAATTTTGTCTTTGCAGACGCACAGGGCAAGTGCCATAATGCAAGGGCTAAAGTTGACTCTCTCCGACTCTGTCTTGTATCGGGATGCATAATACACCACAGGTGCCACAATCTGTGCATAGGGAAGCTGCCATTTGAATTCCCCTGTGGTAGGAGATTGCGGGGAGGGGACAAGGAAGCCAGAGACATAATAGGGGTTTATGGTCTGAGACTTGCACTACCACATCTTTTTCCTGCTGAGGAGCGTGGTCAGGGCATGGTTGGTTGCCTTACCCTGCTTTGCCTGCTAGGTGCTCCTACCAGGGAGCTTGACCCAGTCTCCCCACTCCTCAGTGCTTACAGGGGTGTGGGGATTGAGACACTTGCTGAGGAGCATGACTGGGACAGGGGTGCTTGTCCTGATCCCCATTAGGAGCGCCTGGTAGGGCAGAGCAGGACAAGCAACCCTGTCCCAGCCACACTCACTTTTAAAAGTCCTAAGGGCTAGTGATGGGGGGGTATGTGCAGGAGGAGATGGGAGGCAGGGTCTGATGAGGAACAGACATGAGAGGGGGCCAGGGTCTGATGGGGAACAGAGACTGAAGAGGCTGGGCATGGCGCATAATGGGCACTGCCACTCAGCTGCTCAGCATTCTAAAATCAACTTAGCCAGCAGTATGGCAGGTTAGTAGAGCCCTTTTGTAGTATGCACATCCACTCCAATATCCGCAAAATGAATGGGGGATACCCGCATGTGCAGATTCGGATAGCCACAAATATAGAGCAGATAACTGCAAAGTTTTTAGTTGAGTATGGATTGTGGCTAGTGAATGCTGCCATACAAATCAGCTCTTACATTATCCCAGCATTTAATTTAGGTCTTCCAAATCTGTGCATGATACTGTAGCAATGTAAAGTTTAAATTAATTTGCTATGGTTTGGTATTGGCCTGTACATGGCCAAATGCTAGAGGGCTCATATTGGAATTGTAGGAGCAACAATAGTTCTGGAAAACTAAGATATGCTATACATGATTGCTAGAGTTCCTGCAGTCATGCTCAAGAAGTCAGCAATATAGGAAGAAAATATCAAATGCAAATTATTTCAGGTAGGAAATGAATGAATAAATAAGCTGTAACAACTCTGTATTTTTCCAAGAGATGTTATTACAATCAGGGCAGTATTTACTGTCTGTTTGGTATTATTTCTCACTGCAGCTGCTATATGTTCAGTTAGATTATCTAATTTTTAACATAATATGTTTGAACCTTGCTTTTTGGGGTGATATGTTTCCTTATAACCACACTGAATGAAAGCCATATTGCTTGCTTGAATGTAATTCATTTTCCTCTTTGTTGTGTAGGGATTTTTTTTATACATAACTGGAAAGAAATGAAAAGATTAAAAAAACATTAATCATCATGTGTGTTTTTAATATCATCAGAGCTACCATAAAACCAGTAGATAAATTACATGCTATTCAGCAGAAAGAAGTAGAATAAAATTAGTATTATATTACACTAGATTAATCATAGCCTAGGGTGACTGTCATTCTGGAGAAAATAGAAGCTTGAATATCTAACATTTTAACCTTCCTTCTCAGCCTTTAAGAACAACAGACAAATAACAAGCCCATGTACTGAAAGAAAACAAGATTTTTTTGCTTGTGGGACTGGTAAATTTTTACCATTGTTTCTAAATGACAGCAAAGCAACATTCACAATTTGGATCCAGATGGTTAGCAGCAATGCTTCATAATAGTAACCTAATGAAGCTTTTTAGTACTAGCGACAGGTAAATGCCTGGAAGGTTTATGGCAAGGAAAAAGCTTCAATAAATAATTTGAAAATCTGTCTCTCTTCTTCCTTGGATAATTATTGTCTTTTCTGCATACATAACATAGCAGCGATACAACAGTGAAGAAGAGGCTAGAAAATTAGAATTGCCTCTGGAGCTAATGGGGTGCACAGTGTGGAACCACAGGCTTTTTTCCTTTCAGAAGATGAATAGCTACTTAACAACCATTAGGCCTCTCTCTGACTTAAGGGGAGGATTGAAAATCCTTTTCATGTAGTTAAGTCTGTCTAGGGATACCGTGCTAAAAATAGGGAGATAAGAAAATCTTCTCCATGCATGTGGAGAATAATATTTTTAAACATCATTTTAACTTAAAACAGAGTAGCAGATGGTAGGTTTTATTGTACAAGGATGAGGGACATGGGAACCTTCCTTCTTGAGGGCAAGGAGGGAATGAAAATGTATAGTTGTGCTATGCACCTCTAACAAGATTAGGCCAGTGCCATTGAGAATAGGACAGGTCAAAAAAATTCCATTTGATCTTTTCAGCAGAAAAGTTGGGGGTGGGTTTCAATACAACATAAATGTTTGCAGGTATCACCTATTTTTTGTAATTTCTGATTTTTCAGCAGAAAATCCCTATACCTGAAACTTTTCTGCTGTAAACAAAAAAGTTTGCTGAAAAATATTCTGTTTTTGTCTGAATTGTTTTCAACTTTTGATCAGAAGTTTTCAGTTTTGCTAAAAACTGTAAAACAATATTTTAAGATTTTTGGTTTTGCAATGAAATCTCACAAAAAATCCTGTTAAAAATTTCAACAAAAATGAAAAATTCTTGTCTTTATGAAAATTTTCTGCACACAAGTGGACTTCTCTTTTCCAACCCTTATAGAAGGGAGCGCTTGTTGTGCTCTTTTAATGGGTGTTAGAGCATTTTAATGGTTAGATGATCCCATGGGGCATGATCCAATGCCCATTTGAAGTCAATAAAATGCTTCCTCTGGCCTTCTGTGGATGTATTTACCAGGACTCTAGTGTCTTGTTCTTTGGAAATCCCACTACTTTCCTCCTCTAAAATAATGATGCTGAAAACCACAATAGAAGCCAAAGAGTGATGGTATTTAATTCAAACAAATAAAACTAATCATTAATAAACAGGACAGGCCTAGTGCGTGCACACAATAATAATATTAAAACTATGAGAAAGCAACTGGGAAAAGACTCATGAACCAGATAGCAGGATCTCTCCTTTTCTCCCCAGCCCCTGTGTTAAAGCTTGTGATCAACACAAATGGCATGGAATAAGATAGGAGAATAGAGAATATGTATGTAGTGTATTTAGAATAAATATAATAATGTAGAATGTGTTGAATTGCATAATCTCACAAAGTAGCTGGGATACATTCTCTCATTCCCTGTTTTTACAAATATAAACTACTAATGAGCGGTATACTTCACCAAGGAGCGGTGGGTGATGATGTGAATGGGTGGTGATGTAAGTCAGCATAGTTAATTCTGGGTAGAGCTTTCTAATATAGGAGAATGTAGGGTATTGGCTATCCATTGTAGCAGTTACATGACATTCCTTTTAGCCTACAGACTTAATCAATTCAGTGTCAAAGTCAGATGGTTGCATTGTGTGATTTGATTATGTAATTCAAATAAAGTGGTCCTGTTCCCTTTCCCCTACAGTTTAGCCTAGCATCTTTTCCATGTGCTGCTGAAACAAAGCCCATGTTTTCATACTAAAGTAAATGTTTCATTTTTCAGTTTCTACAGATCAAGTGATGAGTGAGCCCCCTGGAGTCTGAGAAGAGAAACTGTGACTTCCCCTTTCCACTCCCCCACAGAAATGTGAACTGCGGTTTCTTACAGGCTAGCAACACCTTTGATTCAATTTGTATGAAAACTCACTTTACTTATTAAAATGGACATTATTGTTCAAACCTTAGAAATTTCATTTCTTATATGTTCTAAGCTGTACAACTGTCAGATTTTTATGGTTTAGATTGTAAATGTGTTTTCCTCTGGCTAATTATTGGTATTATTTGTTTTTAATTTTGATGTGTTAAAGGCCAAGGTACTGTATGATAACAATACGAAGGACATATTTAACAGGTGAGAGAGAGACACTGTATACAAATGTATATTTGTAAAAGCTATTTTTATGATTAGCATGTTTTACTGTTTATCATATTTAAAGTCACTTGATATTGCATTTCTATGTTTACAGTTTAATTCAAACATGTTCATGTTATGATCAAAGACTTATGATCAATCATGTTGTATGGTATTTTTCATTAATTTTCATTCTATTGATAGTTTAAAATAATTATGTTTACTAGTAGGGATAATATTGAAAGGCAAAGTAATTGCTCTGTTCATGCACTATTTCACTGTAATTGCTAAAAAGTGCAAATATGTCAACTATTGGATCAATTGATAAACTGTCAATTAAACTCACTTGTTAATCCCTTTTTTCAAACAAGCACTCTCTGTGATGCCATAGATTAGCACGGTTATTTCATCTGTATCTGTTACTCTCTCAAAGCAGTTTGTTGTTACCTTATGGAAAGTTTACATATCAGTGAATGTCCTATCCAAATTGTATTCCAGACAGGTGAATGTTTTATATATTTCCAATATTTGAAACATGACATTAGATTACCAAATGTTTTGTTTCACTTTGTCAACAGGCTCTTTCCATTCCTCAACCTCTCAAGCACTCTCCACATGCTTGGGCATAACCCATTCTCACAGAGGCTGTAGGGGAATTCAGTATATAATTTCTTAATAAATCATGCTTCTTTTCAAACAAAATGGATTCATTATTTCTCTTATGTGATACTCAAGTATGTTTAATACACTTAAGCTATATAAACCACTAATGTGACTGAAGCTTCTTGAAAGAAAGTGCTGACTTGTTCTCAGTTCTGATGAAAGGACTCTTCATGGTTCCAGAGAACCAGTTCAGATGACACTCAAGAGATGTCCACATCTTAGTATGAGTACATTCAGAAAACATGTTATGCAAGTGAGAGACATGATTTCCAGCTGAGTCATAAGCACAACCAGAGTTAAAAAGGAAAGTCTTATTGGCTGGATAGCTGAGAGGTAGCCACATTTAGAATATGTTGCCAGGAGAGAGATCTCATCCAAGTAACTGGAGCTATGATGCACTATGTTTCCATATACTGAACTATAGAGATGTGACTTGTACTGCCACGTTTGTGCTACAGTAATTGATGTTTCATTGAACAAAACAGACAGCATTTCTAAAGACAAATTTGTGTCCTGTTCCTTCAACCTTTCTCTGTGGGGCTACATCTAGCTGCAAGCCTCTTTCGAAAAAGAGCATCTAGACTACAATCAGTACTTTCAAAAAATCAAGCTACTTTTTCGAAAGAGAGCACCCAGGCACACTCAGGGTGTGTCTAGACTACAGGGGGGTTTTTTCGAAAAAAAACCCCCTTTTTTCGAAAAACTTCTCCTGCATCTAGACTGCTGCCGCGTTCTTTCAAAAGTAAATCAAAAGAAAGCGGCAGGTTTTTTGACCACAGAAAATCTCATTTTATGAGAAATAACGCCTTTTTTCAAAAGTGCTCTTTCAAAAAAAAAGGCGCTATGTAATGCAAACTGTGCTTTTTTCAAAAGAGAGCATCCAGACTGCCTAGGTGCTCTCTTTCGAAAAAGCGGCTTGCTTTTTTGAAAGTACTGGTTGTAGTCTAGGCTCTCTTTTTCGAAAGAGGCTTCTTCTAAAGTATCTTACAAAAAAGCTTCTTTTGAAAGAGGCTTGCAGTCTAGACGTAGCCAATGGGACCTGATCCAAAGCATACTGAAGTCAATGAAAAGTTTCCTGTTTTAGTGCAATGAGCTTTGGACTAGACCTGATAATATTGGCTGCATGTGATGGAGAAGTAGAACATAAATGATGAAGACCTTACCATGAAAAAATGAGAGAAGACCGAAACACTGTCTCTATACTGGCTTCTTGTTCTACTCAAGAACAAGTATAATGGAGAATAATGCCCTTTAAAAGTATGTGAAGGAGTATATGTAACCCACACACCTACTGGGTGTGGTGTGTTATCCCATCTAGTGGCATCGAGATCACTTAACAAAGAGAGAAAGAATGAGTTTGCTCTACAGCAGGCATGTCAAACTGGTGTTTGGAGGGCCACATGCGGCCTGATCGAAACTTTTTGCGGCCTGCCAGAACGTTTTTATAAAATAATGAAGTGCAGCCTGCTGGCCACGTGGAGCACGTGGCCAAGTGCCTGCTCCCGGCCTGCTGGGCTGCTCTGCGCCCACGCTCATAGCCAGCTGGGTGCTCTGTTCTGTGCTTTCCAGCAGGCGCTTACAGCTGGGCGGGCCGCTTTGCTCACACTCATGATCGGCTGGGTGCTTCAGAAGGCACTCTCAGCTGGTCGCTGTGCTCAAGCCGCCCTAGCACCTCAGGCATCAAAGTCGACTCTGGAACCCAGGTATTAGGATGGGAGGGGGGCTGGGAGAGCCTGGTTCTGGGGGATGGAGGAGGCATTAGGTTGGGGGGCCTGGCTCTGGGGGAGGAGGGAGGCATTAGGTTGAGGAGGGCTGGGAGTGCCTGGCCCCGGGGCAGCGGAGAGGCATTAGGTTGGGGGGGCTAGGAGTGCCTGGCTCTGGGGGGGAGGTAGTAAGTTGGGGGGGGGGCTGGCTCTGGGGGAGAGGAAGGGGTTATTTTGTTAATATTTTGTTTTTTATTTATTTATTCCCAAATAAAAATCATAAAATGTATATTAATTTTATATCAATAAATGTCAATTTTTTTTTGCAATTGCATGAATAATTATATCTTTATGCAAAATCTCAAACTGACAAAGTATCTGAAATTTCCACAGAAACCTGTTCTATTTGATTAACTATGGTCTATACTTGTTTTTATTTCAACAAAACAAGTTATGTATCATATACAAAATTTAAAAGCACCTTAAATCTAGATTGGCACGGATGCTTTTGCGCAAATGCATCCATGGCCAATCTAGACGCGCTTTTGCGCAAAAAAGCCCCGATCGCTATTTTAGCCATTGGGGCTTTTTTGTGCAAAACAATTCTGGGTTGTCTACACTGGCCCTCTTGCACAAAAGCATTTGCGCAAGAGGGCTTTTGCCCGAGCGGGAGCGTCATTGTATTTGCGCAAGAAGCACTGATTTTGTACATTACAAAGTCAGTGCTCTTGAGCAAATTCAAGCAGCCAGCATAGACAGCTGGCAAGTTTTTGCGCAAAAGCAGGTCAGTCTAGATGCAGCCCAGGAGTTATCAAAGGCTTATGAGATGTGAGCTGATGTCTTTTTGAAATCATGAAGAAGGTCCTCTTAATAGGTCAATTATGGTTATTGTGCTAGTAGTTACAATAATTTCATGATTCTATATTGCTGGTGGTCTGAATAAGCAATCCCTGATCAAACTCAGTGCCGACTAAGCCACAGTTAAATGGATGCTATGAACTGTGTAATACTAATATAAAGTTTTTACATTAATGTATCATCCATATTTGGTGTTTACAAGAATGAGTACAATCTCAACAGTCAACAATACTATTCTACACTATGAGCTTATTCCTGAAAGTATGTTTTTCTGGCACAACAGCAGCTAAGATGGGGCCTATTGATACTATTCCATTTGAAAGCTATGGCTTTGCTGTACTGTGTAATATAAATTTCTTAATGGCACATTAAATTCAGAATACAGAAGGGATGCTGGAGCTTTAACTAGGAGTTGGTTCTATGTTGCCTGTCACACATTCAGTATAGAGTTGCTTGCCATTGTCACATACCCTTGATTACTAGCTTTTTTGTGTTACATATTCTTTGCAGCACAGAGAAAGCAGTAAGGGTGCATCGACACTCCACTCGTAGCCCAAAATAAGCTACCCAATTTGAGCTATGCTAATTGCATAGCTTATTTCGAGTGCGTTTCAAAATAAACCGCTATTCTGAAATGTTCCTTAATCCTTGTGGAATGAGGGTTACAGAGATGTCAGAATACCGATCCTGTTTTTTTGAAAGTTATTTCGAAATAATGGGCTTGTTTAAAAGATGTGGAATAGCTATTTCAGGATACTGGAAGTATCCCGAAATGGAATCACAGTGTTGACATATCCTAAGTGTTTAGAACCTGATTCTCATTTATGCTTGTGCCCCTTTTACACCACTTTGGCAGTGTAAATATAAATTACAAACATTTTACGGAACCTTTCTATTGTCAGCTGCACAGGAACCTCAGTGTAAAGTAGAATGAGATCCATAACATTCAGCATAAGCATCACTTTACCCTAGTAAGGAACCAAGTGTCTGAAATGATCATTTTAAAACATTTTAAATTACATGATAGCTATTAAAAAAGGACATTTGTGGCTGTAATTCTCTAGAGCCACAGTAACACCCAGTGATCATTTCAGGTACCTGGGAGTGAGTGAAGTTGCAGTACCTACTTCTGTTGTATAACACTGTGAGGAAAAATCAATTTGGCTATTGAATATTCAGGTTGCTCAGCTTATTTACCTGGCATTGCTCAGGTTTAACTCAAATAAGTTTTGTTTTTTCTTCATTTAAATCATTGCTCTGGGGTGGGGCTTATGATGAAGGGGGTTCAGTATGCAGGCTGCCCTGAGAAGAAAGGACATCCCTGGCTCTCACTCTCCTCAGCAGCTTGGGGCCAGGTGAGAAGCACCTGTCCATGGCTGCTGAGCAAGCACAGCCAGCAGAGGGGTGCATATTCCCTCCTCTCCCCATCTGAGGGACAGACAGACACATACAGACAGACAAATTCTCTGAAATATATAGTAGATAGCTGTCCCTTTCTCCACCCTTACCCCCTGCTCGCCCAATGGGGTTATAACTGTCCCGGTCTCCATCAAGCTCCTTGCTGCCCCCTGTGGTCATTGCAATATAACTGTCCCTCCTGCCAGACCCCTCCCTTCCCATTTTATGAAAAACAATCAAATGAAATACATGTCCCATTGTCTTGGCACAATCAAATCCTGACCTTCCTTTAAGTTATGATTAGAAGAAGCTGCATACCACATTTGGTAGTCCTATCCCTTCCCATTTAGGAGGAATTCTTGAACAAATGGACTCACAGATGGACAGACGGGCAGACAGACAAATGCACATTTCTAAATTATATAGTAAAATTCTGGAATAGCATATTAAAATAAAATAAAACATTTTCTACATAGGTTTTCACCCTCTGTCTAAGATACCATTGTTTCATATATTCTGTCCTGCTGCTCCTTGATTGTCTTAAACCTGAGATGTTTGCTGTTCTGTCATGTTACTTTGTCAACTTGTGCAGCTGAAAGAATGGAAAATTTACCGCTTGATCCAGAAGGAACTATTTTTAGTACTATAAATTCTTGTTTTACATACCATTGCTGCAGTGGGCGGGGGAAGGAGCCTGTTTAGAGTCATAGAATATTACTTAGTTCTGAAAAAATAATCATTGTACTAAAACTATGTAGATAGCTCCAGCCTTGTAAGCAATGCTCATTTGAATAGGCACTATTGAAAGGTAACTAAAATTAAAAGTGTTCAATGTTTTGCTCATGTACCCTTGTGTAACGACAGCTTTCTTTAAAATGCTGTAATATAGTTTCTACTTGTCTGTAAATAAATATTTTCTTTTATTTATGCAATAATTCAGTTTTGTAATTTCTGCTGGTAAATTGTAAGTTTGGAGAAAAAAACATTTACAGACACAACTAATATATTTTATTTCTTAAAGAGAAAAATACCTTATAGTTTTGTGAAATAGTGCTGTGCTTTATCGTTTGCTAAAAACAAGAACAAACATCAACAATAAGATGTTTTAAGATGGTGAAATGGCTGGATTTTTCTATACTTAACAGTTAATAATAAAATATTGAGATCATCATTTTAAAAACAATGGCCAGGCCTTAAAGTCCAATCTTTTGTGACGTTCTTGGGAAAAGAAACATTTTGGGCCTGAGCCAATGTCCTTTGACTTGAATGGAAAAAAACATTTTGGATCCCTGGTCTTTGTAGAAATGTTCTATAACAGTTGACAGAAAATAATAACCCTCCTGAGTTCTTCTACAGAATGTCATAGAAGCATTAATCCTGGCTGTAAAATTCTATGAGGTAGCTCAACAATTATTGAAAGGATTGCAATCTTTCTTAAATTCTATGGTGTTCTAAAGTCATTTCTGACTGTTTTTATTGAACCTCATTGGTTTCATCCCTGCTAAATTCTATGGGAGGTGCCCATAGGTGAAGCTAAGCAATGTAATTCTCATACACACAGGCACTATAGCTACCAGTGCTATGCAGTATTTGATTCTGTTCTCTTCCTTCATTGAGGAGCGTGCTGTCTTACTTCCTGTGAGTAAATGCAAGTCGACTGTCTTCAGCTTTGGGAATGTGCGCCTGCTTTGTCCTACATTTATCTCAGAGCTTTTTATCTATGTCTCAGCCTGTCTGTCCCATGGTCAATGACAGGAAAGGGTTTCACAAACAAAGTAAAACCAGCATGGAGTGACCCTGGACTAAATAGTGCAATTCTGAGCATTTCTCCCCCATGTGTATATGAGTTCCCTGGAGACAGGGAAACAGAAAAAAGCAGAGTGCCTGCAGCAATATATTTAATGCTGCTGATCCTTGCCTTCATATTAAGTAGTTCTGGGAAATTGTTATGAAACCCCCTTGGGGAAATGCTCAAAAAATCACCAAGAGCGTCAGAAAATAAACATTTGTGGATTTTGGTGCTGCTAATTTGTTAGTTTCAAAAAAGCTGAATGATTTTCACTGTGGTATTGCACGGTGGCTATAGTGATTTCCTATCCACTTATACATTCAGAGAAAAATGGCTGGTTCCATATTTCTTTTTATAAGCACGTGGGATATATTGACCCTTTAAGGAAAAAGAGGACAGTAGGGAAGTAGATTACCCCATTCTAAGTAGCTCCAACTCCACAAAGACCCTGAGGGGACAACAGGGGCAGATGTGAGTAGAGCAGAAATAGTCCTGGGGAAAGCCAGTCTTGAGGAAAATATTGCAGTTTCTTTAAGGACCAGACCCAGTACCCTGGGAGTATAGGGTGGGGTAAGGCTCCTCTATCATCCATTCAATCAAAAGACAAAGTTGCTGAGGGTTGCTGAAGATTTGGGGGAAGAAACCACACAAAAAGTTTCCTACTTTCGCTATGAGAGAAGTCACTGTTACGGGAGAGATTGCTTACCAACTGCTCTGCCCCAGCCAAGGTAAGACAAAGAAATGATAACTGAATTCTTTGCCCATGAATGCTTATGCTTCAATAAATCTCATAGTTTATAAAGTGCCACAGGACTTCTCATTGTTTAAGCAGATTCAGACTAACACGGCTACCCCTCTGATACTTGTCATTATAGTCATGACACCTAACCATCAGATTATGGAGGAAGGTAGAAAGACTTCACCCCAGCAGAGATTCCCAGGAAGAAGGATTTTTGCTGGCAAAGGTTTCTGAAGGAATATTGTGGCCACCAACTCAGGTGGCGCTGAACCACAGAGGCTGTAGGGGATTCTGAACCACAGAAATTTAAATGGCTGAGAAAGAGAGGGGCAATAGAAGAGGATGCTAAGGGGATGCAGTAGCATTCCCTGCGGCTATGCCTTTTTTGCAGTATAGCTGAAGAAGTAGTGGATGTGCAACTCAGTATATGTTGTGATCATGCTTAGACTGAGTGACTCAAAGCAAGTAGCTGAACTTGTGTCAACCTGAAAAACAAGAAGAGCCCACACTTAATGGGATGTATAGAAACTGTACTCCTTTCTCATCCAATACTTTTGAAGTTTCTCTGAGTACTTTGGTAAACATTTTGAAAAGCATCCATCAGTACTGATGTCTCCATTTTAGATGCTCAGTTTATGACAACTAGAGCTTGATTTTCAGAGGTGTTGAGCATGCACAGCTCCAATTAAACTGGTTGAGTGCTCAGCATCTTTGAAAATCAGGCCCTAACTATCAGAATTGCAGAGCTCAAAATGAGTGGATGTGTAGAGATTTTGGCCGTAATATTTAATTCTAAATGTTTTCTACATTAGACAGCAATTGCCATTGCTGTATGCAAAGATAATTTCCGTGCACATCAGTCTACCATGTTTCTGTTGTCTAAGTCTTAATCTTAGGTGCAAATATCTGAGAAACCCATAAGAAACAAAGCTCTCTAGGGATCCCCAAATTAATGAGTCCTTCCCCATTTGTTCTGTACAGGGGTGAGGTTTGTTCCTTTCTGGTTAGGCTGCCAGGCCAACTCAGAAATCCTGTGAATTAGCCAGAATATGCCAGACCTTTGGCATCCCTTTTCAGTGATGTGGACCTATGCTGAGACTAGCTTCCCTTCACAGATTCCCATAGAGGGGAATCTCAATTGCAGAAACAAGCTACAGCAAATGTAGCCTGATGATATACCCTCTTTGCCTCACAAACTTCACGAGGTCAGTGGAGGATGATGTTTTTCTTCGAGTGGTTGCTCATGTCCATTCAAATGAGGTGCGTGCGCGCCGCGTGCATGGTTTCCCCGAAGTGTTTTCCCTAGCGGTACCCGTAGTGCTGGCAGGTCGCCCCCCTGGAGTGGCGCCGCTATAGCGGAGCATAAGTACTCCAGCCAGCACTCTCCCTCCTCAGTTCCTTCTTACCACCCGTGACAGTTGTAGGAGCGTTGATATCTCTTAGATTAGCTAGTGTGTTGTTCATCCATTGGCAGTTAGTCTTTGTTTCTGTAAATAGTTCTCATTAGTTAGGTACTTAGTTGTTAGTTGTTCAACTTTGTTCAACTATAACAGAGTTTAAAGAGAATCTAGATAAATTCATGGAGGTTAG
>CM057846.1:42247106-42258946 GCA_030068395.1 Apalone spinifera | reverse complement strand
GGGCATCTGGCATTGGCCATAGTCGGCAGACAGGATACTGGGCTAGATAGATCTTTGGTCTAACCCAGTATGTCTGTTCTTATGACAAAACAACTATACCCAAACCACTATTGTCTCCTTGGTCCTGAGTATGCCCGTGTCAGCTGCATTTGTTAGGAAATCATCATTGAAGTGTCTGTGCTTTGGTTCACTTTTTATGCCAGATTACATTGACTTGAAGCAATGTAATATCAATCATTTTATGCACTGCTATTTTACATATCTATTTAATCAAGCACTGTTATTTAAAGGACAAGGCTTCAGAGAGCAATTGTATCAGATCACCTCTTGAGAACACAAAAGTAGTTTTTGACAGCAAGCTACATAAAATCAATTGTCGTGATTTCAAGGATGACTGACCTTTTAGATTTAGATACCTCTCCATTTACTTAAAGATCTTTTGTAAGTGAACTGTGCCTTCTCGGTGCTTTTTCGTGAGAGACTGACAAGATGGAAAAACAATAATCCAGCATTGCTATCAGTTAAAATGCTGCTCATTCTGAACAATTTAGTTCAAATTTGATTTCCAAGGACCCAAAGATGCCACAATGTAGCATGATGAGAAGGACAATCAATAATAGCAAGAAGAAATATGTTAAAAATTACTATCCATGTAATTACATGTGGGCAGCCATGTAGACAAATCACAGGGCTGACTGCTCTAGCAAATGTACAATTTAAGTGCAGCATCGCTGTTAAAAAACGCATTCAATGTATGAACCAAAGGAGAATATTTCTCCTGGCTTCTAAGTGGAACAAAGTACTTGAATGGATATTAGATGTCCAGTTGTTTTTTTCAGAAAGTACTTTTTAAAAATGTTTTGTTTAAAGGGGACAGGCTAAACCCACTCCCTTCCTTCCCCCATCTTCATCACCATTTGTTTGGTGATTTGTCTCATCTGTTAAGTATTAACTTTTTTCAGAGTACAGAACGCAGCAAAATTTTCCATTAAGAAAATGTATTTCTCAGGCTGTTAGTCCAAGGTATAAAGCCTTTCACTTCTGTTCACCAGGGACAAATTCAGACTTTGAGGCTAAACCTTAATTCATTTCAGTTGGATTGTACCAGAGCTGAAGTTGGTTAATGAACTTAGCTTATCCTTTGTTTATAGGTGGAGAATCTGAGGCACAAAGAAGCAAAGTAATTGTAAATCTATACTAAACAAAACTCCCATTTTATTTCAAGGTTAGTGATGTAAGGATAGTGACTTAGGCCAGGAAAGAGTTAATTTATAATGCACATATGTCCATATCACATATTCCACCATTGTGTTGGGAATAAATTCTCCTTCCAACATACACAGACACAGGTAGTCTCCTTTTTGCACCACTGATTTTTTTAAGCGAAACTTATTGAAATAGAACAGTTTCATCTGGGTTTCAGGCTGACAAATTGTTGCCAGTTTTTGACCCAATGTGGTTTACTGTAGCAAAATAATGTAATTCCCCAAACTGAGAATGATAATATACAATAGAAACCTTCCCAACCAAAATCAAATTTAGTGATCTTTGCAGAAGGGCAGATAAAATTTTAAAAAGTCACAAAGGATCCAAGAGCAAACATATAACGTATTATTTATAAATGTATCCAACTGAGGCTTAATTTTCAGAAAAGCTAAGAACAGTGAAGTAGATATTTGTTTTGCACTGAAAAGAATAGGACATACTGCTTGTAAATCGTGTCACTATAATTTAATAAGAATCAACTATTATACCGCAGATAGCATCACTGAAGAAATACCTGGGTATTTTTTGCCATGTGATATATATTTAAGCACACCCACTACTCTATTAGTATTAAAAGTACTTGTTTCACTATTTAATTTTGTGTGTGTGTGTGTGAGAGAGAGAGAGAGAGAGATGTAAGCCAACTCATATGGGGGGAGGGCAAAAAATGGAAAACAAATTGTTATCCTTGAACCCAGATGAAATTGTTTTATTTTACATTACTATAATTTAATCTGGCCTTATACATAACACAACACATAGAATTTTGCCCACTAATTCCTGTAATGGAGGGAATTATTGTACCTTCTTGTTACAGAGCATTAAGATTATTTTTAGTAATAAAAATAGCTTTTAGATACTTACGGCCCTACCAATTCATGGCTATGAAAAACATTTCAAGGATTGTGAAATCTGGTCTTCTGTGTACTTTTACCAATACTATACAGACTCATAGGGGAGATGAGCTGGTTAAGAATGCCTCTGGATCATCTTCGGGACCCATCTTCGACAGTCTAATCGGTACTTGAGGGCCCCCCCACTCACCAGCATCATTGAGGTGCCCCCTTTTGGTGGTCCATACGGCTGCATCCACTGGTTCTGCTGTGCTTGGAACTGCTCAGCCAGCTCGTGCACTAATTGCTCCTGGTGCTGGGTGGAGAGCTGCTGTATGAGGAGCGTCTGCTGTTGTTGATGTTGTCATTGGCTCTCCATCAGCCACTCTAGCACCTTCACGGGTTCCATCTCTGTGCTCTTCGTTCTCGAGGGAGGGAAGCAAAAGGGGAGAGACGGGGTGGATATACTCGTTTCTAGTTGTCCCCCCTCCCTTTTTTTGTTCCCTCTCTCTCTGCTTTTTTTTTTTTTTCCTCCTTTCCCCCGGCCCCTTCGTTCGGGGCTACAATAGTACCCACATTCTCCACCACCTTGTAAACATGCCCAGACGGGTACCCCTCGGTTGTCCAGTCCCACCCCCTTCTCCATGCTCCCCTCACCCCATCCGACATCCTCTCACGTCCAAGTCTGAGCGAGTCTGGGGCTCTCGGGCCCTCATTTGCCTCGGCGTCGCCTGCCCTGCCTGGGGCTCACCGCAGCTGCACCGCAGGGAGGGGGAAGTCTGGGCCCGCCCCCTCTCACAGACCCCAACCCAGGGCCCTAAGGACACGGACTCTTCTGCAGTCCGGTCTGTCTGGCACGGTGTCCTGCCATAACTCGCTAGTCCACGGGCTCCCTTTGCCCGCCCTGGGCTACCTCCTCTCTCTGCGGCTGGCTTCTGGCTCTCAGCGCCCCACCCCCTCCTTGCAGCCACACTTCCGGGTTGGTGGCATAGGCCGTAACCCAACGTTGCCCCGTCCCTGCCCCACTCTGGCTCTCTGGGCATGCACAGGGCCGTGCCGGCGCGGCGGCGAGTGAGCAGCCGCCGCACCACCAGTATTCCCTCCCCCGGTGCCACCAGACAAGCAGCCATCGGTGGGGCTAGAGTGCGGGGTGCTTCTGCCCTGTCACAATCATGTTATTGCGTCGTGGAATGTTTCTGTGTATGTGGCTCCATGAGTTATCAGTGTTGTGAGAAGGTGGGTGTGGCAGTACACTTTATTGGACCAACTTCTACTGAGGAGAGAGACCAGCTTTTAAATTTACACAGAGCCCTTCTTCTGTTCTGGGAAACACGTCACAGCCAAATACACAGTGGAAGAGATTGTTTAGCATAGTTAGTTAAGGCCTGTTTCAAAGGACCATTCAAAGTGAAGGGCTGTATCATGCTTCTGCCCAGCTAAAGAGAATGGTGGGTGATTATCACTATTCAAAATACTATTCAAAATGCCTTGGGACAATGATTGTTTTAGGCCATGTCTATACTAAATGGAGGATCGATGCTGCAGAGGTCCATCTTCCGGTGCTTGATTTAGTGGGTCTAGTAAAACCCTCTATCTCAAACTCTGAGAACACCCGCATAGACTCTGTAACTTCTTGCAGTTGCAAGGAGTAAAGGAAGTCAATGGGAGATTTTTTTCCTTTGACCTCCTGCTACATTATTTACATAGCTAGAGTTGTGTATCTTAAGCCGACCTTCCAATATTGTGTAAACCTGTCCTTAGCTGGAAGATGACACTTTTTCCTCTTGCCTGAAGGGAGGTATATTTGGAGCTAATGGAGATCAGAAAAAAACAGGTGACACAAGCAAGAATCTATAAAGAGACTGGAGATGGAGGGGGAAACTGGGGAGAGGGACAGTTAGGCTGAGAAAATGAGTGTATTGTAATTTTCTTTTAATTGGGAGCATGTATTTTGTAGTCTGCTGAAGATATCACTGTTGCAATAATTGAGCCTCTGTATCTAAAGAATACACCATCTAATGGCAATGATTGGTGCCAAAGTCTGATTTTTTTTCTTATGTGACAAAAGAATAATTTAGCACATGCTGTATGTATTTTTATATCAGTAGGTAACATTTGATTGGCCCTTCAAATGTTCTAGAAGGTTTCCATTTTGTTCCCTCTTAGAGGACTCTCAAAGCTTAGACTCCTGTTGTTGCTAACTCGTTTTCACATCCCCTTTGTGTTAATCTGCTTTTTGTTATGAGTTTCTTTAGAAAAGCACTCAGTTACTGAGTCAGATAGTAAGGTCACATAGCTAAAGCTTCATACTACATTTTGAAAATTTACTTCCTGGAAAAAAGGCATGGATGATGTGTAAGCCAAAAAAGGGTCACTTTTTGCATTTCTAATGTATTCTGTACAACTATTGAACAACAACTTCACATGGTGAGCTTTATTTCCCTCCACGTTGAGTGAACACTTGGAAGAAACTTTATAAGAGCCCCTACACAATGGACTGCTATAGAAACCTTGGCTCATCAATTCATGTGCACCCTATCACTGACAGAAAAGGGAATGCATGGCCACAAAGGTGAATTATTCCCAGTTGCTTAGTAACCCATCACATAGCTGAAACATTTCATAAACATTAAGTGAAGTGCTTTCCTCCTGTGGTTCATTGATTCTGCTTCACCTGACCTGCCATAGTCAGTCATTTATTTTCTGGTGGCTCCACTCTATTTGGGTTGTAAATCTTTGTTCCACTCTAATTATTACATATGCAATGAGGTTTAAGAAAATATATTTGTTTGATTCACAATAATGAACCAATCCAGCCCATAAGACATATATTTCACCAGTCATTTGGGTTCTCATGATTCTTGCTATATAGTTGGCAGAGATCCCACTGGATTTTTAATAAATACCCGACTCCCTGTTCCAATACATAATCCAGTGCTTTAAAACTGCAGAGCCCTCCAATGACAACATAATATGTGATGTTGCACACTATAGAGGCCTTGTAGTTGTCTTTGACTGTGTTCTTTCTTGAGGCATCTCATTGCCACTGTGCTCTTCAGGGAACCTAGCTCCTTTGAGGCTCTGCCAGTAGTGTAAACCTTGAATCCTTGCTCACATAAATGCTGCAGATGTCCTGAATATATTCAGATAACAACCCTCTCATTTCCACAGCATATTTATTTTGCTTTGCTTTAGGTACAGCACTGGTAACTTTGATGCAGCTGAGGACACATCCACTGGCAACAGCACAGGATCCGCTGGTCTTCCTTTACATCAAGGAAAAAATTCATTTTTTTCTTCTGTAAGATATTCTTGCTTTTCCCTGGGTCATTGTACTGGTCGAATAGCACTATTTATTAGGTAGCGCATCAAACCTACATTCTGTAGCAGATGCTCTGAATTACTTTATCCTACATTCATCACAGGCATCACATTCTGTCACCTCAAAGTGTTCATGAAGGTGATGGAGGAGATGGTGAAGCAGTTTGTAGTTCTCACCCCTCCATAGCAGTTCTCAGACCTCCCTTGTAATCTAACTCTTAGGGGACATCTACATAGCAGGGCAAAAGTCGAATTATGCTATGCCACTTCAGCTATATCAATTGCATAGTTGAAGTCGAAATAGCTTATTTCGTCTTTTGGTGCTGTCTACACAGCAGGAAGTCAAAGGAAGAACACTCTTCCTTCAACTTCCCTTACGCCTTGTGAAATAAGGGTTACAGGAGTCAGAGTAAGAAGTCCTCCAGATCACCATTATTTTGAAATAATGACTTGCTGTGTAGACGTGCTCTTTGTTATTTCGGAATAATGTCAGTTACTCCAAAATAACGCTGCTGTGTAGACATGCCCTTTGCTTAGTATTGTCTTTGCTTTCCCTGTGCCTAGTCAAGATTATGGCGTGAGTGAGGCTGAATTCAGGCAAAATTGTGTTGACACGAGGGACTGAGAAAGTATTTAGAGAGCATGGCAAACATGGTGCCTTCTCCCATTACTGAAGATATGAATTAGAGCTGCTCAAAAAAGGATATAGTTTTGAAAAAATATTTCGTGAGAATTTTGTCACTTTCAAGTGAAAATACAATTGATTTTGTCTTTTCTAAATTTTTCACAAAACATTGAAGGATAATTATAAAGATTCTT
This sequence comes from Apalone spinifera, assembly GCA_030068395.1. Lineage (NCBI taxonomy): Eukaryota > Metazoa > Chordata > Testudines > Trionychidae > Apalone > Apalone spinifera. Next base: position 42,252,707 of record CM057846.1, on the reverse strand, counting down.
CTGCGTTCCCCTCTCACCTCCCCTCTACCCCGAAGACCTTTTGCCTGTTTTTTTATCATTTTCCATTTAATACAGCATACAATAAGTGATGTCCGGGTTAGGGTGAGTGGGTTGTTTGGCTTTTTTCCCACTCCTTTTGTCACAATAATTTCTCAGATTCCACAATGTGAAGGTTCTAAAATGGCAAAAAGAAACATTTTAAAATGACAAGGTAAAACCTGAAGATCTCACTCACTAGCAATACTGCAATGTAGATTGTCTTAATTATGCTGATCAGGGTGTGGATTTTTCACACCCCTGACCGAAGGAGGTAAATAATTTCATATTGTTGCTGCTTGATGTTATTTCAGTTTCCCCAAGATTGCTTTGGTTTTTTTACTTGCTTCAGGATGCAGTTCAATGACAATTCCTTTAACATCTTGAGCTATAAAGCTGTACAGTCCAGGTCCTCGCTAGCCATAGCAGCTGAGATCAGCTTGTGTGTGATTTGCTGCCATTCTCTGCATTTGATCATCTAGAATTTAAAGGCAGGCCTTTCTCAGTGGAGAGCTACCAGCTCTGGAATATTTCCTCTTGAAGTCCATTGGCATTTTAGGCTATATACAATTTATGTAGTATAAGCTATGTCACTCAAGGATGTGAATGTCATCCCCAAGCAACATAATTATACCCACCTAAGCGCTGATATGTACAGTGTAATGTTGGTGGGAGAAATGCACTTGCTGACATAACTACCACCATTCATGGGGGGATGGAGTGAGTAAGCTGATGGGTGAGCTCTTTCCTGTCAGCTTAGAGCATCTGCACTAACAGCACTATAGCAGTAAGCCCTGTAGTGTAGTCCTAGCCTCAGAATGTTGACCTTCAGAGTTCAACATAACGTCTTTCCCTCATTGGGAGGATAGTAGCCATAGAATACAAGCCATTGGCAACCCAGTCTTCAAAGGGAAAGCAGATCAATTTTCCCCATTTGCTGAGCCAAATTTTTTGCTGATGTAGATTGACATAATCCATAGATTTCAGTGGACCTACACCAATTAACATGAGCACAGGCTATGGCTTATTTTACAAACTGTAGGTTCTCCAAAACCTATGTGGTAAGTGTTTTTCAGATAAATACAAATGTATAAAAAAGTGTGGGGTGTGGTGTGCAAACTAGATTGTGCCAGCATGTTCAATAAAGAGTTAATTTAGAAAGTTTGGAGTGTTTTTTTTCCCCAGTAAGATTGCAAAAGCCATTTGCTTTAGAGTTCCCATTGAGACAGATACTTCAGAGTTTCTTTTCCTTTGGTGTACTTATTCCTCCACAACCTGCATCAATTGTAAAAAATTGAACTTCAACTAAGAAAAATCAAAAGAGATTGTGGAAACGGACTCACCCTAAATTTAAGCCTGTGCTGGATGAGTGATGTACCCATTATGGAGCTTTTAGAGAACCTTTAGAAGAAGTTAAAATACTCCTGTAACCTTCGGGACAGTAAGAAGATAAGACAGCCTGATTCTGTTTTTATCTGTAAAGGAGCGAACTTTTCCAAGGCCCTGTCCTTATGAAATCACTTTGAAGACCAGATTTCCCAAAGTGCTCTATTAAAACTAGTGTGATTTAATGTAACTAAGATGAATGAAATTGTTCAGGAAAAAAAAAAGAACCTGTGATCCTTCACCTATAAGTGGCACAGTGTGGTCTGAAAGTTGCAATTGCTAAACCAGGTCAGACCAGTAGTTCTTCTAATTTGGCATCCTGTCTTTGATAGTGGCCAGCATTAAATGTTTCAGGTGAAGGTATGTGGAGATTGCCCTTTAAGGGCTGGTTGGGTTGGTTGTGGGCAAAAAAATAGAGGTCAGTTAGCCATAATGATTTAAGGATCTGTTTCACCAGTCTTTATAGTTAATCAGGAGGTGCTATTGATCCATCAGTAGGACCTGTCATGCTTGGTTAGGGTTGCTTTCTTGTATCCCCAGGTGTGCCTTTCAGGCAGAATCTAAACAGCTAAGATAGAAAGGATGATCAATTGCCTGAGTTCTGCCACATGTAAATTCCTTTAGGTTTCCATCATCTCATTCTTGTTCAATGTGTAGATGAGCTAAGGCTAAGTAATTAAAAGGGAATAATTTATCCAAGGAATTTAATCTTACAGAATAACTGTGGGCTGATGTCCTTCAACTTGTTCATTATTCAGTTACAGTAGTTACACTCACTTGCGAACTTATTTTAACTCTATGGAAGATGTTCATAATTTTTTGCCCCCTTTTCTATACACATAGTCCCTACAGCTCCCTGAGATGGCTGGCTCCTTCTGTTTATGTAAACTCTCTCCTCTTCTCTTTGGAGTTTCTGACCCGTATGAGGCTAGGAGGCCATGCATACACTGAGTTTCTTCAGCTCTCGCTGTTGTGCATTAGGTCCCTGCAGGAGACTGATGCAAAAGAGCAGAAAATCAACTGGATTAGTTATAGAGCACAAAACTTTGATGTCAATGCAGGCTCAGTGAGTCACCATGTTTTTTGCATACCAGACCCCTACTATGTCATCCTTCCTACATAAAGAACAGTAATAGAGATGTAGCCATGTTAGTCTGGTCTTGCTGAAACAAAAGACAGGACTATGCAGCACTTTAAAGTCTAACAAGATGGTTTATTAGGTGATGAACTTTCGTGGGCCAAACCCACTTCCTCAGATCAAATTGTGGAAGAAAATTGGCATGACCATATATACCAAAGGGATACACTTTTTTTGATTGTATCCCTTTGGTATATATAGTCATGCCAATTTTCTTCCACAATTTGATCTGAGGAAGTGGGTCTGGCCCACGAAAGCTCATCACCTAATATACCATCATGTTAGTCTTTAAAGTGCTGCATAGTCCTGTATTTTGATCCTTCCTACAAGACCATTTTTCACTCCAAGGAAACAGTTCAGTGTCTGGGAAGGCTGACCTCACCAAGCCTTCTGAGGCTGGTATTGTTAGCTAGCCAGTCAGACTCTGAGAAGTCACCATGCCCAGTTTTCCAAAAAGTTCTGGATCTGCGGGAGAACATTGAGGGTCTTTGGGATAAATGAGAAAACAGTATTCAAATGTACCTGAAAGTTCCTCGATGACTTATGGTAACAACTGTATTGTAACCAGTGTCTGACTCAGTCACATTAAAAAAAACAGCAAATACTAAAGTTATCAAAAATGCATTCTGTGGGGGCACTGATACAACGTGCAAATTTAAATTGAATTCGGTCAATAATTTCAGACCAAAAAAAAGAAACATGTCAAAACAGTTTTATCTGGGCCTTTTTGTAATACATAATTTCAAAATGATGTTTTATTTTTAAAGGTAGCTAAATATTTCTTTAAAAAATATAGAAGGGTGAAAAATTGCCCCCAAACAACACGGAACTAAATGAAAGAAATACAGAGGAAGGGGAGCATATGAGGATTAACTGAAATAACTTTTTTTCCCAGATTTTTATTTTGGCTCCCATACTGAATAATTATTTACTCGGCTGTAATCTGAAATGTAAAAAAAAATTAAAACGGCTACTCCAATCTTCTGAATTGGACATTATGGGCAAAAGGTTTGAGGATTTTTGTTTTGTTTTGTTTTGTTTTCCAATTTCCTTAAAATGTTGCATTACTTGCATTTCACAAAACTTCAAACAACACACAGCAAAGGTAACTGCTTGACTATGAAACATAATAAAATGTGTGTCAAATTCTAATACATTCTGATTCCTTCAATTTAGTAAATAACTTCTTCCATAATATGACTAATTAGTTTTTAAATAAACTCATAGAGCAGATGGGAGAAATGAAATAAGCCTATCTAAACAAGATAGTTAATTTGTAAAGATATTATAACAGAAACAAGTTTTGACCTTCAGAAGATGCTCAGCATCAAAGTTCAAGTAATCCAATTTCCCTTGCTAGTTCTGAGTTGCATTTGACTATTTTTAAAAGGATGAAGCTTTCTTATTAAAATTCTTGACTCCTCAGGTACATGTTCTTGTCTGGAAGAGATATTTATAGCATACTTTCAAGTATATAAGAATTTATTCATTTTTTTTAGCTATTTGATCATGGTACTTGCTTTTCTTTGAGTCAGGTTAACCATACATCAGGCAAATAATCTCTTGAGGCCCATCAACTCCAAATTGCTCTGAATGATAGATATGCTGTACAGTATATTGGCTATAGTGCTTATCCACATTGCTGATCATGGTTTGTATTGTACTGAAACTAAATGACTGATTTGGGGTCAGAGTTAGTTAATGATGTATGGTAATTTGAAAAGTGAAATCTGTTTGGCTGCAAGCAAATGTCTTGTCTATCTCAAAACACATCCCTATAACTGTACTTGTAATCCCCTCTTTCCTCCCCGGATTACTCGGGAGCAGGCCATGCTCACCTGTGTGCCTGGTTGCCTGTTGGTTTTAAAATTAAAGGAGATCCTGAGTATCCTAGTGGTGATGTTGGATAGTTGGGGATCCACTATCCACCTCCTTGCTGCAGTCCCTTGCTTCTAAAGGAATATACAATGGTGATGCCTCCACCTGGCTGGCCCTGTACACACTTAATGGTGTGCCTTGGAGGCCTCCATGAATAAACTTATTCCAGTATAATCTGGATCTAACTCCAAAACAACAATTATAAATAATGCACATCTAATTGTTTAAATTAGAAGTAATACATCTTTACTTAACCACTTAAAGAAACAGGGTTTAACAGACTAAAAGTGACTAAATCAATTAACAAAGCACACAGAAATAAATAAAGCTTATCTAACTGGCATTTATATAACCACCACCAAGCAGATTTAAACCTTGGACCTCTGGAACTTAGTGTAGGAGCCTCTACAGCTTGAACTATAAAGCCAGCTGCCTCTCAGCTTAGGCTATAGAGCTCACTCATTCTTATCTCTCTGCTGTAAATGGTCTAAGTGTCAGTACAGGAGACAGTGAACCACATCCACTATGTGTGTGGGTTACATTTACCCTGCCACTGTTTATCCCACCCCAAAACGTGCACTCTTCTGCATCTGAGTCCCAGACACTTCTTTCCAAGAGAGGTCAAGTGTTAGAACAGTAAAGGTTGCAAGAACTGAAGTGTAGTGGTGGAATGCTCTTGGGAAGCTTGCACTATCCTATATTTTGCATTATGTGCTCCTCTCCTGGCAATGTGTATGCAATTCACTGCCTGCCAGTATGTGGATAAATCCCTGTAATATTCCCACATAACCATGTATCATTCTCATATAACTTTATATTGAGATCTTGTCCTTTTGGATATATCTTTGTGTTAAGTGTTCTTGTAGAATCTCTGTAACATTTCCATATGGTCATGTGTCATTCTCATATGGCTTTGTATTGGGATAAACTTTCCTTTTAGATATAGATATAGATCTTGTCCTTTTTAGATATATCTTCATGTTAAGCCTTCTTATAGAATCCTTTGTATTAAGAAACTTTGTATCAAGCTCTTTATGTTATAGGTCTTTGGAATAGTTAATGTAAAGAAAAATGTCTTTTGAGATCTCTCCCCTTTCCTTGATTGTCTGGTTGAAATGAATGAGGTGTGAATGGAGACTGAAAGGTGAGCACCTCCAGAAGCA
>CM057846.1:42229316-42247006 GCA_030068395.1 Apalone spinifera | reverse complement strand
CCTGTATTTTGTTTCAGCTACACCAGACTAACACGGCTACATTTCTATCAGCTTCAAGAAGGTATCTCTGCAGGATGTGGTCCATCTGGGAATTAAAGCAGAGACATTAGGAGTACTTAACAATTGCACAGTTGTGCCGAGCAGCATTGAATGTGTCATGTCCTGTCTCCCTCCCTGGGCTAGGTGTGTGTTTGGTGGGGGGAGGGAAACTATCATGTACCGTGGTTGTGTGCCAGTTCCAGACTCCAAATTTACAATAGGGGTTCTTAACAGAATATCATAGCCTGTCTCAGAAATTTTCTTCCTACAGACGTGAAATAGCCTTTCTCATTGATAGTTTAACATTATAAGGCTATACTGGCACTGACAGTCTTTCCTGTGCAGCGGTAATACTTAGCTGAACTAACTGTAGGGGCAGTGCAGGGAGGGACCTGTCTCATGGTTCTGCTTCTTGCTCCCAAGGAGTAGTAGTGTGCCGCTAACCTTTAGTAGGAGCAGCTCATACCTCCACACCAATACAAGTGGAGCCCAAATGCCACGTCTCCTCACCAACCTCAGGGGAGATGAGGGAGGGAATAGCAGGTACATAAGAACATAAGAATGGCCATACTGGGTCAAACCAAAGGTCCATCTAGCCCAGTAGCCTGTCTGCCGACAGTGGGCAGTGCCAAGTGCCCCAGAGGGGGTGGACTGAAGACAATGATCAAGCAATTTGTCTCCTGCCATCCTTCTCCAGCCTCTGACAAACAGAGGCCAGGGACACCATTCCTACCCCCTGGCTAATAGTCTTTTATGGACCTAACCTCCATGAATGTATCTAGTTTCTCTTTAAACTCTGTAATAGTTCTAGCCTTCATAGCCTCCTCTGGCAAGGAGTTCCACAGGTTGACTATGCGCTGTGTGAAGAAGAACTTTCACTTGTTAGTTTTAAACCTGCTACCCATTAATTTCATTTGGTGTTCTCTAGTCCTTATATTATGGAAACTAATGAATAACTTATTTATTCATCCTCTCCACACCACTCATGATTTTATATACCTCTATCATATTCCCCCCTCAGTCTCCTCTTTTCCAAACTGAAAAGTCCCAGTTTCTTTAGCCTTTCTTCATATGGGACCTGTTCCAAACCCCTGATCATTATAGTTGCCCTTTTCTGAACTCTTTCCATGGTACATGGAGCTTGCTTACTCTTCCAGGTACATGGAGCTTGCTTACTCTTATATGGCCAGACTCCAGCTTCAGAAAGACAATGCATAGGAGGATGGGAAAGAGAAAGGGATGGTTTTGGATGATGTTGGAGGGAGTTGTACTTGTATTGACCCTATTCAGCCTTGGCTGTGAACTGTATACATAGCATTAAGTAAGAAAATAAACTATAAAGAAATAGAAGAAAATTAGAAACAGAATTCTACCAGGATATTTTTTCACGTAAAACAAACATGATGATTATGACCAGTTTCAAGAGACTTGAAACAAAATGACAAGACATATCAAAGTAACCGAGTTTCAAGGGCATTTATTGTATTGAAATCTGCTTTTAAAATTGTAAATTTGTATTAGGGCATGTGACAGGGCATTTGCTCTGCACTGGCCCTTTAAGGGCAAAACTCCAGCCCTGAGCAAGGGCTGACAGTGAAGCCCCAGCTGAGGCAGTTCTGGCTAATGAGGGCCCATCTGGGGGCTATATAAAGAGGGGCTCTTGGACAGTGAGGAGGAAGTTCACTCCTGCTCTGGTTAGAGAGCATGAGGGATTAAGCTGTGTAGGGCATAGGAGGCTTCCCGGAGGTAGAGCAGTGCTGGGGAAGTTCTGGCCAAGCAAGCCCTCAGGCTGCAAGGGGCAGCCATGATAGGCAGGGGCAGCAGGTCCATGCCCCTCTGCTAGTGTTGAATGGCCATTACAGACTGCAGCTTGCTCCTGAGGCAGGGGCTAGATGAAGAGTGACAGTGGGTTGTTGAGGCAAGGTGGGTACAGGAGAAGAACTGGGTGCCCCTTGGGAGGGGAGGACCCTTGAGGGTGCAGTTGGGTAAACAACACTCTCTAGCCCCCTCAAAGGGGGTGCAGAGAGACTGGAGTGGGCACTGCTGGAGGGCAGTGTCCTGAAGAGGACACCATGGTCAAAGAGGAACACAGGGAGACACCAGCTGGAGGGAGGTGTCCAGTGAGTTGTCAAGCTAATTCCCAGAGCAACTAGCTGGAGGTGTCATGGGGGTGAGTCTGTCCTGTGACAGGGCACATTATGAGAAATGATAAAAACCTGTTGTTCCTTCTCCCAGTAAATATATCTAATGCACAACTATTAATGATCTACAACAGGGTCTCATTTTGTAGAGGAGATATTTGGGTTATGTAATGTTTTTCTGTACTGTTGATATGATATTGTGAATTTATCCTTGTGTACTACAGATACTTTCATAGCTCAGAAATTTGCTAGAGCATAGAAAACTCTTTGCAGAATAAAGTAAGGTCTTGCATGAAATAAAGTAGTATAGTGTAGGTGAACCTGAAAATTCAAAACTTTCTAGGTTTTCTTTCCATATTAAAATTAATTTTATCAATTTTCCAACCAGCTGTATGTAATAGTGTGTATAAACTACCCGCATGGTCATACCTGGTCAATTTATTATGTTATGTCCAATTTGGAGTAATGAGTGCCCATCAAGCATGTCTCCCGCATGGTAATTGAGGAAGTGTCCACATGTGGACAGGTCCTAATAATGAGTTAAGGAGCCTTGGACCTAAGACTGTGCATGGGGTTGGTAACCTCATCATGTAAATCAAACTGACTCTAGAAATGAAGACTAGCGGTCATACTGGTATGCATCTGGCTTGAACAAGAAATCAACTTCATGGGTATGTCTAGACTACATCCCTCTGTCACCAAAGGGATATAAATTAAACATACCGACATTGCAAATGAAGCGGGGATTTAAGTCTCCCGTGCTTCATTTGAATAAAAATGGCTGCTGCATTTTGCCAAGTCAGCAGTTTGTCTGCAAAAAGTGGCTGTCAAGATGGGATTGGGCAACAAAAAGCCTTTGGCGGCCGATCCTGTAAACCTCATTTTACGAGGCATAAGGGGGTGACAAAGGCTTTCTTTGTTGCCCAATCTCCATCTTGACAGCTGCTTTTTTTCCGACAAACTGCTGACTTGGCAAAATGTGGTGGCCATTTTTATTCAAATGAAGCGCGGGAGACTTAAATCCCCGCTTCATTTGCAATGTCGGTATGTCTAATTTACATCCCTTTAGCGACAGAGGGATGTAGTCTAGACATACCCCATGTGAGCAATATGATGGACATTGGTCAAACTCGTCCAAGTCCATATCCCAAAAAAGTCCCTTACTCAAGGCCAGATCAGTAATGAAAACTGGCATTTTGGAATGTGAGCATAATGTATGAAACCACTAAAATCACTCAAATTAAAGAAATGGGCCATCCTAATATCCTTGTGTAGACAGTGAGTATAGAAGGGCAGGTTCAAACAAACTACACTTTAGAGAAACACACATGACCATTTGTCCTGGGACTGTGGATGATAGATATGAAGCGGACACAGCATTTTCTAATGTCAAATGACAGAGTAGGCACTGACTGGGAATCAGTCACTGAAAGAATTTTTAGAGCTCTTTCAGACTAAATGCTTCAATATAACACTCTACAACTCTGTGCATTCCTCAGTGAAAAGCCAGATGGAGAAAAATGTTTTTCACTATTTTACAAGATGTGCTAACCAAGGTCGCTAAACATGGTATCATAGTGACTATTCGGGAGTTAACCCCAAAATTGGAAGTAACAACTGAGTTAGATTGGGCAATCATTTTTGATGGCACTGAACAGAATTACTCTGGCATAACACTGATACTATATGGGTAATCGAACAGCAAAGGCCCTAGTTCAGAAAATTTTAGGATTCTAACTGAGCATTCTCAATTGGTTGGGTTATGCACAAATGAAGGTGCTGATTCCAAACAGCTGCAGTGGAACACAATGCAGGAATATGACTTGGAATTTGTGCATGTTAAAGGGATGGTCTAGTGGCAGAGGTCCTGTGCAAGAAATAAATTTTTGATCTGCCTACAGTTTGGGAAGTGGCTGACTCTCTCTCCTGCAGCATTGTAAGAGGGGAAGTGTTAGCTTTAGAGTCCCTCAGTGCCCAGCGGCAGAGGCCCTCTATACTGTAACTCATACGAGGCTGACACATGCACTACCTCCAACCCACTATTGTCATAATATGTATCCAAAAGGTAACTTGTGATGCTCTGGACAGGAATATCACTGATGTAAATACAGGCTGTGCATAAAGCATTGTGAGATCTGGAAATATATTCTTAAAGTATGTGGGCTTTGGTTTGTTTTTTTTCTTGTTGAAGGAACTTGTTTACTGGCAATGAAATGAAAGAACACTTACATATTAGGTAAACAAAGTAATTAAGCTAATCGGTGGTGGAGGAAACAGTTTATTACGCACAGTGGGGGGGACAGATAGCACTGCCAGGAAGTCTTTCTGGAGTTTGGAAGCTATAAGAGGACAAAGACATTCTAGCTGCCCATCTCTTAGGGAACAAACAGAACAGCACTCTTTGATTTCATGAATGTTGGATCCTCTTGCCAAAAGGCTGGTGATGCTAGTGGCTTAATGTAAGTGAGAAATGTGGTTAGGCAAGGATTGTAACTTGATAAAATTAAGTCTTATGTACCAGAGTGTAATTTACTTTGTTTGCAACCACATTATCTCCACTTAGTTTATAGTAAAATTAAAAATAAATTTCTGTCCTGTTATATTGAAATAAGTGTGAATCCTCAGTTAAACCAATGAACTGGTGTGTGTACTAGCATTAGAGGCAACACATTTAACAATTTGTGAGGGACAAACACTACAGAGAACTCGAGACTAGACATGCTGGGGAAGTTAGGAACTGAGGCTCATTAATTGGTACCTGAACCAAAGTAAGGCCTGAGAGGCTTGAGACATTTGCTGATGAAGCAGGCAGACTGGTGATGCAGAGAGCTAACACACAGTTCAATCTCCAGCTAAGCTCACTCTTGCTAAACCAGATAGAACTGGAAGCCACTGTGTTTTCTAGTCCGCACTGAGGAGAGTCTCTCATTCTTTCAGATTTCACTAAAACCTTCTGATTATATTTGTTACTGAAGAGCTGATGGCACTTTTCATTGCAGTATATATTTTAGTTCTGCTGTCCTCAAACATTCAACTGAGGGCTAGATATTAATACCAGTGGCATTATAATGTTTTATGAAAATATGCTTATAAAGATGACATAAGTGCAGTGTACTTAATGCAGTAGAGATCATGTAAGATCTCACTGGGAAGGTTATATCTTGAATATCCCATCTGTATGCATGAAGTTAGGAATATTTGAATTATGTATCTGTATTTCATATTTGCTACTTTGGGTCAGTCCTACTGACACTTTGGGGACTACAATGGAAAAACCAGACAATGCTGATTGCCGTCAGCATTGACAATGAACTTTGAACAATGACCTTTGAACAGACTTGGTCTTCCTGGGACACTCCACACTCATGGTCGCTGAGGCTATGTCCACACTACAAGGTTTTAGCGCAAGAAGCCTTTTGCAGAAGAGATCTTAAGCAAGAAGCTTTTGTGGAAAAGTGCATCCACACTTCAAAAGCGCATTGCAATGGTGATGCGCTTTTACGCAAGAAAGCGTCCACACTATTGGACGCTCTCTTGCATATAAAGCCCCCTGGAACCAGTCTAGCCAGGCTCTAGGTCACCAGTTGCTCTTGACTGCTATTGTCAGAGCCCTCCAGAGATGCGTGCTTAAAGGGAGCCCCCCCGGACAGCCACTTCTGTTTCTGCTGCCTGCTTGCTAGCCTCTTCGGGAAAGCAAAGCTTCAGCAGTGCCACCTGTGTTTGCCCTTTACTACTTTGGGGGACTCCACAGCTTTTTTTTTCCCCCTCCTCTCCCTTGTGTGCTATGGAGACGGAGTTGCCCCAGGCAGGCAACGGACCCTCAGGACCATGCTGTCCTTCCTGTAGCATCTGCTTCAAGCAGGATTACTTTTCCAGCTGGAGGTGGACCCTGAGATCCTCTTCATCAGCCTCTGTCTGGCTGCCCCAGCCCACCATATAGAGAAGATTCTGGAGGCTGGACACTAGCTCAGAGTGGTGGGACCGGCTGGTCATGGAGTGGTGGGATGACCAGCAATGGGTGCAGAACTTCCACATGCAGAAGGCCATCTTCCAGGAGCTCTGTGGCTGGCTTGCACCCACCCTCCATTGATGTGACACCCACCTGCAGCCTGCCATTCCACTCCAGAAGCAGGTCAATCATCCTGTGGAAGCTGGCCACCCCAGACAGCTACCACTCAATGGCTAACCAGTTTGGGGTGGGGAAGTCCAGCGGGACCATCCTGATGCAGGTAAAGAGACCATGGGCTGTAGCCCCTGCCCAGGGAGGGTATTGCATGAGGGGGAGCCTCAGAACAGGGGCTTGGGGACTGTACAGAGTGGAGTGAGGGTGGGAGGAAAGCTCTGGCCCCAAGGGCTTGTGCCTTCTTGGCCTCATACAGCCCCAGGGAGGGCAGGCAGGCACACACATCCCACTGCGATATCACAACTCCTCTCATTCTATGTTTTGTGTGGGGGTTTGTCTCCTTCTGTAGGTCGTCCGGGCCATCAACTCCCTGCTGTTGTGCAGAGTTGTCTGTGTGGAGCACCTGGATGCCATTGTAGGTGGCTTTGCTGTCCTGGGGTTTCCTAACTGCGGCGAGGCACTGATGGCACATGCATCCCCATCCGGGCCCCAGACCATCAAGTGGCCCAGTTTGTGAACCGAAAGGGCTATTTCTCGGTAGGCCTGCACGCCCTGATGGACAGCTGTGGCCACTTCCCACACAAATATTTGTGGGGTGGTTGGGCAGGGCACACGATGCCTGCATTTTCAGGAACTCCAGCCTATGTGGCCAGCTGGAGGCAGGCACCTTTTTTTCCCCTGCTGGGAGTTTCCAGTGGGTGAGCACATGATGCCAGTGTGCATAGTGGGGGATGCTGCATACCTCCTAATCTGGCTGATGCACCCCTACACCCACCAGCTAGATGTATCCAAGGATGTTTTCAATGCCTGCCTCAACAGAGCCTGCATGCAGGTGGAGTGTGCGTTCAGGTGCCTCAAAGGATGCTTCCACTGCCTCCTGACCTGCCTGGACATCAGGGAGCAGGATATCCCCAAGCAGGTGTCAGCCTGCTGTGTGCTCCACAACCTAGTGGAGAGCAAGGGGGAGTCCTTGCTGTCAGCAAGGCCCATGGCTTTGAGCAGCCCAAGGTTTCTGCTACCCATCAGTTGGGTGTGCATCCAAGAGGCCCTCAGGGACAGGGTCTCTCAGATCCACAGTAATTCTCCCCAGAGATTCCACAACAGGGGCTTTGGCCTTTCTTCTCTCCCCCCTGCTCTTGCCCCTCCCTGACCTCCCAATAAACACACCTGGTTAGTTTCACAACAAAATGAGTCTTTATTAAACATAAAGAGAAAGTGGGCCCAGGGGCAAGGGGATTATCTGAACTAGGAGGGGAGATCAGGACTGGGAGGAGTAGTGGGGCAGCTTAGAGACCTCTCAGGTGCAAGGACCTTTTCAGGGCCAGGCATGTCTGGCTCCTGGAGCAGGTTCAGGGTCAGTGGGAGGGGGAGCCAGGAGAAGAGGCCATAGGCATGACTGGGGAGGCATGGCCATGGGGAATGAAGGGAGCAGAAGCATGGCATAGGGAGGAGGGCAGGGTTGGCAGATGGGTAGACAGAGAGGGGACAGGAGGATGGAAGGCAGAAGCTGCTGCAGCAGACAGCTGTTCTCCTCTCCCCCTCCCCCCCATATGAGAGACAGGATGCTGCACATGGTGTCACAGCATGCCATCAGGTCATTTTAGGTCTGCTGCTGCCACTCCAGATCAGTGTTCAGCCTGTATGAGAGAGTGCCATGGATGTCCCACATGATTCTAATGTGCTGGTGCATGAGCTCTTCGGCATGCCTGGCTTGTCTCTGCATCCCCCAGACTGTGGCAGGTGGCTGCACTGGTGTGGCACAGCGCTCTGTTCTGGCTGGGGAGGAGCAGTCAGTCTTTCCTGCATACTCTCCCTGTGGCTGTGCCCTCCTGTGGGAGCAGAGACTGCACCACTCCGCAGTGCAAGGCCCTGTGTAGCCAGCACAGCATGCCCTGTGTCATGGGGACCTGAGGTGGCCAGAGGACCATACTGCTCCTTCTTCCTCCCCCTCTTCCCGCCCCCCGTGCACCCATACACCATGGCAAGGGAGGTGTGTGTCCAGAGTGGGATCCCCTGATGAGCAGCAGAGGATCTGTGTGCAGCCTGCCCCTCCCTGGGGTGTGTGCACACAGCTGCGGCTCGCTGTGCTGTGGGTGGGAGCGGCACAGCCATCCCCTCCGTCACCTGAATGTATCCCTGATGGAGCTCCTTCATCTTCACCCAGCTCTGTTCCATGGTCCGAGCAGGGTGACCTTGCTCCATCAGGAACGTGGCCATGCGGCTGAAGATGTCTGCATTATGGCACTTGGCCCAGGGTTCCTGGAGCAGCGACTCCTTGCCCTACAATTTGAGGAGGGTCATTATTTCTGCAGATGACCAGGTTGGGGCGTGGTGCTTGCTGCCCCTAGGGCAAGTCCTGGGAGCTCTGTGACAGGGCCAGGGGGGTCTTGGGCACCTTGCTGCTCTGCCATGTTCTGGCAAACAGCCATGTGGCAAAGGCACCTGCTGTGGGGAAGCTTCCTGCCACAATGCTTGTGTAGGGTGCCTGCAGCTTTAAGAGGGGCCAGCAGACAGGAACTATAGCAGTAGTTCCCAATGCGGTGCCCGCGGGCGCCATGGTATCCACCAGGGCATTTGTGTGCCCGCCGAATGATCTGGGCCAGCCCTGGGTGCGTGGCGCATGGGTGGCCCCTGCCCTGGATGCGTGGCACTGGCCCTGTATGCATGGTGCATGGGCAGCCCCTGCCCCAGGCGTGTGGCACATGCGCGGTGCTGGCTCCAGACACGCAGCACGTGAGTGGCCCTGCCACTGGACGTGTGGTGTGTGAATGTCCCCACAATGTTCCCACCCCCGGGCACCCAACAGCCCCAAAAGGTTCGGGACCACTGAACTGTAGAGTTGTGATTGCCTGCTATTGAGTGTCCAAGAGGCTACCTGTGTTTTTTCCGGGAGGCTAGTTCTTGCACAAAACCCCCTGTGGAACACCCACACTTGCCTTTCTGTGCAAGAGCTGTAGTGCAAAAAGAATTATTCCTCCTGGGGAGAGGAATAACTCTACCATCAAAAGGTCTCTGTCCTGTTGATTTACTGTATTTTTTTCCTTGAGCAAAAATGTGCTTGAGGTGTGGACACTGCTGGGTTTTTTGCGCAAAAACCTTGTAGTGTAGACATAGCCTGAGATGCTAAAGAGTCTGGTGACTTGCTCACCTGATACTAACCTTCATCTTGGATTGCCAAACTGTTCCACTGGAAGGTACAGAAATCAAACAAAGTATCCTCACCTTATGGAAAGCCTATGCAAGGTGGGGAAGGAAATTAATGATTGTCTTTAGTTTGCTTCTCCTTTGCCCACCCAAATTGATACTTGAAAACACCTGAAAAGAAAAGGACTTGAACTGGGGGAGAGAGAGAATTGCTAGACACAAGCTAAAAAAATATCTGGCTTGTGCATGACTCTATCTGAAACATTTTCTAGGGTGAGGAATTATTCTTTGTAACCAATCTCTTCAGTGAATCTAACTTAGTTTGCACATTTCATATTTTCTTAGAAATCTGCTTTGCTCAGTTTACTATCTCTTTGACAACTTAAAATACATATTTTTACAGTTAATAAACTTACTTCTAGTTTATAATAGCCCAGTTTATGTATTTTCTAACTAGGAAAGCAGGAAGCTATGCATACTTTCCTCCACATTGAGGAAGGAGGTAAATTTCATATAATTTTGTGTTTGTACCACCAAAAAGGGGTGAACACCTAGTGCTGGGACAAGTCCCTTAAACTGAGACTTCCCAAAGGTCATTTCCATGTCTGTAACTTCTGCAGCTCGATGTTACCCTGCCTGCGATCCTTGCAGGAGTAGGCGTTAGTATGTGGCTCTGCAAGACCAGATAAAGGGGACCCAGGTTGGCATAGAAGGTGGGCTCAGTAGTATATTCAGCACCTCATTTGGCATCCCAGGGGCACCAAATCATCACTGTCCTGTAGATAGATTTAAGAGCACCTTATTCATTGATTTAAAGAGGTCTTTTGCAGAATTAGGAGCTCTTTGATACCAATACATTTATCAAAATCTGGTAATTTAAATTACCTAATTTTTCTCAGATTCAGTTTCACTGATTTCAATGGGACTGGCACTTTTAAGTCACAGAGGTGCTT
This sequence comes from Apalone spinifera, assembly GCA_030068395.1. Lineage (NCBI taxonomy): Eukaryota > Metazoa > Chordata > Testudines > Trionychidae > Apalone > Apalone spinifera. The sequence continues at coordinate 42,236,606 of CM057846.1, read as the reverse complement.
CTGAAAACCCACACTATATTATATAGACTGAAAACTTTTCTCACATTTCTAGAGTACTTTGGGATCCTCCAGACTGAAAGTTGTTAGATTAGAACATATTAATAAACAAAGTTATACTACATATATCCAAAGTAAAACAAATCCTGATTCCAAAAGATATTCTATCAGGGAACAATATACAAGCTAAATGATTTACAGATCTAGCAATATATTGACTACTGTTACTTGGATGCCATAAAACACAAGCACAGAAAATGGAGATGCAGAAAAGAGAGGATTTAATGGTGGACAAATCCCAAGGCAATCCTTTGATAGTTTTAAAGGTGTTCAGAATATTTTATAACACCATAAAAAGCTGCTTCAGAGAATAAAGTATTTCTTTTGCTATAGTGAATCATGAACAGTACTGCAGAAATGCTTAATTTAATTTAATAAAATTGAGATGTGTGTTTCATATATGATGTGATTTGACTGCTTGGAAAAAATTATTCATAGCAATAGACAGCAGAGCTAGTCAAATAATCCATTGTGAATAAAATTTATTGCAAATTTTGGCAATTTCTCATGCAATAATTATTCATGAATAACTTTCATTATTCAGTTGGCTCCAGGCCAGAGTATATTTATTTCTGAGGAAAGGACTGGCTGACTCAGAGTCTTTTGCATTGAGAGGTAAGCTGTTTTACTTGGACTTTAATGCGTTCACTGAGGTGTGTTTTCATGCCTGTGTATTGAATTGTATCATGTATAATACTTAAAGCTAGATTGAATAATCCTACATCTTTGCGCATACTTTCAAAACAAAAAATATTCAGGCAAAGACCAATTTGGGAAAATTTCAGCCTGAAAGGAGAACATTTCAGAAAGCTATGAGTGAATGGAATTACTTAGGCAACCTTAGCGATAACTGTTGATAGGTCTACAGCTACAGTAATGTCCATTTTGGTATGGTAAAGAAATGGCAAACCAGCCATTAACTGTACTTCCATCCTCTCTGGTTAGCGTTGCATTTTTCAAGTTGCACAAGTATTAGAAGGGTGTAAGCAGGGTGCACCCTGCCAGATGTCCTATGAAACTTCTAAAATCCTCTCCGATTTAACAGAAGGCATTATGGGTACTGTAGTAGTATTAGTAACTGGTCCCAAGGCAGTAGCACCTGGAAAGCAGATGAAGAAGGTAAGGTTGACTGTTACTGCATAATCTTAGATCATTTGATATCAAGCATGTACTGGTCACTGAGAAAGTTGGCATTGAAAACTTTTGCATTATGGAAGCCAACCTTGGTGACAAAGTTATCAGTACAAAGTGGCCTGGTGCTGGCATTAGTACTGAGGAGTCAGTACCAAGGATACTGCAGACCAACTTCAGGTGGGTCCGTGGCTATTTGGTGACCAGTCAGTGCCAAAGTACCAGTCTGGGCCATGAACTCTCTTTTGGCTGAAGGGCATGAGCTGGTACTGAAATATGATGGGTCTTCTGTCTCATCTTACTCAGCATTGGAGAGGGTGATCTTTGAACAGCTTACCCCAGAAACAATATTCCTTTCTTCTTCTTTCTGATGATGGCTAGGTGGCTGCTGTGCCTGATTCACTAGTTGAAGAGTTTGATGAAGAATAAGCCCAATAGCCCAGCCTGGGCTATGACTCATCGGAGCAGTACAGGTTGAACCTCTAGTCTGGCACTCTCTGGTCTGGCAACATCTATGGTCCGGCATGATTTTAGTTAGCTGGATGTCCACTTATCATGGATGTGGCCAAGTTTTCCACAGTCCCATAAAGTTGGTTTACAGCCAACTGTCCTGCTTCTCAGTGTTCAATGCTGTTATTTAGCTCTAATTTACCCCCTAAATGTCTCCTAAGAGCCCAGTAAGTAGTGGAAGTGTTGGAAATGCTGCTAGACAATATTGACTTCCCATGCGTCAGTAAATTCTCTGGTTCAGCATGAGTCATGTCCAGAGGGTGCCATATTAGAGAGACTTTCCACTACAGGTTGAACAACTGAGTCATCTTGGCAGGATTTTGAATCTTGAAGCTCTCACTGGGTAATCCAAAAGGAAGAGTTTGAGATGGGCTTTCCTGTCTTTATGTATTCTTTTGGAAAAGGAGCAGCAGATGAACCATTTATCAGGAATGTGTCCATTGCAAAAGATGAAAAGAGACTTAGAATGCCCATCGCTGAGCAACACAGCAGCATCACAAAAGGGACATGTTTTAAATCTTCATGTCTTGCTATCCCGGCTTAGGTTAGGAAGTATGATTAAAAATAGCATGTGGACAGGGACTTTTGGAAAGTTACTTCATATTTCTCTTTAACTACTTTCTTATACACCTGTCTTCCCTCTACAAGCAATCTTCAAAATGTATATAACTTCATAAAAATGATGCTGAAAAATAAAGGTAATATGTTTTGTTGCCTATAACTTCCTTTCAAAGACAAAAATTAGGCTGGACTTTTTTCCTACTAAATCTGTCTCTTCTCCTAGTAAACCGTTGCTAGTGTTTTAATACTTTTATGTAACTCCAGTGAAAGCATAGCTTCTTCCTTCAGTCTATTTTAGCTTTGCCAGGTATGTCAATGGCTAGCAAGAAACATAAAAAAGCCTATTTAGTGTGGGCCTTACTTAATGTTAGTCAAGCTTCTGTATCATAAAACTTGTATAATAGAATAATAAAAGATTTGGGTTGGAAGAGATCTCCGGAGGTCACCTAGTCCAACCTCATTTGCAGCAGGACCAACTCTAATTAAATCATCCCAGCCAGGGCTTTGTCAAACACCTCTAAGGATGAAGACTCCACCACCTGCCTAGGAAACTCATTCCAGTGCTTCACCACACTCCTAGTGAAATTGTATTTTCCTAATGTACAATCTAGACCTCTCACTACTGCAGCTTAAGACCATTGCTCCTGGCTGTCTCATCTGCAATGACTGAGAGAAGCCTGGTTCCTTTCTCTTTGGAAATCCCCTTTAGGTAGTTGAAGGGTGTTATCAAATCCCCCCACATTCTTCTCTTTTGCAGACTAAATAAGCCCAGTACCTCAGCCTCTCCCCATAAGTCATGTGTGCCAGTCTTTTAATAATTGCCATTGATCTCCACTGGACACTCTTCATTTGTCCACATCCTTTCTATAGTGTGTGTGGGAGGCTGTGGGGGGGGGGGGGGGGGGGGGGGGGGGGGGGGGGGGGGGGCGGAACTGGACACAGTACTCCAGTTGTGGCCTCATCAGGACCAAATAGAGGGGAATGATCACTTCCCTCAAACTGCTGGTAATGCTCTATGGCTATGTCTACACTTGCTCCCTATTTCGAAATAGGGATGCAAATGAAGATATTCAAAATTGCAAATGAAGCTGGGATTTAAATATCCTGTGCTTCATTTGCATATTTGCGTTATGGCGCCATTTCGAAACAAAATGTGCTGTGTAGATGCATTATTTTGAATCCATCTCTTGAAATAACCGGTAAACCTCATTCTATGAAAAATAACGGTTATTTTGAGAGAAGGATTTTCTCTCGAAATAACGTATCTACACAGAGCGTTTTATTTCAAAATAGCGCTATTTCAGAATAACATCATAACACGGATATGCAAATGAAGCATGGGCTATTTAAATCCTGGCTTCATTTGCAATTTCAAATGTCTTCATTTGCATCCCTATTTTGAAATAGGGTGCAAGTGTAGACATACCCTACCAGTGCAACCCAATATATTGTTAGCCTTCTTGGCAAAAAAGGGCACACTGTTGACTCATATCCAGCTTCTCATTCACTGTAATGCCCAGGTCTCCAGCCTATAGCAGTGCATGGGATTTTTCCATCTTAAGTGCTGGACTCTGCACTAGTCCTAGTTGAACTTCCCCAGATTTCTTTTAGTCCAATCCTCCAATTTTTCTAGGTCACTCTGGACTCTATCTCTACTCTCCAGCGTATCTACCTCCTCTTCCCACTCCCCACCGCCCCAGTTTAGTGTAATATGCAAACTTGCAATCCAACCCATTGTCCAGATAATGAGTGAAGATGTTGAACAAAACTGGTCCTAGGACCAACCCCGGCAGTGCTGATAAATTACATTATTTGATACATAAGAAAAATTAAAATAAATTTCACATTATGCTAGACTAGCTTCTTCTTTGGGTGGGTTTCATATAAAATCAGGAATGTTATAAATTCAAATCTTTTACACTGAATATTTTCATTATAACAAAAGAGGAAGCCACTTCATTTATAAATTGATAATTTTGGGTTCTGAATGGAGGAAAAGTCAATTCTTGCCTTTTAATGACTAATGTATTTTACTCAAGGTGGTTTGCAATGTTACAGAATTTTATTCTGTCAGACATGTTTTATATTCCATAATGTAATACATCTAAGAAGCGTGGGGGAGAAAAACAAATTGAACAACAATGATTTCCTCCTTTGTTAAGGATTCCTTGTTGACACTTTATTTTAGAATGCTATCAATATAGCACAGTGAAACAAGATCGTTAGAAAAAGGAGGGTGAGATGAACTGGAAAATTATGGTAAATTTTCTGCACTTTTAATTGAATGCTGCCTAAAACAATTTGCAAAAATTCACAGATGCTGTCAAATTATACATTGTTTTGTATGAGGGCATAAAGTGGTATGGAAAAGATCCATTGTTCACTGGTTTAAAAATATTGGAGCTATATAATTAATCATACATTCGTAATTCCTTTTTCTAACATAATTTAATTATAAAGCATTTGAGGCACTTGGATAAAAAAGAAATTCATTCATTTATTAAGGGATTCTGAGTCAAGGAATTTGGTTATTGATATAGTAATCATTTCAGTTCACTGAAGCCTGAGTATATTTCAACAGCATGTTTCCTTACACAATAACTTGGATCTACTGTTGAAGTACTTTCTCAAGGCCTGATCCTAAGAAGTGATTAGTATTCTTGCCTCCCATTAGAGCAGTGGTCCCCAATGCGGTCCCCAACGCGGGACCATTTCTGTGCGCCCGCCAAGTGATCGGGGCCAGCCACACCCCCAGGTGCGCGGCGCATGGGCGGAGCCAGCCCCTGGGCGCATTGGCGGCGCCGGCCCCGGGCGTGCAGCACATGGTCAGTGCCGGCCCCGGGTGCACAGCGGTTAGGCGGCCCCACCCCCGGGTGTGCGGCGCGAGCTCTGTGCCAGCCCCGGCCATCCGGCCTGTGGGCGGTGCCGGTCCAGGCCACGGCACAGGGGCAGTGCCGCCCCTGGGTGAGCGGCGCGAGGAGCGTGGGCAGTGGCATGCAGGACATGGGTTGTTCTGGCCCTGGGTGCGTGGCGTATGGGCGGCCCCACCCCTGGGCGTGCAGCACAGTTGCAGCGCCAGCCCCGGGAGTGAGGCGTATGGGTGGCACCAGCTCCGGGCACGCAGCATATGGGTGGCCTCACTCCCAGGTGCGTGTGTGGCCCTGCCCCCGGGAGCCCGGTGTGTGAGTAGCCCCGTCCCCGGGTGCCTGGCAGCCCCAAAAGGTTGGGGACCACTGCATTAGAGAGAGTTGAAGGGATTTGTGACGTTTCAGGGTTGGACACTGAATGAATTAACCTCTCACTCACATAAGTGAATCCTTCCAAATACAGATAAATAGTGTCACATTTCAGAAGGGCGCTGTCAGGAAGCTTCATGCTCTTGTATTTGCTCTTTTCTCAAGAGAGGATTATCTCCTAAGCTGATATTCAGTCATATTTCACAATTACTCCATTAAGGTTTTTAAGAGTTCTCCATCTGAAACCTTCTCTCAAACAGTGATAAAGGACAGATCACTTGATTTATCCATTATGGCAGGTGACCTCTTCCTTTGTAGCCAATGGAGTGTTGCACTTGGTTGTAATTTAAAGGAGCATATAAAATAAATATACAACAGTGTTGGTTTAAATATTAATTGTGAGTAAACTGAAACATGTAACCCTTTTACTATTCAGGTATCATACATAAATAGATGTTGATCTTGTTGAAAGTATTAATTTAGTTGTATTTGCGAAATAGTTTGGACAAACAATATTATAGCAAGCTAGAGCTCTATCTATATTAACTATTTATGGTATGTGATGAATTACCAAAATCACAATACTAGTCCTGCTTCCTGACTGGAAAACACATTTTTAAAACAGATTAATGAGGAGTATTGACAGCTTGTATTCAAGATAAGTGCCATTCTTATTCATTGTATCTATTTTTTATTTTAGTAATTTCCACTCCTCTGACATTACTTAATAGAGTACCCTGTCTTTAAATCATGAAATAACTATACATACAAAATAACATAAACCAGAAACCATGCTGGAACACTTAGTATATTTCAAGAAAGCACCTCATAAAAGTTAAGCATCAACAATCATGAGAGATACAGATGTTCAATATTATTTCTAGTTTAAAGATGGGCAAATGGAGGCAGAATTTAAATGACTTCATTGTGTGGTATCAAAAATCAGTCAAAGAGATGCAAATAGAATCCCGGAGTACTGAATCCTGGTCCCCTATAAAGCCTCATCTTTCCTATAGGTCACCTTCAAATCTTCTTCATTATGCTTTATTATCATGAGGATTTGTTTTTAGTATTTCAAAACACTTCACTTGACAGGAAGTTGTTTGCTCAAATAGTTACAACAAAGAAGGGACTTTTAAGAAAATATTTAGTTGAGCATTAATTTCCCCTGTGATAGTCCAATTCAGAGAAATTATACTGCTGGTCTGAACTTGTTAACTATAGGGGGTGGCAAAATAATAAAAGTAGGCTTACCCAGGAGCCTACAGATGCCTTCAGGTTCTACTGAGTCCAAAGTACCTAGAAATGGCTCTGCCAATCATTATTCATGACATCCATGTTACAGCTTGCCTTGTATTTTATACCAAGTCTGCTTCTGCTATAACCCTAGTAAAAGTACTGTAATGAAAGGCAATATGAAAACATGCTGCTAAATGTCTGCAGGCTGTAAATATGGATGAAGCGCTTGCAGTTTGGTAGATCGATTTTTCTCTCAAGATGGGCATCCTGCATCATGAAGAAGAAATCTATTTAAATTATTATGGTCTTCTGCACATTGGACTTCAGTTTCTGAAAATACTGGCTTCTGAGTCCTTAAATGATTGAGCATAGAGGGTTAATAGGAAATTTGAGCAAAGTAGACTCAGCTGATTTTGACAAAATCCGTTTTGAGAATTACATCCTAATAATTGCTATATACAAATCCTTTATCATACAAATGTCTCCAAAGTTCTCTACCTAGCTGTCAGCCGACGGTCAGGGCAGTGAGTGGTGTGTGTATATTATACACCCGAGA
>CM057846.1:42172163-42196538 GCA_030068395.1 Apalone spinifera | reverse complement strand
GTGTGTGTGTGTGTGTGTGTGTGTAAATGAATATGCTACTTTGTTATATTATCAGTAAATGTGGCGTGTTGCCTTATCCCCCTGAAAAAGATCCCGTGTGCATCTTATAAGCATAACAAAAGTCACATACGAAGTCTCTGTTAAAGAATGTCTATGTGATAGCAGTAAGCAAGTGTCCCAGCCAGGCACACTCACACTACAGTGGCTAGAGCTAGTGCAGAAAAATAGCAGTATTCACATTGCAGCTCAGGTTGGAGCTCAGGCTCTCAAGCTCACCCAAAACCCTAGGCTTGAGAGCCCAAGCAGCAGCATCTGTATTACTATTTGTAGCATAAGCTTCAAGGGGTAGCTGAGTTAGTCTGTACAAGTAAACTGAAAAAACAACAAATGATCTAGTAGCACTTTATAGACTAACAAAACATGTAGATGGTAGCATGTTAGCTTGACACCCACTAGCACAAGTTTGTCTGCCCAGGCTAGAGGCTTACATCCAGCTGTAATGTAGCTATACTCTTAGGGCTTAGAACAGAAGCCAAATCTCCTGACTCAAAAGTCCTGTGCCTTACTATATGTAAACCCTGAATTCAGCGGAACCCTAGAAACCCCAACAGAATGGACATAGATTAATAGTTATAATAATTACCTCTTCCATCAGCCAAACAGATATATATACTTACCTGAGGAGACAATTTCCTTGGGCGTCAGAACTGTCAGGTATGAGATGTTAACCAGTAAATAAAACAAAGTCACTGCAGGAAGTGCAGTCATCACAGTCAAGGGGATATTTCTACTAGGATTTATCATCTCTTCTGAAAAATATAATTTATTTAATAAAACAAATATACTCACAAGATAGCTTGTGAAAGCACACTTCCCTGACAAACTTGATAGAAATAAGGAGCAAATTTCTGGTATGCTTCACAAGGTAACAGAGGAGAAAGAAAACGTTGACTATGAAACCATGACAATTGGCAGAGGTACTTGGTGACACTTGTAAATGCTTTTAATGAGAGTTGGTCAGAAATACAGTATATATGAAGTGCTCTTAAATGCACAAAGCAAACAAATGGAAAAGCCTTACAAAGCCCTAACCAAGTGTATATTGAGACAACCATTTATTTTTAATAAATCTTGTTTTGTTGAAATAATGCTCTCTGCATCCTGCTCCATTTTTGAAACAACCATCACTCAGGCAACCTAGTCAAGAAGGTCTTAACGTGTAAAGACTTTCTGGACACTAGACACTTTTATTCTCATCTCAGTCAAAAGAACATAGACCGAAAGGCTCACTGATAGTGAAGCAGGTTGCATAAAGCATGTACACAGGCAGCTCTGAAGGACCAAACAGCCTAAGAGATGTGGAAGTGGCCTATTACTGGCAGTGGTGGGAGATTCTCCCTCCTCCCCCCCCCCTCAAATCTTCTCTGTTTTTGTATAAAATCTTAGACCCAAAACTGCACACAATTCTGCCAGCCACAAAGCCCCATTGATTTTAATGACCTTAAAGGCAAATCTCAAGCAACATCAATTGGAGGATTTGGGCTTTAGTTAAAAACCATCTAAAATGTAGCAAATTGCTATTTTAAACTATCAAAAGGCAGAATACTTAGAACCCCCAGTTTTAATTCTCCCAACTTTTGTTTCATCAGCAATAGGCCTGGCATTAATCTTAGATTGAATTCATTGGCTCATGGCAGATAGGGGTAGAAACCATTGTTAAAAAAGAAGAGAATTCACTGTAAGAAATTTCAGATGTAGGTCCACTACAGTTGCAGCTTCTAACTGTTATCAGATATTTTGTATGGAAGCAGTAGTAATTGAATCCAAACAAATTAGTACATTATGAAAAAAAATGTGTTGAATTGTGTTAAAATGAACAGTTGTCTGTAGTGCAAAAAAAATCCTAAAAAGTGACTTCAATATTAAAATTTTAACTTTTTTTAAAAGAGAGAGAAAAGCTTTTGCCTAAAGCATATTCTCATTAGAAATAAGAGTTTCTACACTGTTATTTTTTAAAACATTAATTAATTTTTCATGTTCCTCTTTCTACTAACCTTTGTTGTAGTTTGTTTAACATTTGACACATAGGAAAGGACAAAGCTAACAAGGAATGTTAAGACTAAAGAACAAAAACTGAAGTACATGGTTTGATTCTGCAAAGCCCTAATTCATCTGAATAGTCCCAGTGTACATGATTAACTATAATATCATGAACACCTATCATGTAAGTTTCTGATAATTGCTCATATTATAAGATATTACTGGAAAGTGGATTAACCAAGGGCATGTCTAGGCTACATGCCTCTGCTGACAGAGGCATGTAAAATAGGCTACCTGATATAGTCAATGAAGCCAGGATTTAAATGTCCCCGGCTTCATTAAAATAAAAATGGCTGCCGGGCTGTGCCGGTTCAGCTGCTCGTTGGCACAGCACACAAGTCAAGATGCAGATCGGTCAACAAGGGAAGCCTTTGTCAACCGTTCTGTTATGCCTCGTGAAACGTTATGCATCTTGACTTGCGCGCTGTGCCGATGATCAGTTGAGCTGGCACTGCGCGGCGGCGATTTTTATTTTAATGAAGCCAGGGATAATTAAATCCCCGCTTCATTGACTATGTTGGGTAGCCTATTTTACATGCCTCTGTAAGCAGAGTCATGTAGTCTAGACATACCCCAAATGTCTAACCAAAAACAAGGGCTTCTTTAATGTTTTAAAATGAATATATCTATAGATATAGATATCAATGGCACAGAAATGATGTTTATAACATTTCCCTAACTCTTTTCCTTTACTTTTTTTTAAGAATTATTTTCCCAGAGAAATGATCACTTCTTATGCAAATCAAAATGGATAAGATTAAAAGAATTGTTTCTGAGTGCAACGCAAAATGAAATAGTCCATGCACTCATCAAAATAGGCCAATCAAGGCACAAGAGCTGGCTTTCTCTGGGCTTGGAAAGTGTGCTCAACCTGTCCCACTTAGCCCCAGACCCTGCCCCAACCCATTCCCGCAAAGTCCCCACCCTGTCCCAGCTCTTTCTGCCCCCTCTCCTAAGCAAGCCCTGTGCCTACTCCTCCCATTCCCTCCCAGAGCCAGCTGCATGCTACAAAACATCTGATTGCAACAGACATTAGGCATTGGAAGGGAGAGAGAGGAGTTGATCAGCAGGACCACTGACAGGCAGGAGGTGCTAAGAGAATGGTAGGGAGCTGACTGTCAATGGATGTTAAGCACCCACTATTTTTTTTCCATGGGTGCTCCAGCCCCAGAAAACCCATGAAGTTGGTGCCCATGATTCAAGGGTGTACATGAATACGCTTTCGGCATGCACCCTGGGTGGCTGAAGACACTCAGTCTTGACATCCATACTCTGCTTTGCATACCCACTTATAAATAATTGCAATAGCATTGAGAGAGGGGAATATCATTGGTTTAGGTCCACATTTGTATTTGCATATAGATTTAAATTAAACCTTTCATTTTCCACATTAGTCCTTTTTAAATATGCATCTGGTTCTGGAGACATTAAATCAGAGGTGAAAGTAAGCAGGTGAGCCCTGGTGCGCAGCTCCAGCAAGAGCTGGCTGAGCTGCAGCAAGACCCAGCAGGGAGTTATTTAAAGAGCAGGCAGGGAGCTGAGTTATAATAGGACAGTACCTGTAAGAAATTTTAAGTTACTTTCACCATTGTATTAAATGAACATTAAGCAAATAACCTGCATGAAAGAGGACAATGCATCTTTAGAACACATGCAGACACAAGCCTTGGATATAGCCAGTGTTTGTCTTTATAGACTAAATTGTTCTCATTCAGAAACAAGCTCTAATAAATTATCTGAGAAACTTAAGAATGTTGGCCACAACATTAAATGTAAAAAACTGGAGATATACCTGCCATGTAATTGAGGGACCACCAACCGCCATATGCATATAATCCCTGGAAGAAAGCTTCTGCAATCTGTAAAACATCAGGAATCTCTGAACTGAATGCGTTTTCAAACCTTGCTAAATTCTCCTTTCTTCCTCTAACCAGCAGGACAATGCCACCTATGGCGATTACAGATAGTGCCATCATCTTCAGTACGGTGAAAACAGTTTGAACCCAAGTAGCCATTTTGACACTTCGGCCATTCAGAATCCCCAGAGACCAAAGAACTGCTAAAGCCATGCATTTCTTTAGCAGCTCTGGTACAGGGCATGCACCATAGAAAGATCTGGTAGCGTATTCAGCAAACAACAAGGCTCGAGTAGCATCTGATGCTGGTTTGGTAAACACTGCTGTCCAGATAAAGATGAAAGCAGGTAACGATCCAAGCGCTCTTTTTATGTGACTGTATTCTCCTCCAGACAACGGTAGGGCAGTTCCCAGTTCTGCATAACAGAGGGACCCCATCAGTGATATTACTCCACAAGCAGTCCAGATGCTTAGTGCAACACCCACATTAAGTAAGGAATATTTTAGCACTCCTGTGGGAGACACAAAGATCCCTGCACCTACTATGGTGCCTATAATAAAATTTACCCCATCAAAATACCCTATCGTTTTTTTGAGCTGCATCTTGTCATTTTCAGTACTTCTCAGTCCTTCTTTGAGATGGTCATGCTTTCCTTTTCCCATTTTCTCTCACTGTTCTCAGCTGATTGTAGGGGCTTGAGAAGCATTCATTTATCTTATTCTGTGGAGGTGTTATTAAGTTAACCCAACCTTATTTGCTAGTGAAATGCTTCAGGAAGGTTGGCTTAATCATTCAGAAGACAAAGCCTTCTTTGGGATTTTTTATGTTTAATGTGTTTTGAAGATTAACCAAGTGTTGCAAGAAGAACTTGTATCAAATGGCAGTATAATCTTGTACTTCACAGGTTGTGAGGGTTTTTATTAGCAACTGGCACCATTATAAATGAACAATAAATACTTTCTACTTCTGTAATGCCTTCCATCAAAGGGTCTTAAAACATTTAACAGCTATTAAAAGTAAAACTACTCTGTGTAGTAGGTTAATATGTTTTTACAAATGAGAAACCTGAAACATAGAGTGGTTAAATAAGTTACCCAGTGTCAAATGTGAAGTGTTCCTGTGACAGAAAATGAAAGTCTGTCCCTCATTCATGCACATCAACTACATTTAAAAACTATATTATAGATGTAAAGTCAAGCACGCAAAAGCTAAGAAATTCCAGAATAAAGATTGCCCGTGGAACCACCTTCTGCATATGCTTTATGATTGTTTTTAAATGCATTATCACTTACATTTTTCCAACTGCAGAATCCCTGTCTCATTTACTGCACAATTTCTACTGAGGATATGCAAACTTCAGTTTTTATAATTTAATTAAATTTGTGCTGATTTTCCAGGAGACTTCAAAAGACATGTCCCTGCCCTAATGCCACCCCTGCCTATTTCAAGTCCCTGCTCTAAACAGTCTAGAGAAGAAAAAATTACCACAGTATCTTAACATGGAAAAAACATATTTTTCCCTAGCCTTGATTGATGATTGAAATATCTTAACTGAAATTTTCTCAAAAAATTCAGCCAGCGATAGACAACCAGCATGAAAAATTGCAACACATATAGTTTAAATTTAGCAAAGTTATGGGTTCTTCTAATGGGAGACCTTTATATTAGGCTGTACTGCCAGCAGCACCAAAAATGAAAGTCAATGGATGAATGTTTTAGAAAGCAACTAAACACAAATTGATACAACACATGTAGTAAACACATTTCCCAAACACACTGAATAGAGCCATGCAGGGCTGGCCTTACCATGAGGCAAACTGAGGTGGCCACTTCAGGTGCCAGACTGCGGGGGGGGGGGGGGGGGGGGGGGGGGAAGAAGCGCCCCTAGGACCCAGAGTGTAGAAAATTGTGTCTACTGCTGGTGCATATGTATTCTCTCTGCTCTAGATGCACAAAGATGGTGGAGTGCTGTGCTGGAGGAAGGACGGCACAAGAGACAAAACAGGCAGGCAGGAGAAAAGGTGGCATGGGGGTGTCATTTGAGCTCCCCGCCTCAGGGAGCCAAAATATTGTGGGCCAACCCTGAAGCCATTAAAACAAAATGGCAGAGCTATCATCAAAACCACTGCATCCATAACTGAGCTTGAATTTTACAAGCTATGTCTGAAATTGCATTTGTGGTGGAGCAAACTGAGCAATGGAGGCACTTCAAAGATATACTGAAAGTACACCTTTAAAAGGAAGGCCTCAGCCCAATAAACTGGGGGAGAGAACCAGGCACACAACACGGAGGTGCCACTTCATACACCAAGTCACAGCTCACTTTGAGGAGAACAGACACGCTCATAAGACAGAGAAGTGACAGAGGAAAGAAAGGGCACTACACTCCAGCCAACAACTATATCTCCTTTAGGATTACAGTTGTCACTTATGTGGCAAAATCTTCAGGGCACTAATTGGGCTCCGCAGCCACCTAAAAATCCATGAACGAACCCTTCTGAAAGACACTATCCTTGCATCAGGGAATAGTCAAAAAAGAAGATAAATCTGGATATGTTGAGAGAACTGTTTATTTTGTGCTAAATTATTTTCTTCTAGTATTTAATAAATCTCATTTTAGAGAAGTGGTGCAGTATAATTCTTAACTTTCATCCTGTCCCATCTCTGAGGAGGAAATACATATGTAACCTCATGGATAGAAGACCACAGAAAAAAAACTTCTAAAATTTAAAGACCCCACTATTATCTTGGTCAAAAGATGGAAAGCATCCACTCCCAGTAAAGAATGCTATAGAAGGTTAGGACAAGTAATCCAGGTAATCCTTTAAGTGGAATACACACAAGAGACCAAAGAAGAGAGAGAGATGGAGTTAGCTTTGGTGATAGTATGATTGAGCCATGATCAAAGAATAGAATTAGACCTGTAATCTGTGAGTAAGAGTGAAGAGAACTCAGGGTATGTCTATACAGCAACATTATTTGCATGTCTATACTATAAGCTTTTTTTTCAAAATAATGTCCAGCTGGAGGACTTCTTACTCCAACTCCTGTAACCCTCATTTCATAAGGAGCAAGGGAAGTAGAAGGAAGAGTGGTCTTCCTTTGACTTCCTGCTGTATTGACAGCGCCAAAAGCCGAATGAAGCTGAAGTTGCATAGCTTAATTTGAGGTTAGCCCTGCTGTGTAGACATACCATAGGGAGCTGTTTGAAAGGCTAGTAACAAACAAATAGGAAAGTCAGTGGTAGACACTCTCTCAATATGCCGCCTTTCTTTAATGTGTTTTGCTGTTCATGTTGAATTATGTTATTTTCCAGTACAGTATTGGTGTGTCCACAATTTACAGAAAAAAACAATTAATTTAGATTTTATTTATTAACTTATGCTCCTAACAGGCTTCAGAAAAACCCACTGAGATTATCTTGTTACACTTTTACTATATTTTAATGAAACTTTTTAAGTTTTATGAAAAATACATCTTTTTATTTTTGTGTGTTGTCATAGTAGGAGGTAGAGAGCAATCAGAATGTGTCTACAAAACCAATGAAAATTAAACTTTTGGAGACTGCTGACTTCAGAAGCTACAAACCAGAACATTAGAGGACCTCAGTGAGTGTACAATTAGAAAATAAAATTTGTTTTTAAAGGATCCAGCAAGTAAATTGCATTTTTCCTCAGTACATAAAAGCAGAATTATTATCTATTAAAGACTAAATTGCCTTTTTCTTAGTATATAAAAGCAGAATCATTACATATTAAAGACTAAATTGCCTTTTTCTCAGTATATAAAAGTAGAATCTTTATCTATTAACATTTACTTATGCCAAGATTCCAGTTCTACAGCATGTTGTGATCATGTAACATCTTGTCCTGACTGAAAAAATAAACCTGACTGCCAAAAATGATTATTTGTAACATTAACCCAAGGTCTCATATTACCCTTCCCGCATTATACACACAAGACCTGATCCTGCACTGGATATCCAGCTCTATCACATGACCTTCCCACAATTGTCTAGACTCTAGAGCAGTGGTTCCCAAACTTTATGGCATTATGCCCCCTTTTTGAGTTTTGAAAAACCCGCACGCCTCCCCCCCCCCCCCCCCCCCCCCCCCGCAAAAAAAAATAGCAGCAAAACTTATTGAGCAAAAAAAATAAATAAATAAAAAGGAACTGACTGGGGCAGCAAAACCTGATGGGGGGGAGGCTGGATCTCCAAGTGCCCTGTCTGGAATTTCTTCATATCCCCTCCCAAGGGGGCATGCTCCCCAGTTTGGGCACCCATGGTCTAGAGACTTCATGCTCTGGCTTCAGATACAGGATAAAGATAAGCAACTATAATAAATAATCCAGTGGATATTTCTAAGCCTGAGTATTCCCTGGTACTTTGTGTAGGTTGAAAGGTTATATCATCATTGAAACAAAGTGCCAGATGATTGCAGTTTTTACACTCAACAAGCAACAACTATATTTATTTGAGTGCCAACTAGTAAGCTGCTTCTGCCAATAAATTGAGCCCATGGGAACTTTATGTAATAGTTAAGATTTATGTTGGAAACTTAACTGAGCAATTTCAGTTTTCCTGGATTTTATGTTTTGAGAACTACAGCCTTCTAATTTCTTGACCTTCAAATGTATTTAAAGCTTACGTATTTAAAGTTTGAAATTCCTCACTATCAAGTTCAGGTTTCTAGAAATAACTGTATCCTTCTAATAGTATAGTTTTAATTACATTCATGTACAGGACTTACTCTATCTTATGTGTGTGGAAGGGGTAACTATTTTAGTTACCCAAAGAGAAGCATAGGTACTATGCCCTAGTTTTATGTATTTTTGTTTCAATCTACTTTGACCAACTTTATAGTTTTTAATAAACATGTATGGCATGTATAAAATGGGACATTCCTGTATTACTTTCTTACACACACACACACACACACACACACTTTCTCTCTCTCTCTCTCCAGCACTATGGGCCAAATTTTGTGATCACTTATCTCCTAAGAAATCCCATTGATTATACTGGAAGTAGCAGTATGTAAATAAGGGCAGAATCCAGTTCCAAAGCTGTGGTGAATATTTCTTTTTGTGCAGTGTTTCTTTAAAGAAGTTTGCTGCTGTTGTAATTCAATGGAGATACAAGAGCACGAGGAATGAGCAAGGGCTGAAGAAAGAATGTAGATAGAAGAAAATGTTCAGTCTTCAATGCAGAGTCATGGGCAGTTAGTTCTCTAGTAATCTGTCAAAAAAGAATACATCCCATCTGTTTCACCTTTTCTGTTCATTTCTTATGAGTAATATACAATGCTAAAGCTTTCAATTTCCTTTCATTCAGTGAATGACCTCAAAGGAGCTCACCAGCACTTCCAGGATTTCGTAAGTCCCCACTGTAAAGAAGTCAGTTTGCTATCTGCCATATTGGGCTCCATGGTGTATTAAAGACTGTTTTATTTAAAAAATTGAATTGTCATTTAAACTAGTGCCATGGCAATTTGCTTCTTTTCTGGAGCTGTGCCAAAATTAGCGTACATCTACCTTTTTACTAAGTGACTTAACCTATATTTATCTTGGCAAATACTAGCTAAATCAGAGAACATCTGCAAAAACCAGCATCCCACAGAGTTCAAACAGCCAATCCTAAAGGATATCTCGATGTTTTGTCATCCTGGAGCATATCCCTTCATATTATGTAGACTATCAAAGAAAATTTGCATAAACTGCTATAAACAGGAGCCATATCAAACATTTTTTGTTATGTCATGCTGTATAAAGTCAGAAGAAAAATGAGAAAAGATGGCTCATGAACCTCTCCACAAGTCTGTTATACACTTTCTGCACCAGGTATTTCTGTTGCACAGTAAGGATGTATTTCCAAGTGAAGAAAAAGGTGTGGTCAAATGTCTGCCCAAGAAAGTATTTTAAAAGGGCACTAACAACGCACTGAGATTGTTAAAAAAAAAAGCTGCAGGCCTTGCCAATAAAGAGCCTGGTAGTAACTACAACACAAACTTGCTGAACTGCTGGTTAATCAAAATTCACCTTTAACCAATTTTCTCCTTAGACCCCATAGTTGTACAATAATTACCACTGGAAAAACATAAAAAAAACAAATAATCTTGTAGCACCTATGGGTATGTCTACAGTAGCTCGTTAGTGTGAGCTAGGTTGGCAAATGAGGGCAACCGGAGTTGCAAATGAAGCCTGGGATTTAAATATCCCGGGCTTCATTTGCATGTTCCTGGGTGCCAGCATTTTTAAATCCCCCTTAGTCCGAACTCCGTGCTTGTGGCTACATGCGGCATGGAGTAGGTAGTTCAAATTAGAGATCCTAATTCGAACTACCGTTACTCATTCCACGAGTTCAGGCACGGAGTTCGGCACGGGCACAGAGTTCGAACTAAGGGGGATTTAAAAATGGTGGCGCCCAGGAACATGCAAATGAAGACCAGGATATTTAAATCCCGGGCTTCATTTGCAACTCCGGTTGCCCTCATTTGCCTACCTACCTCGAACTAACGAGCTAGTGTAGACATACCTTTAAAGATTAAGAAAACATGTAGATATTTGTCTCTAAGGTGCTACAAGAATATTTGTTGTTTTTTAAGTTTTCCCAGTTACAGACTAACTCAGCTACTCCTATGAAGCTTTTATAATGTCCACTGTTTGTCAGCTGAACTCTGGGATTCCCAAAATGAATCCCTGCCCCAGCTATGTCCTGGCCTAAATAAGGCAGCCAGCATGCATAGAAATTGGGGGAACTGGCTAGCAGCCTTTGAAGTTAGAATTCTAGAGCAAGGGAGAGGGTCCTGACAGTTTGTGGGCTGGTAGGAAACTCTTTGAATAGATGTGTGGTTGTACCAGTATTTCAGATTACAAGCCTTAAGGGCTGTGTCTGCACTGGCGCGATCTTGCGCCAAAGCGGCCGCTCTTGCACAAAAACTTGCTGCCTGTCTACACTGGCCATGTGTTCTTGCGCAAGTAAACTGACGTTCTACTGTATAAAATCAGGGCTTCTTGCGCAAGAACTATGATGCCCCTGCTCAGGAATAAGCCCTCTTGTGCAACTGTTCTTGCGCAAGAGGTCAGTGTAGACAGACAACGTGAATTTCTTGCACAAGAAAGCCCTATGGTTAAAATGGCCATCAGAGCTTTCTTGCACAAGAGAGCGTCTATACTGGCATGGATGCTCCTGCGCAAAAGCACATCTTTTGCGCAAACGCACATGCCAGTGTAGACGCTCTCTTCTGGAAGAGTTTTTGCACAAGAACTCTTCCACAAAAGAGTTCTTGTGCAAGAAGCTGCCAGTGTAGACGTAGCCCCAGAGTATAAAAAAACTTGTGTGAGCATGAAACTTTGAAATGTGCAATATTCAGGTTTGGGCATGACTCGGGCGCCAGAGTTATCAAGTAGTTCAGCTCTTGGATTCAAGTGATGACATAAGAATTTAAGGGTGGGGAGCACAGGAGGAGAGTAAGGCTATGTCTACACAGCAGCTTTCTTTCGGAATAACTGAAATTATTCGGAAATAACAAAAAGCATGTCTACACTGCAAACCATTATTTTGAAATAATGGGAAGCTTCTTACTCTGACGTCTGTGACCCTCATTATTTTACGTGGAGTAAGGGAAATTGACTTCCTGCTGTGAAGACAGCACCAAAAGCTAAATTAAGCTATTTTGACTTAAGCTATGCAATTGACATAGCTCAAGTCATTAGCTTAAGTTTACTTTTGCCCTGTGTAAACATGCCCTAAGAATCTACCTCTTTGTAATTGTACAGGAAAGCTAGAAAGTGTGAGCTCTGGGCCTAAAGACTCCAGAAACTAAACGCAAATGGAATATCCCCCATAGTTACTATAACAAACTCCTGATTTAGGGGTCTGACTCCTGGTGCTTGAAGGCAGAGGATTAGCAATGCTCCTCTGCTACACTGGGGGCACGAGCTCCCTGATTACAGGGATCAAACCAGGGGCTACAGCGGCCACCGCTACACTAGGAGCCCTCAGGGCTTCCAAACACGCCGCAGCTCCCCGACCAGTGGCCAACACAAGGGCAGAGCCACGTCCCGCTCGTTAACGCGCATGATCAGAAATTAAGGCCTCGGCACGCGCCCAACTGGGAAGGGAGGAAGAATCGCACCCAGCCTGCGGCGGTGGTTGCTTTACGGCAGTATGTCGTAACGCTCCCTGAACTAGCAGTGAAGTGTCGCACTCAAGGATGCCGTTGGATGTGAGAGATTTAAAGTGAAAGGCGCCAGACTCCGCAGCGGGGTCCTGGGCCGGTGGTAGCATGGCGAGGGCTGGCGCCGTGCCTGGGGAGCTCAGCCTCATGGACAAAGGCATTGGGAGGTGAGCACTGGGTGCTGCCCCCAGGAGAGCGCGCGGAGGGGTTGCCCACTTGCCACAGGCGGGCACGCGTGGGGAGGCCGGACCGGGAGCCGCTGTAGCCGGCGCTCACGCGGAGCCGAGCTCGCCGCCAGCATTTTCCTCAGCGCAGAGCCGCGGGCGGGGCCGACCTGTGTGACTCTGCCTTGTGGGTTCTCCTCGCAGCTGCTTCACGTCTCCCTGCCATGTCCTGTCGCTACAGGCGGGCTGTAATTCACAGCGATGTCTGTTAAAGAGTTTTCCGTAGCACTGACTGGGGGACCTCCAGTAACTAAGGGGTGTAGGAGAGAGGCTGTACTTTCTGTGTAACGCTTTAGCTCCAGTCCGTATGTGACCAAGCTCAGATACTGTTGTCAAGGTTACTTGAGCTCCTCCATAATCTTTTATAGTGACGGGTTATCTAAGCCAGCTTTTAAAAGTAAGCAGATCAGTAAATCTTAAATAAATTTTGCCTTCAGATGTGGGTATGAAGCCCATATTAAAGGGCCTAAACAATAGTTCTTTGCTTTTCTAATTTAATTATCTTTTTATTTATTTTGGTTTTTTAGAAATAAATCTTCAATTTTAAAAACCTAAATATTTATACTTATCTGATCCTGGGCAATAACCTGGCTGAAGTCAAACAGAAGCTTTTAAACAGAGACAGAAATTTGCTCTGGCGACAAAAACCCTTTAATTACTCCATTAAACTCTGATTTTCCCCCAATTGTCCACCACATTTCAAATGAAAGCATTGTAGTAAATGTAGGTGGATAGAAGAGAATCTTTGTTTTAATCACACTGTATTTTATAATACCATATTAGTTTGATTTAACTACAAGAGTTGGTTGTGAAAAATTTGCATCCCATAGCAGAGTAGTTAAGTTAATTGGTCGATCTCTGCCTAAACAGAATTTTAGGAGAGTAGTTCTATCCATCAAGCTACTGCACTCAGGGAGTGGTTTACCCACCCTAACGGGAAAATCCCTTCTGTTGATAAAGCTAGTGTCCGTATTGAAGTAGTGCAGCTATAGTGTTGTAAGTGTGGCATGTAGACTGTGAGCATATCTCCTTTGAAGATGCAGTGGGGAGGAAGGGGATTTAACATCTGGCAGACATTATTCTAAGTGTCCTCTGTTAAATATCATTTCCAAAAGGTCCCTTTCAGTTAGTTATTCTTCTGAAGTGTTTTTTGGTATGTACTCATGACTCCCTGGTGTTATACTCTGCACTGTGTGAAAAGTGACACTTCTAGTCAAAAATACAAAAAAGGCCTACTAACTTCTGGCTCCTTTTTTTGGAGAAGAAGGGCTAAAGATACTGGTAAGTATAGTGATTTTTTTTTTCAAATTTAAATATTGAGAACTTTAAATGTAAGGCACATTATTTTGATTTGCTATAGTAAACTATTCTACTTAAATAAAAACATTTTTTAACTAGTGATGAATACAAACTGTGATTTGCACCCCTTAAAATATTGGTTAATTTGAGATTTAGACATGTTTAATAAGTAAATGATCTTTCATCTTAATTAATACTGGGTATTTTCATTTTATAGCTTGTTGGAGATAACTCTAAGTTCAGAACTTCACACAATCAACCTACATTGTAACCAGATCTCCAAGATTGAACGGCTTGGTCATATCCGGAGTTTGCAGCATTTAGACCTGTCATCTAATCAAATAAAACAAATTGAAGGACTAAGTACCCTGACAAATCTTCGCACTTTAAATTTATCCTGTAATTTGATAACAAAAGTAGAGGGTTAGCATATTTTTGTTTTCTTTCTGACAGTTTATGAGCCTCTTGAAAGTTGTGTTGAGCTTTGATTCAAGAAAAATCTTTATTATGTGTTTAAACCTCTTGAAGTCAATCCCATATTATGTATTGGATTAAATTGAAAAACAAATTAGTAATTTGTCATTTATAGTGTCTAGTCTGATAGTTTTCCTTATTTTACCAAACATGCTTATCTTTGAGTGTTTTTTTTTTAAAGCTCTTACACTAATTTCCCCCCTCCCCGTTTTGTTTAGGACTAGGAAAGCTACATAATTTAACTAAATTGAATTTGTCGTACAACCGGATACATGATCTTACTGGTAAGTGGGTCTGGCAGTGATGTTGTCACATTTTGCAAATACATTTAGTCAGATACTTTATACTAAGAACTAAAATATAAGAAATGTATGACATTGGATGGCTCAAGAATTTATTACCACTGGAAAGTGATGCTTTTAATCTGTTTAGATCATGGGTAAAAATCCTGACCAGGTCAGTAATGGCTGAAACTAACCACCCAACTGTTAAATGGTAATGAATGTGAAATACATTAATAATCTTAAAAGAAAGGTGCACTGTCACTTGAACCACCATTTGCAATGAGCCTATTTTTCTCTTGTTGGTAGTATCAGAAGAGCAATCAAAGATTGTAAAGATTATGGATGTGAATAGGTAATGCGGGTTATCTGGAAGCAGCTCCCCACCTGCAGTCTGCTGCAGGCAGAGGGCTGCTCCAGCTCCTGAGGCTGCTGGCTCCCAGCCCATGTGGGCTCACAGGCTGGGAGTCTGCAGTCTCACATAGAGCCAAAAGTGGCATCTGGGGGAGTGAGGGAGGGGGCTACCACTTCCAGCCCATGAGCTCATGCAGACTAAGAGCTGATAGCCCTCTATCCACTCCCACTGCTGTTCCCGGCCCTATGTAAGCTGGAAGCCAGCAGTCCAGCACAGGATTGGGAGCAGCCTCTGCCCATGGCGTGGGGGCCGCTCCAGCCTGCCCACTCCCATTTAATCAGTCAACCAGTTAAAATTAACGTTCAACTGGTTAACTAATTAAATGGGATTTTTACATCCCTAGTGGAGATGTTTAGATACTTTTGCTGAAGCAGAGTGAGATCTTGAGTTGCATTGTACTGTAACAGTGTTGTCAATTTGTCATGTACAATGAGCACTATATTCACTTAAAAAAAAATCCAAAATGTTTTAAACAAGTAGGAGTTCAAAAATAGTACAGCAGGAAGGAGACTTGGGTTTTATTTTCAGTTCTGCCAATGTCTTGCTACATTTGTAAAGTGCAAAATCTCCCCAACTTGATAACGTCTGAATTGTATATCCAGATACAGAATGTTATTAGGGAGAGTATTATCATAATAGTTTTGTTCTGTAGAATCTTTCATCTGAGGTTCCCAAATAACTGTTTTAATCACTTGCCCTCACAATAGCCCATGAGTATTGTGCCCTGTATTTTATGTACTATAGGTACTTTTTGAACACGAGAGAAAAGCTTCTTTGAAAATGAATTTTTAGGCTAGCTTTCTGGAGTAGTCATCACATCTTACTTTTGGTCACAGCATGTAGGCAACTAATTCAAAGTATGTGCTATTAACAGTAGGGATGTTAAGAAACAAGTAATTTCTTAATCGTCAACTACACACATTAGTCAATAAGGGGTAGAGCTACCACTCAAGCCCTGCTCCTGCCGGGTCTGGCAACTGTTCCCGCTGCATCTCTGCACTACAAGCTCTTGTAGTTCAGAGCTGCAGCAGGGGTTGATGCCAGGTCCCGCCATGAGCCAGGCTGCCTGTGCGTCAGCTCTTAGTGCCGGGTCTGGTATCAACCCGTGCTGCAGCTCTGCAGTATAAGCAGTAAGAGCCAGTGCATGCGCAGGCTGGCTCAGTCCTGGCTCGTGCTGGGACCTGGCATCGACCCCCACTGTGGCTCTGCACTACAAGTACTAAGCCGACGAGGGGGTTGATGCCGGGTCCCAGCACGAGCCAGGACAGAGTCAGCCTGCCCAAACACTGGCTCAAAAATGTTCTTGCGGGGGGAGAATAGGGGGAGTGTTGCATGTAGTCGATAACGTTAACCAATAAGCACCATTTATTGGTTCATCATTTTGTTGAGTACACTATTACATCCCTAATAAACAGTAGTACACAATGATTTTGGCACTAAATAAAGAAGATGTTTCAAGTGGTGCTTGCAATATTTATCATCTACAAAGCATCCACTCTGACATCAGAACACAAGGTATGAGTGTGGCCATTGTCCTTCTAAAAGCACCGTTATGAAATCTTTGCATTTTTGTCTGCAATGATGTATTCTGTACTTGTGCAGTGCCATTGTATATGGAAATAGCAGACATTGTGGCCCTGTCAATTGGATTGGCCATCCCATCGCATTAGCATAATGATTTTTGTCAACTTTCAACAACTAGGTATCGGTTTGTCTTTTTTCATCAAACCAGCAGCAACTGAGGTATTACTAGGCAGCAACATAAGCACAGTAGTCGATTATCTGTGATGTGTGTGCTTACTAATGGGAAGTATTGAGACCAGGGACCACTGACCCACAAAAAAGTCAGTCTGGGTCTTACAGAAGTGAGAAGTTTAAAAAAACAACCTCCCCCCCCCCCCCCCCCCCCAAAAAAAAAAACCATTCACTGACATGGCACCTGATTGAGAAGGAGAAAGACACTTCCCACATTTCCCTTGCACACTAGTATGGGCTCCCCAATGCTGAGGGGCCCTAACCCTTGGGGGCCGGGTTCAGGCAAGCCGGGGGCCACATTTGGCTCCTTGTCCTGAGGTTCCCCACCCCGATTTAGACCTTGAGAAATAAAGTCTAAGAAAATGTTATAAATGCTATAAAGTTAAGATGAACTATGTTAGGTCAATTTACAACAATGTAGTGATTACTGTGGTGGAGTGTGTCCACTCCCTTGCTCAGATTGGTGGTGCGTGTCCTCAGCACCGATCTGAGCAACAAAGGGCACTCTCACTGGCCTACAGGATGGAGTGCGGGGATCGAAGAGCCTGGTCTCTCTATCCACTGGCAAAGCTCCTTCCTGAGATCCCAGCTGCCCAACAGATTCCCAGGCTCCTATGCAGCCTACTTATTCCTCCTTCAACTCCCTGTTCCCTTTGTGGCTGCAAATAATATACATATAACAGAATTGTGGGTGTTGAGAACTAGACATGGGGGAGCATTGTTTCCACAGTGCTGAGACTTGTTTTGTGTAAGCTTCCTGTGTTTTGTGTAAGCTTCCTGTGTGATAATGCTTACAGAAGCGAGATCAGCAGCAGGAGGAGTTGGTAGAAGTGGAATAGGAAGATCTACTGCTATGTAAATTTCCAGGAAGGATTGAATCCACTAAAGTAGCCTCTCTGGAGCTGCTCTATTATTGTACTGCTTACAATGTCCATCAAACTACAATAAGCTTTTTAAAATGACACCAAATGAAATTAATGGGTAGCAGGTTTAAAACTAATAAAAGAAAGTTCTTCTTAACACAGCGTGTAGTCAACCTGTGGAACTCCTTGCCAGAGGAGGCTGTGAAGGCTAGGACTATAACAGAGTTTAAAGAGAAGCTAGATAATTTCATGGTCCATAAAAGGCTATTAGCCAGGGGATGAAATGGTGTCCTTGGCCTCTGTCAGAGGCTGGAGAGGGATGGCAGGAGACAGATCGCTTGATCATTGTCTTCGGTCCACCCCCTCTGGGGCACCTGGTGCTGGCCACTGTCGGCAGACAGGATACTGGGCTAGATGGACCTTTGGTCCGACCCGGTATGGCTGTTCTTATGTTCTTATGTAAGTAAAACCTTCTTAATGAGATGTTTCCAAAATAGGAAGTGTGATTAACCTTATTCAGGAATCTGTATCTTCTGCTTGATTATTTTTTTTTCAATCATTCTTTTTTGTAACATTTTTAAACCTACATGTCACTTTAAGAGGATTGATTTACACCAAAAATATAACGTTTATTCTTAGAGCTGACCCTAACTACAGTAGACTTCAAATAATCTGGCACCTTTGCGACCTAGGTGGTGCTGGATTATCGGATATGCTGGAGTACCAGGAGCTACTATAAGGGGGCATACTCCTAACCCAATCCTCCTCCTCTCTGCCAGAGCCAAACACCTCCCCTCCCTACTGTAACCCAGCTTTTCTCCCCCAACCTTATGTACCGGTTCCAAGGCAGCTGCCTGCATTCAGCGGCTGGCTGCTAGCAAGTGCACGCTGGATGCTGTGTGCATAGGGGACCATGAGCGGAACAGTGCGGGCCAGGAGCGCTCATGTGGCTCACAGTGGCCCAGCTGTGAGAGCGGCTGACCAGAGCACTTCTGGGTTCCAGTTGCTGTCGGACTGTTGGGAGTGCTGGACAACTGGACAGCAGACCATTGGAGTTTTACTGAACTTGAATAGAGTATAAACTGCAATATTAGTAGCGCCCTTTGCATTTACTACAATAAATCCTCCATGAGAATATTCTCTATGTTTAAGTTGATTTTTTGGGGAAAAAATCAACCGAAAATATCGCTTTTGACATATATTTCTCACAGTTAACTAGGGATGTAAAATCCCATTTAATCGGTTAACCAATTAAACATTATGTTTAACTAATTAAAGGGGGGGGGCTGCTTGAGTTCCGCTGGGGTTGAGTGTTCCTTCCTCCTGCCTGCCAGCAGGGGCTGCTCCACCCTGCAGAGCTGGAGCAGCCCCCTGTCCATGGCACAGGTTAACAGTTAATTTGAGCCAATCACCCATTAAGGTTAACAATTAACATTTCACATTTCTACAGTTAACATTGAAACTAGAAATGTTTCAGTGAAACTAGACAATTCAGAATTGTCTTATAATGAATAAACAGTGGAAGGGAAGTAGAGCAAATATTGGATAATTTCAGGATGTAAAATATTTTAATTTATTTTTATTGTAAAAAGTTCTGCTATCATTTACCAATCTGGAAAATGTTTGTTCTTGTCTGTAACAAAAGTCACTGCTGTGTATTTTTCTAAATTGTACAGGATTTCTGGATCTTCGGGGAGCCAGTCATAAAATTAATCACATTGATCTCCACAGCAACTGCATAAGTAGTATTAACCATTTACTCCAATGTATGATGGGACTGCATTACTTGACCAATCTTACTTTAGAAAAAAATGGAAAGAGCAATGCAGTCTGTGACACAACAGGTATGAATAATATAATTACTTTTTCTAGTTACTGTCCAGATATCTGTGGCTTCTGTGTCTTATAAACCCGTGGTCTAGTTTCTGCAACTAGTAAGGGATGTATCTCCCTTATCCGGGATTCCCTGGTCTGGCAACATCTGGACCATGGATCTTCCTGGACCAGAGAGCCCACTGTGGCAGAGAGAAGAGGCAGGTCTGGGGCAGGAGTGTAGTAAGGAGCACCAGCAACTCAGCTGGGAGCCATGTGTGTGTTTGGGGGAGGAGCGCAAGGTGGGGAGTTCTGGCCCCAGCGGAGCTCTCTGGCCTCTCTAACCTCCTACGGCCATGGACTTCCAGTCCCAGCCAAGGAGCTGTGGCCCCGTCTCCAGCCGTGGAGCTTCGACCCTGTCTTTCTGCCCTGGGCATGGAGCTGCAGTCCCAGCCGCAGGGACAGGTGGTTTCAGAGCTCTACCCCAGCTGTGTCCTGGCAGCAGCAGGGCTGAGGGAGCAGTGTGGCATGCTAGAGCCCTAGCCTGGTGGCAGCATGGCTACAAGTGGAGGGACCATCCCTGGTCTGGCAAATCCCCTTGTTTGGGACCAGTTAGGTCCTGTGGGTGCCGGATCAGTGAGGTCCAATCTGTTGTTTGATTTATAAATGGCCAGCCATCAGAAACCTAAATGTTGTCATACTGTAGTGACCTGTCTACTACCCGATTCATGCTCTCAAAATCTTGAAGTTTTCTTCCTTTCTTCCTGTACAGTGTACCATGCATGCTGAAAGTATTTTTTCTATTGTTATTTATTGCTTTATTTAAATATTAAGGCCTGATCAAAAACAAACTGTTTCTTTGTCAAAGAAGAGCAGCAGTTGTCAAAAGTCAGCTGAGAACTGGCTGGCCATCTGGTGTTGTCTCTTTGTTTCCAGCTACTATATAGGATTAAGACGTTTTAACATACTAATTGCTGGGGCAGGGATTTTAGTCAGGTGCAAATGGGCAAAGAGAAGTTTTATGAAACAGTATTCACATTTTAATACAGACAAAATTTGAAAACTGGAAAAAAAAAATTCTGCTCCTTAAATTGTACTGGGGTACTCTCAGCATGCTCAGAGAAGTACCATGGCATAACTAAAATACTATATGTTCTGCATGCTGGGGATGAGAGAAAAAATACTTGAGTTATCAGTTGTGCACGCATCTTATAAGGAATGAGCTATGATCCACCAAGAGCTAAGTTTGTCCCAGTATATTTAGTGGTGCTAGTCCAGAACGTGATGAGCCTTAACTGAAATTATTAATTAAAAGAAATAATGAAACTTAATACATAGTATAATAAGATGACATGTTTAAACTGAAAATCTTAGTATAGAAAGACTGCCTTAGATAAATGTTATATTGAAAATTTGATTGGAGTCATATTTCAATTATTTTTAGCATGAAGGTGTTTATAGCAGTTGTTAGTAGTTAATGTTGAAAAAGCAGTTTCTGTAGTATACTTCTGGAACTGCAGGTTCATACTGTCCAACATCTTAACTTTAGTCTAAACTGTGATCCATGTTTGGTTTCTGCACTGGGGATGTTAAAATTAGATTAATTTACTAATTGAGTAGTCAGTAGAATTTTATTGACTAGTTGATATGGGAAGGCAACTGGCTCAGCCCCAACTCACACCAGGACCAAACCCCATTGTAGCTCTGCAATTTAAAAGGCAGTAGGAGCCGGGCAGCCTGCCCCCCAGTACAGAGGCAGCAAGGAAGGGCAGAATGAAAGTAGATGACTCAACTACCCGATAAGCCTAAGCTAGTTGACTACTCGCTTACATTCCTGTTCTGCACAGAGATGATCAGGGCTCGACAAATAATACAATCTACTCACGCGTGGTGAGTAGATTGCAACCCGGAAGAGCCGGTTCAGGCGCTCTGTGCATGCGCAGAACAATCTGCGCATGCTGAGGTCGCTGGACAGTGCGGCTGGCGAGCGGGGTTCTCCGCAGTTCGGTGAGCCCTGGAGATGAGTGTTTGGAAAGCTTGAGCCCTGTGCTCAGGTGCCATTATAAAAATAAGTTATTTAAATACAAACAAAAAAAAAAGGCAAAAAATTGGATTTAAATTAGTTTTTGCTTTTAAAAACAAATACTTTGAAATTAAAACAAGCTATGTTAAAATAATTTTAAATACATATTTAATATTAAAGAGCTTTACAAAATATTCCTCCTTCTGTAGTCTGCTCAAAGAATACTCCTAAAGTTACTCTGTGTCACTTATGTC
This sequence comes from Apalone spinifera, assembly GCA_030068395.1. Lineage (NCBI taxonomy): Eukaryota > Metazoa > Chordata > Testudines > Trionychidae > Apalone > Apalone spinifera. The sequence goes on along the minus strand of CM057846.1, from coordinate 42,175,001 downwards.
CAGCTCCTTTCTGAGCAGGGGTTTGAGGTTGCAGTCCACTTTCCCAAAACTGTTTTTATTCCAAACAGGGTCGACAAACATCCAGCCCCTTTTCTGTAGTTTATCTCCAAAGACTGTGACAGTAATTTGATTACTTGTCACGGCTCTTTCAGAGTAGAGTGCATTATTAAAGGACAAAAGAATCCAAAGAAAATATACAAAACAAGAGATGTAGACAAATGATCTGAGCCAAAACCTAAACACACCATAAGTCACTCGTAAGTCTTATGGGGACCATGACAGGTTTAATTCTTTCAACCCTTCAATAGGGCTAGGTCACCCTCAGACCACCAATCCAGTCTGTTTGTTGAATACAAAAGGAAGGCCTCTGTCAGATTAAATGAAGCCTTTTTTCCCAAAATAACTTTTTTCTTGTTCCTCTGGTACCTGTTTTGAATAGTATACATCAACCACCCCAGGAGTGATCGTTCTCTGGAGCTATGTACAATCCAAGGGACTGCAGTAATCATCCCATGCTGTTTTTCGTTCCTGGAAGAGCTATGATAACATTTCCCTTTAGACTGAAATGAAATTCCTAGCCCACAGTGGTTCACAGAATACTGTAGTCATACACTTAATACTGCAACCAGGTATACTATCTTTGCATCTGCCACACAGCGATTATTTTCTTCATTTTTGTTTAAATACAATTGACTTCCGCTAATCCGGCACCTTTGAGACCTAAGTGGTGCCGGATTATCGGATATGCCAGAGTACCGGGAGGTACTATAAGAGAGCACACTCCCAACCCAATCCCCCTTCCCTCCCCTTTCCCAGAGCCAAACACCTCCTGTCTCTGCTGTAACTCAGTCTCCCTTCTCCCCCAACATTATGTCTGGGTCCCACGTCAGCTGCCTGTGCTTAGCGGCCAGCTGCTAGCAAGTGCAGGCTCTTGGCCCGGCCGTGAGAGTGGCTGACTGAAGCACTTCCGGGTTCCAGTTGATGCCGGACTAGTGGGAGTGCCAGACAACTGGATGCTGGACAATTGGAGTTTTATTGTAGTTCAAGTCAATGAAAGTTAAGACATTTATTGGGAGTTGGGGGGGAAAAAAAGCAGGAAAACTTGTTTTCCTCTTCCAATCTATGAATAAAAACTTCATATAAGTGGATGAGATTCTTTCTAGTCACCATCACTTCAGTTCCTTAACAGATAATACTTCATTTTTTAAATAAATCAATTGGTTTATCAAACGCATCTTTTTTTAACATATCCAGCATGTACAAGGTAGGTTTTTTTCAATTCTCATGCAAACATTAGTGTAGCATGCACACACTGGGGTTTGCCCAGTGCAGCTATCTCACTGTAGCTACAACAGTACAAAAAACCCAGTATAGTTAAGGCTTCAACCATCATCCTCCAGGAGGATTTTGTTCTGTAATGTTTCCTGGCTGAGAAGGCATTTGTGGGTTGTCTAACTTAGTATTTTACTTCTAATAGATGGTAGCATGCCTAGAATCTGGCAGACATCTTTTACATTTACATTGAAATAAATGTATAAATAATTCATCCCTAAAGGTTACAGAGAGATTATTCTTCAGACTTTGCCTCAGCTTACAGTCTTAGATGGAAGGAATGTATTTGGTGAACCAATAAACTTGATAGAAGAGAATTCATCAGATTTGCAGTGTTTGGAAGGCCTCTTGGATTGTTTGGCTTCATCCAGTTCCCCCTGCCATGAAGAACAGGTACTCTCTGTTATTTTCAAGTGTAAAAACAGTGTACAAATGTAATTATTGCTGTGTTGGATATAATTTTTGAATCTCTTTATATGTATTTTTTTTAAGAGTTGTGTTAACTTGCGAGTGATCACTCCTCATATTGATAAGGTGTTAACTCAGTTTCGACAACGTGCAACACAAAGCACCTATGATTCTTCAGAAGCAACCTCCTCTTCAGAACCAGAAAAGGCTAAAGTAGATAATGAGTTATACAGTGAAATAAGGATAAAAAAACTAGAAGATCAAATTTCACAACTCTTGCAGAAGGTAACTAGTTTTAAGGTATATACAAAAAGGCCTTTTTTATGTTTGAGATGTGCATCTGTGATAACAAAAGTCAGTCCTTGCTGGTTGATGATGGTGTGACAGAGTAAGGACAGAAATGTGTATATTAACATGTGTACGCTAATTTTGAAGGCAATCAGATGCTACAAGTGATGATGGGCCAATGTAAGACTATTCATAAACTTAAAAAACTGTAGATATTATAGCTAATAATAGGAATTTGAATACAGAATTAAATTTGTGGTGCTTTTGGTCATTATACTGTCTTAATTCTCATTTGGCTATTAAGTTAGTGGGTTTTTTTTTTTCAATTTTAATCCTTTGACACATTTGACAAATCAGTCAGAAATACAAAAAGTGATAAAATCCTAGAATTGTGGAAGTTAATGATACAAAATAATGGCCCAATCAGTTTGAATCTACCTTGTTATGGGTGCTGGGAGGACACTATTTTCTAGTGTACATGTGGTGTAGGGATGTTAAATTTAGTTTAATCAATTAGTCAATGGATTTTTCAATTGACTATTCAATAACCGGGGAAGCTGCAGTGGGCTTAGCTCCCGGTCTCGGGAGCTAACCCTGCTGAGGCTCTGCCTTTTACGTTTATTAAGAGTGTGTAGGCTCTTAATACATTTAAAAGGCTGAAGTGCAGCCAGGACACCTGGTGTGAGCTGGGATAGCTGATTCCTGGCTCTTGTTGGTCTCCCCCACTGCGCACCAGCCTTTTAAATGTTTTAAGAGCCTGCCCACTCTTAATACATTTAAAAAGCAGAGGTGCAGCTCGTGCCCGGTCCC
>CM057846.1:42139119-42168139 GCA_030068395.1 Apalone spinifera | reverse complement strand
GATAACTCCAAGATCTCTTTCCTGATTTGTCGTAGCCAAATTAGCCCCCATAAATTAGCCCCCATAAAGGGAAGAAATTCCTTCCCTTTCTACACTGGCCCTCTTGTGCAAGAACACTTGCGCAAGAGGGCTTTTTCCCGAGTGGGAGCATCAAAGTATTTGCGCAAGAAGCACTGATTTTGTACATTAAAAAGTCAGTGTTCTTGCGCAAATTCAAGTGGCCAGTGTAGATAGCTGGCAAGTTTTTGCGCAAAAGCAGTCGCTTTTACGCAAAATCTTGCCAGTCTAGACACACCTGCTGCCAATTAATTTCATTTGGTGACTCTTAGTTCTTATATTGTGGGAGTAAGTGAATAACTTTTCTTTGTTCGCTCTTTCCATATCAGTCATGATTTTATAGACCTCTATTATATCCCCCTTTAGTCTCCTCTTTTCTAAGTTGAAAGTCCAAGTCTTTTAAATCTCTCTTCATATGAGACCTGTTCCAAGACCCTAATAATTTTAGTTGCCATTTTCTGAACCTTTTCCAATGCCAGTATATCTTTTTAGAGATGGAGCAACCACATCTGTATGCAGTATTCAAGATGTGGGCGTACCATGGTTTTATATAAAGGCAATAAGATATTTTCTGTCTTATTCTCTATCCCTTTTTTAATGACTCCTAACATTCTATTTGCTTTTTTGACTGCTGCTGTACACTGAGAGTACGTCTAGACTGCATACCTTTGTCGGCAGATGGATGCAGATTAGGCAGGTCGACATTGCAAACGAGGCAGGGATTTAAATATCTAATTTGCATAAAAATGGCTGCCGCGTTTAGCCAACTTAGCACTTTGTCGGCGAAAAGCGGCAGTGTAGAGGGGGATCTGTCAAGAAAGAAAGCCTTTTTCGACAGATCCCTTATGACTCCTTATTAGAGAGGCTTTCTTTCTCAACAGTTCCCCCCTAGACTGCTGCTTTTTGCCAACAAAGTGCTGAGTTGGCAAAATGCGGTGGCCATTTTATGAAAATTAGGCACAGGATATTTAAATCTCTGCCTCATTTGCAATGTCAACCTGCCTAATCTGCATCCCTCTGCCAACAAAGGGATGCAGTCTAGATATACCCTGAGTGGATATTTTCAGAGAACTATCCACGAAGATTCCAAGATCTCTCTCTTTAGTAGTTATAGCCAAATTAGTCCCCCTCATATTGTGTGTCTATATAGTTGGGATTATGTTTTACAATGTGCAGTTCAGTATAATTGACTTTTCCAGCTTCTAATATCAACAGATGTTGTTTTCTGATGCTCTGTAGGAGCAGCTGATATTTGATGTAGGAGCAGTGTGTAAAGAGCGATTTAACTTTGTACACATCTTAAGTATATTAATTTTACTATTACTTCAGGGGAGAGGAGCAGAATTTTTTGAAGTCTAAGTGTCTGCATTCTCAAATGAAAGAGAACTCTTCTTGTGTAAATTCAGCTTCAGAAACACCAGACTTAGAAGTGGTGGGAAAATCAGCCAAGAAATTGATGGGAAGACCAAAGAGTCAAATAAGAAAAACAGAAGATGTGAATTCAAGTACTGCAGAGGAATCCACTTACAGAGTATGTTCTTACTTGCAATAAAGGAAATGGAAAAATTTAGTCTTCACCTGTAGTAGAGCAAGAATAAATACAAAGGTTGTCCAAGGAAAATGTAAAAATTATTTTTGAATAAGATCATTTTGCTAAACTGTTCTGTAAAGTAGTGAAGTTTTCAATAATTAAAAAAGCTCAAAACATAAACTTCTCAACAATATATTATTATGCACTTTGTGTCATAGCAAATTGTTAATGTTCACTTTGCCAGCTAAGACTTTTACAAATTTATGCTATGGCAGCGTAAACAAATAAGTAGAAGACAAGAAAAAGTAAGTTGTAATGATACAGGTTGATCCTCCCTGGTCTAGCACCCTCAGGCCCTCCCTGCTGCCGGCCCTATCCCCTGCCCTGCCTCTCCCCCCTTCGCCTTCCCTCCCCCTCCCCCCCAATTTCCTAGGTCCCCTGGGCAGGCCAGCTAGGCCATGCGCCGCCACATCCCCTCCTTCTCCTACACCTGCATTGCACTGGGCTACTGCCCCCCTCATCCCCTGCAGTGCACTAGGACTTTCTGTGACATCTGTGGTCTTGCTGGACCAGAGTTTTCCGGTTTATAGAGGTGCAACCTGTATAATCTTTCTTTGAGCCAGTTGGTTGGACAGGTGATTCTGTTAAGCTTTCCTACCCTGAGCAGATGAATGCAGTTTCTCCTGTTGATGGAACTAAATTTTTTAATGTTTTATTTACCCAATATTATTTTATTTAACCTGGTTTTCCATCAGCTTTCTAAAAGTACAAGCAGTTTTTATCAGAGCTATTAAGCAGAAGTTTTGTCTAAACCTGAAGTTTTCAGAATGTTGGTTTTTAATATTTTTATGTTCAGGCACTAGTTCAAGAACTGGATCAGGAGAAAGAGAAGAGATGGAAAGCTGAACAAGCTGAAAAGAAATTGAGAGAACATATCAAAGAACTGCAGAAACAGTCAAAAGAAGAAAAGGATATTCAGAGTATGGCTGTGTATACTACAGACAGGTAAAGGAAAAATGTTTATTCTGCTGATTGGTCTAGTGAAATCCCCTCTTTCAAAGTTTGTTCCTTCATTTTTACTGTCTTCCAAATGGACAACATGTTAGCTCTCTAATGCAGTGTTCTCGAACTTTGTGATACTGCAACACCCCTCTAAGTTACCTGCGACCCCCCGGCGGGTCAGGACCCACAGTTTGAGAAACGCGGCTCTAATGAGTTACATGCATTCAATTCTCTTGCCTCCCTGTGCCAGCCCTGAATGAAAGAAAACATCCAACCATTACAAAGTGATGTGAACAATTTTTAACATATAGACTAGCAAAAGTCACCTCATCAATAAACCTCTTAGTATTCTTGCTAGACTCATTTTCATAAATTCTATTTCCTAATGGAGCCTTGGGTAATATTAGAGTTGTTGATCAATCATTTTGCTTTGGGTGGGCCATGCTTCACAAGAAAAATGAGGCAAAAATATTTTTCACGTTGAAACATCCATGTTGAATTTGGAAGATTTTTTTTTTCCTCACATTTTTTTCTTTTGGTTACAGAATCAATTCCTCTTTCCATGAATAGATGTTCACTCTGATACAAATGAACCTAAGATGACTAACCTTTATTCCAGAATTTCAGAGTGAGATGTGATTCTGTCTTTTGTTAAAACAACCTAAAGAAAAATCAAGTTAATTTTTTTTAGAAATGGTAACATTACCATAGTGAACCTTATCAACATGCCTAATAAAGCTCAGCATGGCGTTTTATTATTTGCCAGAATTAAACTTATTACAAATCTTTAAAGTTTTCTTGTATAGGATGGGATACATTGTTATAAATGCATTATATATTTTATAATATAATGAGAGAAATGTATTTATGTTACTGCATCAATGTTTAGGTTAAAGGAACTGATTTTGAGAGAGAGAAATATAAAAACAAGACTGCAGGCTGATATCCAGCAATTAAAAAATGAAATTGAAAGACTTACCAATGAGTTAAATCAAGCAAGAAATAAAGAGGAAGATCAAAAAAAGGCTCTTCAAACTTTAGAAGAAACATTATCCAAGATGGAGACACACAGAATACAAGAAGAAGCTACATGGGTATATATTTTGCAGATTGTCTCTAATAAACAATATAGATATTAATGAGCTCTTAAAATGGCACAAGCCTCACTTTCTGGGTTTTTTTTTTTTAATTTTAGCCTATACAGTTAAAATAAATCTTTGATCAAATATGCAATTTTAATTGCAGTTCTTTCAAATTTAAAGAATGGGAGGCAATAAAGTACTAAACTTGTGTGTGTATATATAAGAAACATAGTTTAGGGTCAATTACTTCTTAGACTTAGTGGGATTTTTCTGCAGTATATAATAAAAAAAAGGCTTGTAAACAACCTGAAATAGTTATTCTTTAAATTGGCAAACTGTTTTTGGGCATACTGCAGTACTTACACAATTTTTGCTGTTATCCTGTATCTATTGATAGAAGAAATGAATTGCATGCCTGTCTGTAAGTTCACACAGAACGGACAATAATGTATTAGATGCTTTTCATTCTTAAAGTGGAAAAGCATGGTGATGCTATGGCCAAAGGAGGCATTGTATCTTTTTGGCTTTTATATAGCATAAAGAGCAGATATTAGATACATACTGTTCATCAAATTATTTTACAAGCAGTCTTGGATTACTGAGACTGGAAATTATCTCCAAATCCACAGTATGAATCTTGCCTTTTAGGAAGAGAGAGACCAAATCTAAATATTCTTCCCTTATGTATAGGTTTGGTGATTCTTTTTGTTTTAGAAAGGTAATTATTTTAGTGGTGCATAAAGCCCTTGAATTCCTTGGTGGTAGAAAGATCCTGGAATAAATCCCTTGCCATTTGGTAGCAATGACATTTTATTTTCTAGAATATTATTTTCTAGAATATTTATTTTCTTTAATGCATTGTGGCATTGCCTCAGTTTTGAGGAGGTTAATATGATGGTTGAGAACCTAATTATTACTGGTAAAAGTAATTATTTTGGTATTAGTTCCTGAAGAGTGATTTGTTCTGTTAATGTGAATTTAAGACATTTATGACATATTGTAAATTAATCTAATTTTGTGTTTTCATTGTATGTCTAACTTTTATCTCAAAGGGTATGTCTAAACTACACCCCTGTTGGCAGAGGGATGTAAATTAGACGTATCGAAAGTGCAATGAAGCCAGGATTTAAATATCCCCACGCTTCATTTGCATAATGGCGGCCGCTGCTTTTTTCAAAACGGGGCTTTTTAAAAAAAACCAAAACCTGGCAGTTTAGACAGGGCATTTTCAACAGAAATGACCCGTGTCGAAAGATCCTGTACTCCTAATTTTTTGAGGAGTACAGGATCTTTCGACACGGGGCATTTCTGTTGAAAATGCCCTGTTAAACTGCCAGAGGGTTTTTTTTTTTAAGTCCTGTTTCGAAAATGAAGAACTAGAAATAATGCCTTTTATTATGGAGAATAAATATATCTACAAAACTTGATTATCTTGAGCAAGTTGGTCTTTAGACACTTTCTTAGGTAATTTTGGAACACATTGCCAATTAAACTTTAACTGAGATGATCTTGTGTCTTTTTTTTTTTTTTAAAGTTTGCATGCAGGCAATCATGTGCCATTTGAAAATGCAGGGACTTTTTATATATTGGCATGGGGCATCTGTTAGGGAGATTACCTTCCCCAAAACAATATCATCTCAAATTACTTAATAGCTTGATATTACAAATGTCCTTTGACCTTCTGATTGATACGATAGTCAGTTGGGAAGATGGAGAAAATAATGCCAGAGAAAACTGCTTTGCGTTTGAGAGCAGGAAAGTAAATTACTTGTTTTTGTTTCCCTTCCATCTCTATGCTTTAAGTCCTATTGCTTTAATTATTATTCCTTTTACAATGATAATTGAAGAAAGTGTTTTGTCTGTTAATCATCTATTAACAGCTTTGGCACCCCAGAAAACAAAACCTCAGAGATTAGAGTTGAATAAAGTACAAGAGCTAAAGTAGAGATCTGCCAGAGTATTCTGCTCTGTAGAGAGAGGGAAGGATTTAGCATCTGCTGCTGGGTAGTGTCTAAAATGACGTGGAGGGAGAATCTTTTTAAAAAGGGACATCCAATATAGAAGTTGATACTGTTGTATATATTGGAAGTAGGCACCACCTTAGACCAGTGATAAATAATGAAATCATCCATTAAAAGCACCTATACAATTTCTTCCATATCCTGACCTGAATCTTCAGTGAGTGTTGTAGGTAGATATTGTTTAGAGTGAATGATTTATATAAAATCAAGGTGGGGTTTGTTTTACTTTTTTACTCTTTTTTTTTATTATAATCCAATCTTTCCCTCTTATCAAAGGGTACAGAGAGTATATTGTGATATATGGAAAAAACTGTTTTCAACTACATAGAGAAAAGGAATTCACCACAAAAGCTTATGATATCAAATGAAAGTTTTCCAACTTGAGCTAGAAAGGATTCTAGCAACACTCAGCACAGTAGGTCTAAAACAATTTTGTTGTGGGGCTGTTGAAATTCATTAAACAAAACTGTAAGCCCTGTATAGGATGGAAGCTGAATTTTCTGTTGCTATTGTTACTTCAAACCAAGGGGTGCTACTGCAGCTTTCAGCACCCCTTTGTTCTAGCATTCCTGGCTCAGCTTTGTCAAATGTAACTTCTTGGTGACTAGAAAATCACTGGGATTCCCAAAACCAGGGTTAAGTACTCAGGCTCCCCATATAATGACCGCAGGGAGATAGGTGCCTCAGAACAGGATTCACAAAAGCCATCAAGTTTAGGTGGCTCCCTGCCTAAACTAGCCAATAGGAAATGCTGGAGAGAGGGGTAGATGGTCCTAAGCCCTTCCTCCTCACCTAAATAAATCCCTAAATCCATGCTGCAGGGAAGCATTTCTCTCTGTTTCAGAGTCTCAGCTGCAAACATTCACTTGGAGTTAGGACCTATTTGTGAGTGGGATTTCCCTCTCATAATTTCTAGCCTAGAGATTTTAGGCTGCTAACCTAGGATAAAGGAGACATCTGATTCAAGTCTCTCCTCCACTCCATTGGTTGAAGGGGAGAAGGGATTTGAAGAAGAGAATCTGCCAGTTCTCAGGTGATTGACCTAACCAGTGGGCTATGGGATATCCTCATAAAGGATTCCCTCAGTTTCTCCTGTTGAAATTGTTCTGCTGTGGATAAATAAGTAAAGAATCATTGGAGCAAGAGGCCTGGATCTTTAGTGAGTGCTTCATCCATCATTTATTCTCATGCTTGTTCTCTCTCTGGCTTAATGACTCTTGACTTACTTATCCACAGTGGAACTTAGTTGACTTTTGGTGACAATAACTTTAACTCAAATCAGTAAACGACAGACTTTATTGGTCCACATTACTAGAGACTGCACCAAATATTCTAAAGATTGTGGCATTTCTCCGATGTTCTGCCTGAAATTGTGAATTGAGGTAAATCAGTCTATCAAGGTAGTGGGTTTCTTTGTTTTGTTTTAATTTTTCTGAATCCTTACTCTGTAAATTGGTAAATAAACGTTTCGCTTTTATAAAAGTACCAAAAACCCTTTCAAGATTCTCAGTTAACACTGTTGCATTTGATATGGGGTACACATTTTCAACTTTGAATATGAAATCAGTGTTACATAGAGAAGTCTTGCTCTGTATTGGACTAGTGGAGTGACAAAAATTATGGCCTTTTATGAAAATATCTTAAGTCATGGCATTTGTCACAGAAATAATAGCCCTGGTAACAGTCTTATTAAAGCAGTGTGTTTATTTTTTTTATCCTAATTGAAAACTTTAGGAAAAGGGGTCAGTTTTAAGACTTATTACTCTGTTTTTATAAATTTTATACAGATGAAGAGGATTCAAGAGACAGAATTAAAAGCTTCAGCAACTGAAAGAGAAGTACAGTTACTTCGTGTATCTCTTCGACAACAGAAAGAGAAGGTGCAACATCTACATGAGCTTCTCGTGTTAAGAGAACAAGAGCACAGGTTTGTTTCTTTACCACAATCCAGAAAGGACATGTAAATACTGCAGAACTTAGGAAAGATGTGCTTGTTTTGAATCTAAGCCATTTTATTTAAAAATATATTTTGAGAAGTCATGTCCTGTTTCTGCCCTTCTATTAAAATGGCAGATTTGGGGGGATTTGGGGACAATAGCAGAGGGAGTTGCTTCCATTTTGTCATCCGCTCCATAGGAGGTGCTAAGAAGGAAATATTGGGCAGCAGTTTTCCCTCATCTGAAACTTCCCTATAGATATACTTACTCCTCAAATGTTTCTTTGATTTGTTAAGGCAATTACATTGTTCAAAACTGTCAAAAGGACTTGAATAAAAGATACCATATATTCTGTCCTGGGTAAATGCATATCAAAACTTAAATTGTTTATTTTACAAAATGAAAGTCATTTTGTATAGAGTGAAAATTAGACAAATCCTGTAGCATCTCACTTCAGGATGAATCCTAGCAGATGAGTCCTTTGTCAGTGATTGCAGTTGTGATGGCCTTTGGGGAAAATAGGGTTTAACACATATTGTTATATGCAGTTTGGATAGCTCAGCACAGAAAACAAGACAAATTATGCGCAAGAAGCAGTTCTGATTTTTATCCTCATCTTGATTTGTGATTAAACTTTTGCTGAATAGCATAGTTTTATAAAATAGCTTTAAAAGAGATAGCAGTTGTATAATCTTATTGTAGTATACTTCAGTGAAATACAAACAATGTAGTGCAGGATTCTTCCTGGAAATTAGCTGAATATTGTCATATGCTCTCAGAGTTTTAATTGGTTCTATCCTGGCAGTTTCTTTTAAAATAACATTTTCTTAGTGCTAGAACATTCAAGTAGTGGACTAATATTCCTAATATGTATCTTTCTGAAAATGTCTTATTTATATCACTTCTTATACTTAACATTCACTTTTCTTTTCCGTTCTATTGCAATGTTTTGTAAACAGAATTATGGTTGTACGTATTGGAGGACAAATTCAGAAGTTCTGTACTCTTCTTACCCGTATGTAATTTGCGGGTGAGGGTTTGGAATTATAGTCAGAAAAGCAACCAATAGAAAAACAACCAACAGAGAGTGTTGAGAAATATAGAACGTAAAATGACCATACTGGATCAGACCAAAGGTCCATCTAGCCCAGTATCCTGTCTGCCGACAGTGGCCAATACCAGATGCCCCAGAGGGCGGGATCACAACAGGTAATCCTCACTTGATCCCTCCCCTATCATCCACCTCCAAGAAACAGAGGCTAGGCATACCATTCCTACCCATCCTAGCTAATAGCCATTGATGGACCTAACCTCCATTAATCTATCTAGCTCTTTTTTTTTTAAACCCTATTAAAGTTCTAGCTTTCGCCGCATCCTCTGGCAAGGAGTTCCACAGGTTGATTGTGTGCTGAGTGAAGAAAAACTTCTTTTTTGTTTGTTTTTAAACCTGCTGCCAGTTAATTTCATATGGTGACCCTTAGTTCTTGTATTGTGGGAGTAAGTAAATAACTTTTCCTTATTCATTCTTTCCATACCAGTCATGATTTTATAGACGTCTATCATATTCCCCTTAGACTTCTCTTCTCTAAGATGAAAAGTCCAAGTCTTTTTAATCTCTCTTTATATGGAACCTATTCAAGCCCCTAATAATTTTTGTTGCCCTTTTCTGAACCTTTTCCAAGTCCAATATATCTTTTTGGAGATGAGGCAACCACATCTGTACTCAGTATTCAAGATGTGGGCGTACCATGGTTTTATTCAGAGGCAATAAGGTATCTTCTGTCTTATCTCTATTCCTTTGTTAATGACTCCTAGCATTCTATTTAACTATCCACAATGACTCCAAGATCTCTCTTGAGTTGTTGTAGCCAAATTAGTCCCCATCATATTGTGTATATATAGTTGGGACTATGTTTTCCAATGTGCATTACTTTACATTTATCAACATTAAGTTTCATGTGCCATTTTGTTGCCCAGTCACTTAGTTTGGTGAGATCTTTGTGAAGCTCTTCACAGTCTGCTTTAGTCTTAGCTATCTTGAACAGTTTGGTATTATCGGCAAATTTTGCGACCTCATTGTTTACCCCTTTCTCTAGATCATTTATAAATAGGTTGAATAGGACAGACAGACCTTTGGGGGACCCCACTAATTACCTCTCTCCACTCTGAAAACTTACCATTTATTCCTACCCTTTGTTTCCTGTCTTTTAACCAGTTATCAATCCACAAAAGGACCTTCCCTCTTATCCCATGACAACTTACTTTACTTAAGAGCCATTAGTGCGGCACCTTGTCAAAGACTTTCTGGAAATCTAACTATACTATATCCACTGGATCCCTCTTGTCCACATGTTTGTTGACCCCCCCCCCTCCCCTCAAAGAACTCTAGCAGATTAGTAAGGCATGATTTCCCTTTACAGAAACCATGTTGACTTTCCCCCAACAAATTATATTCATCCAGGTTCTGACAATTTTATTCTTTGCTGTAGTTTCAGCTAATTTGCCCAATACTGACATTAGACTTACCAGTCTGTAATTGCCAGGATCACCTCTAGAGCCCTTTTTAAATATTGGGATCACTTTAGCTATCTTCCAATCATTAGGTACGGAAACCGATTTATAAGATAGGTTACAAACCACCATTAATAGTTCTGCAATTTCCCATTAATAGTTCTGCAAATTCCCAATCTCTTTCAGAACTCTTGGGTGAATGCCATCCGGTTGCGGTGATTTCTTACTGTTAAGTTTATCAAGTTGTCCCAAAACCTCTTTTAATGACACCTCAGTCTGGGACAATTCCCCAGATTTGTCACCTAAAGAGAATGGCTCAGGTTTGGGAATGTCTCCAATATCCTCCACCATGAAGACTGAAGCAAAGAATTCATTTAGCTTCTCCACTATGACTTTATCATCTTTGAGGGCTCCGTTAGCATCTCTATCATCTAAGGGCTCCAGTGGTAGTTTAGCCGGCTTCCTGCTTCTGATGACCTTAAAAAACCTTTTGCTATTACTTTTTTAGTTTTTGGCTAGCTGTTCTTCAAAATCCTTTTTGGCTTTTCTTATTATATTTTTACACTTAATTTGACAAAAGTTTATGGACCTTTCTATTTTCTTCACTAGGATTTGGCTTCCACTTTTTAAAAGAGATCTTTTTATCTCTTACTACTACTTTTATTTGGTTGTTAAGCCATGGTGACACTTTTTTGGTTCTCTTATTGTATTTTTTAATTTGGGGTATACATTTAAGTGGGGCCTCTATCATGGTGTCTTTGAAAAGTTTCCATGCATCTTGCAAGGATTTTACTTTTGTCACTGTGCCTTTTAATTTCCTTTTAACTAACTTCCTCATTTTTGTGTAGTTTCCCTTTCTGAAATTAAATGCCACAGTGTTGGGCTGCTGAGGTGTTTTTCCCACCACAGGGATGTTAAATATTATTATATTATGGTCACTATTTCCAAACAATCCAGTTACATTTACCTCTTGAATCAGATCGTGCACTTCAATTAGGACTAAATCAAGAATAGCTTCTCCCCCTTGTGGGTTCCAGAACCAGCTGCTCCAAGAAGCAGTCAGTCAACATTTCAAGAAATTTCATCTCTGCATCCCATCCTGAGGTGACGTGTACCCAGCCAATATGGGGATAGTTGAAATCCCCCACTATTATTGAATTTTTTAATTTGATAGCCTCTCTAATCTCAATATAATTGATAGTTTCCAGTCAGCTAAACATTAAAAACAGGGCTGCTGATTTTCAGCAATTTCAACATAATGTCTTTGAAGGTAGGGGAGAGAAAATATATAATAATAATAATAATATATTACTTGCAATTACACTGTAGTGCAAAACCTTAATGTTGACCTCAGCAACCTCAAGAAGCACATCCTTGCAATGTGATGTGACATTCTCCCACAAAGAATTTCAAGGTTGGAGTTAAGATTTTGCACATTTAAAAAAGTGATGGTGAGAAGTCTTTGGTAATGTTTTGTGTTACTAATTGAGTAGAAGATGTGAGGTGTGGAGCGTTGAAATGTATAGTTGGAGGAATAGCTGTCAGTCAATATGGAGCATGAGACTGAACAGGGCTTGACAAACCCCAGCGAGAGCTACTCACCAGCCCCACACCGTGCATGCGCCAGACCAGCACTGCGCATGTGCGAAGTGCCAGTGAATGAGGCACACGGAGCGACCAGCTGAAATCTACTCGCCACAGGCGAGAACATAAAAACGGCCGTACTGGGTCAGACCAAAGGTCCATCTAGCCCAGTATCCTGTCTGCCAACAGTGACCAGCACCAGGTGCCCCAAAGAGGGTGGACCGAAGACAATGATCAAGCGATTTGTCTCCTGCCATCCCTCTCCAGCCTCTGACAAACAGAGGCCAAGGACACCATTTTATTCCCTGGCTAATAGCCTTTTATGGACCTAACCTCCATGACATTATCTAGCTTCTCTTTAAACTCTATTATAGTCCTAACCTTCACAGCCTCCTCTGGCAAGGAGTTCCACAGGTTGACTACACGCTGTATGAAGAAGAACTTTCTTTTATTAGTTTTAAACCTGCTACCTATTAATTTCATTTGGTGTCCTCTAGTTCTTCTATTATGGGAACTAATAAATAACTTTTCTTTATCGGCCCTCTCCACACCAGTAGATTCAGCGGTTTGTCGAGCCCTGAGAATGAAGGTATGTTAACTGATTCTTGATGCTAAGGGAAACACCCATCAGCATCCTTAGACAATTACAACTGTGGGGGTCCCCCTCCCCACTAAATAGTTTGTTTTTCACTCTTTGTTGGAATTGTGCTGTTATACTGAAGTATGAAACATGGATTATAATCTGCTCACTGTTCTCTTTGACCTTCATAAAAACTGAGTGTTACTTAAAGGACAATAATGAAAATACGTGGATTTTATCTCATCATGTAGCCTTTAATTTTTTATAATAAACCTAGTATTGAAAGATACTGTAATTCTAAATGTAATGTACCTATGTTTGGTAACTCCAGGAGAGAACTTGAAACCAGAGTTGCTTTGAATGGATCTGAATTCCAAGATGCATTGTCAAAAGAAATGGCTAACAAAACGCAGAGGCATGAAGAACGTATTAAAGAATTTCAAGAGAAAATAAGTATGTTAAACCAGCAGTATATGGAGCTAGAAAATGA
Source organism: Apalone spinifera (assembly GCA_030068395.1). NCBI lineage: Eukaryota > Metazoa > Chordata > Testudines > Trionychidae > Apalone > Apalone spinifera. Next base: position 42,155,344 of record CM057846.1, on the reverse strand, counting down.
ATTTCGTGTTGCTTTAACTATTGAAGCCAAAAGGTTTAAAGAGGTAAGATTAAGATAGTGTATTGTAAGATATGTAGAGTCATGGAGATTGTCAAATTCTGTGCTCTTCAAGAAAAAAAAACCCTTTTCTGTCCTTGCTCATTAATCAAAAATGAGTTTGTTATTAGGGGGCAATGCCACCTGCTCGCTATGCTCACGAACCCCCCTGTTTGGAAATTGGCAGCCCCGGCTCTTCCTCTCTTCTCTTCCCTTCCCCACCCTGCCCAGCTCCTGGGGGGAGCCAGGCCGGTCCGGGCTGAGCTGAGGCAGCAGCTGGCCCAGATCTCTACCTCCGGCCACTGGCGGCTGCTTCCTCCCCCCATGAGGGGGGAAGGCAGCGCAACTGGTGGCTTTGGGCCACACAGGCCACACAGTATTCCCCCTACCTACAGGGGAGATGGAGGCCTCTCCGTGGCCTTGCTGGGCCCTCACTCTTACCTCCAGCCACAGAGCACCAGGGAAGGTGGGGCTACGGGACACAGAGTGATGTCATGTGTTGACATCACTCTCTTGTCTCACAGGAAAAGTTTTTTATATATATATATATATATATATAAAAAGAGAGAGAGATTAACATTGGTTTTAATTTAATCTTGTGATATGGTATTTCAAACATTTTTCATTTAGTTTGACTTAGTAAATTCCATGCATTCGTAATTTAACAAATAGAAAACAATAACATCAAGAGTAATATAAAATGCCTTTTGGAATGTATGGAATTAGTCTCACTTCCATTATTTCAAATTGCCAGATTGTATTTCCAATCTACCCAACTCCCACACATTTGGAAAGCTAATCTTTGTATTAACATCTTTTTATCATACAGGTTAAGGATGGTTTTGAAAATGTTACTGCTGAGTTAGCAGAACATAAGTGTGCCCTGTTTCAATCTCAGCAAAAGGAAAAGCAGTCAGCAGCTCTGATTCAAGAGCTGACATCCATGGTGAAAGAACAGAAAACAAGGATTGCGGAGGTAGTAAAATCAAAACAAGAAACAACAGCAAATCTAAAGGTATATTTTTTTAAGCCTTTTTTAAAATTATACAGTATTTTAGACAAGAAGTTGCAACAATAACAATACAGGTTACATCTCTATAAACCATGACTCGCTGGTTTGGCCAGACTACGGATGTTCCAGGATCATAGAGTCCTGGCAGGCTGGGGGGTTGAAGGGCCCATGTGCCCTGCATGATGGGGGGTGGGGAGGGAAGGAGGCAGGATCTTGGCCCAATGCGGTGCTGGAGCCAGTGTGTGGCTCCCCACGAAGCTCAGCTGAGCCTGGCACGTGGCTCAGCTGGGCTGGGGGCAGCAGCAGAGGGGGAGTAGGAAGCCCAGTTTATGACCCTGCTAGGCGAGCCAGGAAGCCCTGTAGGGCTGGCGGCAGAAGGGCGAGAAAAAACCTCTCCTGTTTCAGAAAAATCCCTCATCCAGGACCAGTCAAGTCTCGAGGGTGTTGAATCTATCTATATTCAACATATTTCAGCTTAAAATTAACTTTATGCATTTCCTTATTCCATTTTTAGCCAATATTAGTATTCATAACAAACCCAATTCTTATGTCCTTAACATTCATACATTGACGTCTCAGGTGCAGTTATAGCCAAATACACACTCATACAATTCCTCACAATTGCACTCCTATTTTGCGATGTTAACAAATTGTGCATGACAGTAACTACTGGAAACTGAGATTCAGAGAATATCTAATACTGTTAATTTTTTTTTTTTTTTTTGTAAACTAAGAAATGACTGTATTTTAGCTGCAGAACAGTTATTTTAAAATGGTTGGACATAAATTAGTTCATTTACTTGCTAAGTACTGCATAAAGTACTGTTACTAGGATTTATATAATGAACATTATTACAGTAATTACATAATTACATAATAGCAACTACATGTAATTTACATTAGTTGGTATGCAGTAGGGATGTTAAATGTAGTTTAATCAACTAGTCAATGGATTTTTTGTCGATTAGTTGATAAGCGAGGGAACTGCAGCAGGGTTAGCTGCGGCTCTGCCTTTTAACTGTATTAAGAGCCTGTCGGCATTTAAAAAACTAAAGAGCAGTGCGGGAGGAGGGACCCAGAGCTAGCCAGGAATCAGCAGAAGCGCAATGTCTGGGACTAGGCGCAAACTGGGAATCAGATGATTCCTAGCTCACACCCGGACCTAGCTACCCCCCTACCCCTGCGGAGATGGTGCTTGGGGGAACCGGCTTTTAAGCTGGCCCTCCCCAGCATCAGCTTCTGCTCCCCTCGTTCCCCCTACTTTGCCCCAGCACGGGGGGAAGCGACTAGTCAACTATCCAATAAGCTTTTGCTTATCGGATAGTTGACTAGTCGCTTGCATCTCTAGTATGCAGCACACTCTTTAAATATTGTCTCCAATATTATAATCACAAATGGCCATTAAAATATTATGACCAGGCCTTCCAGCTATCATGAACTTTATCTTGTAGCTTTTTCCAAAAAGCCATTGGAAAGGTATGTATAGCAATCTTCAGTCTCTTGACACTAAATAAGTAACTTGAATTAAGTCAGCTTTCAAAAAGAAGATAGGTTCTCAAATTTATTGTAATATTATGCCAAATGGAATTTGTCAGAGAATAACTGCTGAAGACTTGATGATTCCTTGAAATTATTTTAAAAGTACATAATACCCTTTTATAAAAGCGTATTCATAAGATGGGAAAAATGGACATGGCATGTTTCATGTTGCAACCTACATTTTCCGCTTCCTCTTTTCAGACTTTTTTGCACTTCTTTTAATTAAAGGAAGTTAGCATAACTTTGTAAATTAAATAAATATATATATTTACAAGAAAACTTTATATAATGAGGTTTGTGGGGGGGAAATGTGTAAACAGTGTTGACAGATGAAGCATGTGTCTGTGCTTCATTTCTGGTAAAAGATGCCAATTTTTATCAGACAATACCTGTGCAATAACATAGCCACTTAAATATAGCTAATTAGAATTAACAGTCATAGTTAAATGGTGGTAATAATACTGAATTTCTGAATATTTATCTTACAGAAACTTATTGTTTTTCCCCTATTATTTACTCTTGTCTACAGAATCGAATCCGAACACTTGAAAGTACGGTTGAGGAGGACAAACAAAAAACTATTCAAATTGAACTCCTTAAACAGGAAAAATCAAAACTTATTTCTCAACTGACAGCCCAAGAATCTGTAATTGAAGGATTAAAAATGGAAAGAAAAATATGGGGACAAGAATTGGCGCAACAAGGTAAAAATTCAACAGTTTTTTTTGTGTAATATATCAGCATTAAGAACAATTTTATAGATATTTCACTTGCATTTTTTCCCTCACCAGTTATAGTGCCACAATGGACCATAGCTGTACCTGAGACAAACCCTCCCTAATTTCTTATTTGACTCAGAAAGGACTACTTTTTATAGGAATGGCATTATTCAAAATTATTAGCTTGCACTACTTCCTATCATTTAAGTAATTGGAAAGAACAGTCTTCTGTTACATGACGATCTCTTTATAGTCCTATGTGTCTCTTTTTTTTCCCTTTTTGAGAGACATGTCAATGAACTATCTAGTGGATGGAAACTCCCATTAAAGCTAAAACATTCATGTCCAAACTAGGGATGTAAAATTTCAATTATTTGATTAATTGAATAGTTGATAAGGGCACCTTTGAAGTGTAACAAAAATCCCAGGCCTGTTGCTACATTTCAAAGGCAAAAGCGCTGCGAGAGGTATGAGACCAGTGGGGGACTCAAGCAGTTCCCTGCTGGCCCCATGTTCCCCGCGGGATTTCAAAGTGGCAGTACTGCATGCAGCCCAGGGTCAGTGGGGGAGTCCCCAGATAACCCCAGCTCCATGTGGCGAAATGCCATGGGGAGCCCGATGTTAGGCTCCATGCAACGCTGCTGCTTTGAAGCACCCTTTTTTCTTTCCCCCACCTTGCTGCATCTTTCTGATAGAGGCATCAAAGGGGGGAAAGACTAGTAAACTAGCTGTCAACTATCCGATAAGCATTTGCTTATCGGATAGTGGACTAGTTGTTCACATCCCTAGTCCAAACACTACTTAAAGGGTATTGTCATCCTGTCATAAAGAAATAAATATTTACTACTGTATGTTTTTTTTAAATAGAAGGACAGATTGAAGATATACAACAAATGAGTAATAAAATCCCAGGGAACAGGAACCTTGCAGAAAAATCATAAACAGTTTAACTTTTTGAGTTTATAATTTTCACTAAACACAATGTTGCTTATTCTGGTTATGTGAAAAATAAAATAAACCCATCAGGATACCATAGTTAAATGTTAAAATTCATCAGAATATGAGATCCAAGATAAAAAAATAAGTTGTTACTAATTATAATTTTGTGAGGTATGCTGTTCAATCAATGAACTGACTTGCTTTTTATATTTCATTTATTTATGGGAGGAATATATTTTTTTAGTGTGTAAATCCAATAAGGGATACTTCAGATTACCTGACTTTGTGACTTTTATTTTGTTTTTACTTATATATGTCTGTTAGGAAGGACACTTGTGATTATCTTTTATGTAATGCTCCAACACACATTAATTATGAATTGCAACAGGAAAAAATATTGTCACAATCTACTCTCGCTCTCCTTTTTTACGTCGTGGTGGTGATAATTTGCTAGATATTACTTTGTGCAGGCCATTACTTTGTGCAAGCAATTACTTGATGTCACAGCAACAGTTGATTAACACTTAGAAAAATGGTATAAAGCTATCCATAAAATAAATCATAGTATCACAGTATATTCAAAGATGTTAACAAATATTCTATGTACCCTGTTCTCAGTTTGCAGAAGAAGACATATGCCCTCCTTTTTCATTCAGGTGTGTTTATATGTTTGGCAAAATGTTTCATTCAGGTGTGTTTATATGTTATGCTTGCCAGAATGAAATTTGGGTGGCTTTTTAAAATCCATTTAATTTAAGTTTCAAACACAATGCCAGAAGCATTGTTATGGAACAGGCATGGTGATTCAAAATTGGCCTTGCTAGTACTTCTATGTATTGGGTAATATACATCTCATCTCATGTGGTAGCTGGAACAAATGTGCAATCTACTTTAATTGACTCTTGTTGATAATTCGGAGAAAAGGGTAGCACATAAAATGATAAAGAATTGCATTGGGTTTAAGAGAATTCAGTCAGTTCTAAATAGCATGACTTACTGCATTGATATCTGTATCACATAATGCCACTTGTCCACCTTTGTCCCCCAGAAATTGCAGACGTCCTTGAAGATTACTAACTTAAAATGTTGGAGTAAGATGTGGCTTTTATCAACTTGCTTGTTTTGCTGCACTGTACTAGCAGCACAGATTTAGCACCATCTGGTGGTCTCTCGAAATTTTGTAGATCTATAAGTATTTTTGTTAATTTATTATAGAAGTTCCCAGACGTATAAACAGTAAGTGTTGTTTAATTTATAAGAACATAATTTAATGGTATTAAGCTCTCAATCCTGCAGTTTGTTCTACGCAGGTCTAATAAGCATGTCTAAACTGGCATAAAATGTTCACTTTTCTGAAATTTGTGTGAAAAATGCTTTCATGATCTTTCATGCCATATGTTGATGTTTGTCCAGGAGCTTCTCTTGCTCAAGATCGTGGAAAACTAGAAGCAAAAATTGAAGTTCTAGCCAATGAATGTGAGATTCTGAAAAAACAAAGTGAACGTGACAATGATATCCTAAGGATTAAGACCAAGATAGTGGAAGATCAAACAGAAACAATTAGGAAATTAAAAGAAGTAAGGGGTGTGTGTGTGTGCGCACGTGCACACATGTATGAATGCTAATGCAGAGTTGGAATTAAAATTATGACAATGACTTGAATAAAATTAGAAAGACAGTGCTAGGGTAGTCTAACAAAGGTACTCTCCTATAGACTTAATTGGGTGTAGGACTAGGCCATATATGATTGTGATCATGTCATTGAAACTTAGTTATGTACATCACCAGAAATGTAGAAGAAAAATGTAGGACAGGGTCTCTCAGAATATGTTTTAATGAAGCAAACACTATAAATTGTGTTCAAATTTGATTTAAATTGTTTAAATTTGATTGAAATCTTATATTCCAGTATAAGGTATTTTCTCCTTTATTCTGTTCCTTTTGCATTCAGGAAGCAATAGGGTAATACTTACAGTTAACTAGTATTACAAATTCCATTGGGGCTCAAACCTTTTCCTTATTTATCATAGCAAATCTTCCAGCCCTCATTTCTGGAACAGGATTTCCAATACAAGAACTTAACTGCTCTGATGGCTAGAAACTTTCATCTAATTTTCAGCCTACATTTATTTATAGCTAGTTTATGCCCACTTATACCAAAGCAGATGTTTTTGTCTTTTTATAGGGTTTACAGGAAAGAGATGAACAGATCAGAAAACAGCATGAAGAAAATGTTGAAATCAAAAAGACTTTTCAGGTACAATTGGATGAAAAAACTGCACATCTGGAAGAGATAATGGAAAAATTAGAAAGGCAAAATGAAAGAGAAGAGGAATTAAAACAACTGATGGAAGAAAAAGAAGCAGAACTGGAAGATATTAGGAAAGCATACAGGTGATGTATAATAATACTAGAAGACTTACCTAGCCTTTAGTCTGGGTCTGGCCTCGGGTGATGTGGGCTGTGCATCCTGTCCACGCGGCTTCTCTCCAGGCTGCACAGGCTTTCTGCCAGTTTCTCCCTGCTATTACATTCCTACCTTTCTATTTGATGCAAAACAATAGAATTCCAGGCACATCCCATTGTCCTGGCATACCCACACCCTAACATTGATTTAAGAGGGAGCTTCATACCAAATTTAGTGGTCCTCGCTCTTACTGTTTAGGAGCATGGTGTCCCAACATTCTAGCCACTAACCACATGTAGCTATTTGGCAGGTTGAGTGTGACTAGTTTACTATTGCACTAGTGGCTACTGTTTCAGAACTGGTTGGATGCCATGGGTTTAGGAGGAGTTCTTGAACAAATGTACTCTCAAATGGACAGACAGATTCATAAACTCTCTAAAATATACAGTAGATAAACATAATGAAATGTTATGACCTGCACTGAAATTTCAAATTGGTTAGGAGAAGAGCACATCAGTAGGCAGGCCACAGCCTAACTTTTGATCATTAGAACTTGAAAATGGGGAAGTATTGATATATCACTTTCCCTTCCGGTTTTAAAAGATGATAGAATCTGTAAGCACTCTGAACATGTGTGTTTTATTTTCAGTGCAATGAATAAGAAGTGGCAAGATAAAGGAGAACTGTTAAGCCATTTGGAGACACAAGTTAAACAAATGAAAGAATCCTTTGATATTAAGGAAAAGAAGTTGATTGAAGAGAAAAACAAAAGCCTTCAAACTCAGAAGTAAAAATAAAATACTAATAATGGTTGCCTTTTTAAACTTGTACACATTCCACCTTACAAGACAGGTGAAACTTTGGTACACAGTACTGGAGTTCATAATGAAGTTATAAGAACTTTCTATAAGTCTGATCCAGGGTTGAGCAATAATTTTGTGGGGGGGTGCACTCCAAGTTTTTGGAAAGTGGTTGAGGGCTGCACTTTTCCATTATATTAATGGAGGAAGTGTGGGGTCTGGGATGGAGGTTGGGTGCAAAAGGGAGCTTGGGGTAAGGGACTGCAGTGCAGGAGGAAGAATGGGGTATGGTAGGGAGTTTGGGTGAAGGAGGCAGTTGTGATTTAAGGCAGGAGACTGGGGTGCAGAGTTTTGGAATGTGTCCTAGGGCAGGAGGGGGTTGTGACCTAGGGCAGGGGACTGAGGTGCAGGAATTTGGGTTGTGACCTAGGGTATGAGGGGATAGTGATCTGGGGCAGGGGATTGGGATGTCCCATCTGGGAGGGGGTATAGGTGCAGAAGGGGGGGCAGAGGGTTTGGGTATGTTGAGTGGGGGTGCAGAAGTTGGGGGAGAAAGGGGCTGGGGTACCAGAGGCAGGCTTTGGCCAGGAGACTTACCAACCAGCAGCCCAACCAGCCTGCTTGCTTGCAGAGCTTAAAACATTTCTCAGCCTGCCTGCCTCATGCCTGCCTAGGCTGCAGGGCCATGTGCTTGTGTGAATAACTGAGCCGGAGGGGAGAGAGGCATGGTGCTTTGCGTGCTGCTTGTTCAAATAGGCAGCTTCCATTGGCCAGTTTCTGGCTAGAAACCAGCCAATGGGATTGTCCTGGAGGTGAGCGCAGTACCTGAAGCCTCCCCACCACCACCACTCTTTTGAAAGAGAAACAGCCCCGCAGCTGCTTTTCTGAGTAGGCTGCAGGGCAAAGCAGGGCAACCTGCCTGGGGCTCCCTGCTGCTTTTGCAGGCTGGATCCAGTGGCTTTGCGATCTGGATTTGACCTGCAGGCCATGTTTTGCCGTGCCTGGTGTAATCCCAAACATGCTTTTATGTACACAAGTATTTCTTATATGAGTAAGGACTACTTCTGCAAAGGAGATAATTGGCAGAATCTTCCTCTCTAGTCAGGTCTACACTTAGGGAGAAAGTCTACTTAAGATGTATAACTCCAGTTACAAGAATAACGTAGCTGGAGTTGAAAAGTACCCTTAAGTCGAAGTTGCAGGATGTTGATGGGGGAAACTCTTCTGTTGACTTCTCTTACTTCTTGTGACCCCATGTAGTACTGGGGTCAACAGGGATGCTGGATCAGAGGCAGCAGTGAGTGGTGGCAGCAGCCTCTGTTTGCGTGGGGGGTGAGCTCTCTGGCATCCCATGGAGCAGCCTCTGTCTGCAGCAGGCCCACGCTCACCACGGACTGAGGATTCTCCGCAGCAGCAGCCCCTGTCCATGGGAGGGCAGAGCTCCCTACACACAGGCTGTGCCTGCATCCCACGGAGAAGCCTATGTTTGTGGCAAGCCTGGGCCCTCCACGGATAGACTATTCTTCGGCAGCGCTGGGGAGAGGGTAGGCGGCTCCGCATGAGCTGACATGTATGGGGAGCTGGCTTGAAAGTCAGCTTCCTGCATATACCAGCTCTAATTTGTCCCCTCTCGCCCTCTGAACTGCTGCCTCTTTAGCAGAAGCAGCAGCACTGGGAGGAGGGGGCAGGCAGCTCCTCAGATCCTGTGCTCGTGAGGAGCCAGCTTAACAGCCAGCTCCCCATGGTACCAGCCCCTATTTGCTGCCTTCCCCTTTCTGCCTCTGATAAAGTAAGAGAAGGAATGTTTGTAGTCCATAAGATTAACTGATACACAATTAACTGATAAGCTTATGCTTATTTGACTGCACATTGACATCCCCAGTGCTTATTACTCAGATGAAGTTACTACCTATTGAAGATTAGATCTGTGATCACACGGAATTTATATAGGCATTAAGATTTTTTTTTAAACATTATTTTGTAATCTACAGATTCAAGGCCCATTTGGCATAAATTAATTCGGAATTAAATATGTATTCCTGTTTGTGTAACTTTGCAGTTGTTGCAGCACTAGACAAGCAGCTATCATTAATTGCCAGCATTTAGGTTTTCCTTTTAATGCCTCGTACATTTGAGGGGAAAAGAATAAGCAAGAATTTCAATTTCCTTTTCTTCTCCCACATTGTTACTGAAATGTTGGAGTGTTGTTTTTCCATTTAGACCCATTTCATGTTTCAGTATATGATTTCATTTCTCTATCGAGTGCTTTCAGAGCTTTCCATGGAGCACAGAAGTAGGACATCGATTTTTTTTTTACAAGATAGCATTAAAACTAAGAACTGAAGCTAAATAATTTTAATTTTCTGGATGTCCATGTTACTTAAAGCAATAAAGAACATAGAAATAGGCAAAGCACACACACTCTTAAGAAGGATAGCTAATACTAGTTAGTTCTGGCTTTCTTAAGGATTAATATATTTCATATGATCATAGGGTTGCAATAGAAAAACTTCATTCAATGGATGATGCTTTTAGAAGACAGCTTGAGTCAACGTTAGCAGCTCATCAGGCAGAATTACTGCGGTTAGCAAATGAAAAAAACAGGCAAATTGAAGCAGCAAATGAAAAGGTAATGTATTTTAATAAAATGTTACTGGGTTTTACAATCTGTATTTTCAGTCCCAATATTTTTATATGCTGTAATCTTTTTGGGTGTCTGTGTTGGCTAACCATTAACAAAAGCATTACCGACGTTGAACTTTTAACCTTTGCCTATTAATGGATTCTCTACAAGTGTGTAGACAACAGGCTGACTTGAAATATTCTTTTATTCAAGGAACATGCAATCACTAGCCAGTGCATGAACATCCCTTAATTATTAGAGAGGCAAGAAAAATGGTGCTCAAGTATTTTATATGACACTGTACCTTTTTTTTTAGCTTTTATAATTCTCGTGATAGATATGAGACGTTGGAAGCATGCAAACTTCAAAAGACTGCTATATTGAACTGTGCCAGTGCATTAGTCATAAACTTTGTTTTCTACAAATGTTACTTGTATTTTCATGAGCTAGGGATTGCATTCTTGCCCCCTGGTGGAGGTTTACCAATTTTCCTCCAAGAACAAAAGTAATTTGGGAGCAGGATGGGTTGATTTAAATCTTGGTCTTCAATAGTGGTTTGAAGCAGGAACTTGCAGTACATTTATTTTTGTCTTGTTTTTAATTGTTTTTCTAAAGTCAGGTTGATACCAACCATGAGAAATCATTAAAACATTGACTTTAAACTATATGTAGCCTTTACACTAAATTTTATGCTTTTTGCTAAACAGGAAGGCTACGTCTAGACTGGCATGATTTTCCGCAAGTGCTTTTAACGGGAAAGTTTTTCCTTTAAAAGCATTTGCGGAAAAGAGCGTCTAGGCAAGCACTTTTTGCAGAAAAGCATCCGTGTCAATCTAGACGTGGTTTTGCACAAGAAAGCCTTGATGGCCATTTTAGCCATCGGAGTTTTTTTGCACAAAATGGTTCTGGGTTGTCTACGCTGGCCCTCTTGCGCAAAAGCATTTGTGCAAGAGGGCTTTTGCCCGAGCGGAAGTGTCATTGTATTTGCGCAAGAAGCACTGATTTTGTACATTACAAAGTCGGTGCTCTTGTGCAAATTCAAGCGGCCAGTGTAGACAGTTGGCAAGTTTTTGCGCAAAAGCGGTTGCCAGTCTAGACGCAGCCGAAGAGGATACACTATACTGATACACATTTAAGCAGTTTTGTAGTTCAACTTTAAATTTATTCTGCTTCTTTTATTTACATTTTATGTTAAAATGGTGACTAATGCAGTATATACTTACTAGATAATTAATTTTTTTTTTACTTAAGATTTGTAAAGCCATTAGGAGCTTTTTGGCACCTGCACCAGGCTAAATCCTTCAAGCTAAGGAATGCTCAAGACTCTGCACTCCCCTTCCCCTCCCACAATCCCAAGTAGCCCAATGCATGGCAGAGACTTGTGGGGGTCCAAAGCCCCGAGCCTCACTACCCAAATCCTGAGGGCTTCATCCCTGGACAGCAGGGCTCGGGTAACAGGCCCCCTGCCTGGGGCTGAAGCCCTTAATCTTCAACATTGTGCTCTGTCTCCTGCAAGATGGTGGGGCTCTAGCAGGCTCAGGCTTTGATCCCTCTCCTGGGCTTGTGTAGTCATTTTTGTTGTCAGAAGGGGAACACAGTGCAATGAAATTTGAGAACTGGCTTTATCCCATCTTGTCTTCTTTTATAACCTGTTTTCATGTTGCACAATTGTTCATAAAAGTTCCTTTTCCTCATACTACTGCTGTTGCCATATTGGTCACACATATATCAGTTAAGGATGTTAATATGTGGTAATCAGGCTAATTGTATCGCCTATATGATTAGTCAGCAGGATCATTCAGCAGAGCCACAGCAGAGGGTAGCACCAGTAACCGGCTTGAGCTGGGACTGAGCAGTCCCGGCCCATGCCAGCTCTGGAAGCCACCTGTGCTGCGGCTCTGCATTTTAAATGTGGTAAGAGCCACTGGGCAGTCCCACCTAGTGCGGATTGCTGCATACTGGCTCGTGCTGAGTTAAACAGTCCCTGCGTCCACTGCAAAAGGGGATGGTGCTGGAGCAGTCTCTGTTTGCGGTGGACAAAGCTGGCTGCCGCAAACAGAGGCTGTTCTGGCACCAGCACCTATTCACCAGCACCTATTCACCAGCCACTGGAGTGGAGTGAGCCCTGGCTGAGGCCATCCCTGGCTACTGTGAACAGTGGCTGCATGGTGGCAGCAGCCTGTGTTCACAGACAGGGGCTGCTTCACAGCAGCCTCCCTAAACCCCCCTCACCGGCACCCCGGAGATGGTGGTGGGGGGAACCAGCTTGTAAGCCCCAAAGGGGGGGGAGGGTGCCACTGCAGGGAGCATGGGGCCGAAGCAGCCACAATGGGAACACAGGGTAGCTGGGGGATTGTGGGGCTCTTATACATTTCAATGGCTAAAGCAGCCGCAGTAGGAACCGGCGCGAATAGGGAACTGTTTCAGCCCCTACTCTTGCCATTTTCTCCCCTGCCCACCTCACAGAGATGGTGCTGTGGAGAGCCAACTTTTAAGAGGCAGCAAGGGGGAGGAAGTGACTGGTCATGTTACTACTCAACTATCCAACAAATTTATGCTTATCGGATAGTTGACTAGTTGCATACATCCCTAATATTGGTTCCCCAGCTGTGCCTGCTGCAGCAGCCATGGACAGGCAATTCTCACCTGGCCCCAAGCTGCTGCAGTGAGAGAGGCCCAGGGTTGTCCTCTCTCCCTGGGGCAGCCCTCATCCCCAGTCCAATCCCAGAACAATTATTTAAATGAAGGAAAAAAAAGCTTATTTGAGTTAAGGACCCAAGCTGGGTAAATCTTTTAGTTAAATATAAGCAAGATTAACCAGTATTTAACATTAAGGAAAAGTAATTTACTAGTTGAGTAGTCAATAGGCACTTTCACATTCCTCCTTTGAAATGTACAAGGGACCCTTGTACATTTCAAAGGAGGAATGCGGAACTCCTCGTGAAGCCCGGGCCAGCAGTAAGTCCTGCTGACTCCAGGCGCTTCCGCTTTGAAATGCGCAAGGAGCCCAAGGACTCCCTAGCTGATTCCAGGTTCTGCGGAAATGGCGCCAGTTGACACTGGGCTCCATGTAGCGCTGCTGCTTTGAAACGCCGCCACGGATGCCACTTCAAAGTACTCCCTCTCCCCCCACCTCCTTTGCTGCCTCTATCTGATAGATTTCCTATATAATTCTAAAACAAGGGTTGAATTTTTATATTTGTCTTTTTATCATTTCAGGTTTACCATGTTGAAGAAGAAATGCGTCAGCTTCTGCAAGGAACAGCAAACAGTAAAAAGGTAATGGAAGAGAAAATAAGACGACTTACAAGTGCACTGAGTGACATTCAGCAAGATCTCTGAAATGTGTAATGCATTAAATCTGACTATTGTGCTCCTCTTAATAAAAGGTGTTGAAGTAATGTAAAATATATACATAAACAAAGACACTGTATAGATTGTTTATATAGTTTGTCAAACTACTTGCTGTGCTTTTTAGTTTCCTTTAAAACTGATTCCCAGAGAGTAATTTTTATTTGTGTAATCTTATTTGAAGAGTTCAAGAATCCAAGTTGTATTAAAGATTTCTGTAGTATTTTCATACTTGTGGTGAACATGTCATAGTATTTGTCAGAGCTGTCTAAGAAATAGGTCAACCAAATCAACAAATGAAAAGCACTGTATGAGTTAAAAATTATTTTTAAGAAAGAGCAGATGGAGTATACTTTTGTATGTATGAAGTAAGGATATGAGTAAGTATGAAGTAAGGATACGAAAAAGGATTAGGCTTGTCCTTTGTGTAGTTGGGTTCTTTAAGTTAAGCAATCATGATGCTCATGTCCTTTTAATGAAACATAAATTGCGCCCATAATCAGTTGAGAGACTTTTTAGTAGCACATATTGTATATGACCGTTTTGCATATCTGGAGTTAACACTAACATTCGGAGATAGCATGAGTTAGTACTGTTCTCTCAGAGAAAAGAGAAATCTTGTTTACCTCAGCAGTTTCTGAATATGTTCTATAATTTCTCCTACACATTACTTTTCAAACTTGATGCTGGTCCTTAATGTCGTTCATACAATTCTGTTTGTTTCAAAGGATGCATTCCTGTTGCCATTCCATGGTCCACACTGATGGAACAGCTTATAGCTTTAAGGTCTAAATAAAGTTCTTAAGATCAGGAATTTACAGTTGTAAATATGAGATCAATTACACTGAGGCTTAACAAACAGGTACTACTACAAACATACTTGATATACTGTAGGATAAGTGTCTGTTTCCCCGACCATCGCCGATCTGGGCTCAGGCTGGGTTGGAACCAAGGTAAAGGTGCATCTCCCCCAGTCAGGGGAGGAGTGCCTCTCTCCCGGCCACAGTATCTCTGAACTGTGGCTGGTTTTAGGCCAGGGGAAAGGTGCCTATTCTCTGCTACTTCCACCTCCCCAATCTAGGTCCTAGGTGGCTCCTCAGTTGAGCAGCTATAGGAAAAAGGATAGAGACAAGGGGTCTAATCAGCATCGCTCATTGTTCTCCCTTCCATCTGCTCAACCTTGCCCTTGTAGGAGCCAAGGAGGCCAGAAGCAGGCATTTTGAGAGTACACTCAAGGATGACACTCCAGTTACATCTCAGGATCCACCCTCCTCTTTCCTCAACCACCTGCACTATTTCAGTCAGCCTAATCATGGCTGACCTTAGACGATCAGGTGTTCAACATAATATTTTTGGGTTACACCTCGCAGTCCATTGCTGATCCTCCCACCCAGCCTTTCCCTGTCCCTCTGCAGCAACCCTTCGACCAAGCAGTTTCTCATTCAAGAAGTTAAGAACCTCTTGCACTTGGGGGTGGTTGTGAAGGTCCCTTGGGAAATGAAAGGAAAAGGATTCTACTTCCAAATCCCAAAAGCAAAAAGGGGGCCTCGGTGCCATTTTTGGACCTGTGTTGCCTAAACAAGTCTGTCAAGTTGAAGTTTTGCATGAGCTCTCTGTCCATTATCCCCTCCCTGGATCTGGGAATCTAGTATGCTGCCCTCACTTGAAGGATGCATATTTTCATATTTCTGTTTTTCCAAGTTCTCATTACAGAAAGCTCCAGCTGCAAAAAAGAGCTCACTTGACTGGGGATATTGGCCATAAGGAGGCCTATTGTGATGGATAGGAAGGTCTAACAGATCTAAAAGAGGTTCAGTTTGGATAGTGCTGTAAGGAACAGAATGGCGTTCTAAGGTAGTGTGCTATGACCTGCACAGCTAAAGTAAGGTTGATGCCCTCATTAAACATTTACTGTTAAGAATTGTACAAAAATTACTTTTTGTAAACAGGCTTAAGATTTTATACTACAGAGACTTGATTTTTTTTTGTTTGGACACTATTATATACTCACAGTGAAGTTGTCCTCCTCTGAGCAATGTGGCCAGAGGAGCACAGCGAGGGGGGATGGACCCCCTGTTGTGGGCACCAGACACCCTACCTACTGATTGCTGGCCATCCCTTTGCCCCTCCCACTCACAGCATTTGAGGCATTTGACCCCTTGTAACTCCCTTCCCCCCCCCCACATACACATTGCCTATGTGATTAAGCAAAATGTGACCAAAACTAATAGAAGCCTAAGCCCCATTTACATAGGAAGTCAGCAAGAAGATAGGGAAGCCCTCAGGAAGGGAAGAACAGTACTAGGTCATCCTACTTCTTGAAACTAAGTCACTGAACTTTGGAAAATAAAGACAGAAACTGTCTTTGGCATTCATTACTAGAAACACAACAGGGAGCAGAGCTCTTGTGAGTTGAGAGAGCCCCTTCAGTCAAAGGTGAGGTGGAGTTAAATATCTAAAAAGAGGTAAGAAATCTGCCTAGACAAAAAATTTTCACTTAAAGTATGTCTACACTATGAAATTAGGTTTAATTTATTGAGGTTGCATCAGATTTTATAAAGTCAAAGGTGCATGTCTGCACTAAATCTATTCAGTCAACAGAGTGTATCCCTACTACCATTGACTCTGGCCATGTCAACCCTATGAGATAAGGTTGAATTTATTAAAGTTGACTTTTTAGCACCAAATTTTGTAACATTGTTGATGCATGTCCCCACTGTGTGCAAGAATTTGTCATAGTTCTAAGTTAACATAAGAACATAAGAAAGGCCGTACCGGGTCAGACCAAAGGTCCATCTA
>CM057846.1:42109132-42129050 GCA_030068395.1 Apalone spinifera | reverse complement strand
CGCGGGGAGCAGCATGGCCGCTCTGGCAGAGGCGGTGAGCAGCAGCGCCGGGGTCCCGGCGGCAGGCGGCAGCAGCCGGCACGAGAAGAGCCTGGGGCTGCTCACTACCAAGTTCGTGTCGCTGCTGCAGGAGGCCAAAGACGGCGTGTTGGACCTGAAAGCGGTGCGTGGCCGGCCGGCCGGGGTCTGCGGGAAAGTCCCGGACGGCTTGGGGGGTCCATGTGACTGTGAGGGGCTCACCTGTCCGGGGGGCGTGAGGAGGTTGGCGGGGGCGGAGCGGGGGAGGCCGGACCTGTGTAGCTTGCTGGTCTGGTGCGTGGGTGGGTCCCTGCATGGGTGGGCCCACCTGTAAGGCGGAGTATGTGGAAGGGAAGTCCCTGCGTGTGGTAGATCTGGGTGGTCTTTGTAGTGGAGATGTACATCATTGGAGGGCTTATGTTTTGGGGTAGGGAGTCTGAAGCTTGTCTCTGTGTCGGGATTGAACGCGAAAAACGCTTGGGGATCTGGAGCCCAGAGAGTGTACGAGTTTCTATTTCCTATAGCCATATGCAAACTATGACTTTCCCCCTTCGCTTTCCAAAGAGAAACTAAAGTGTATTAAGATGCCTTTTTCAGTAACAATGGGCTATAGTCGGCAGGGACTGAATGGAAAACAGGATCCTCTCCCAAGGGACAGGGGTGAGGGCATGAATTTTTTTCCTTTCCTGTTCCTCTGTCGCTTTAGGGACTGGCATGTATTGTTGCTGAGTTATCTGCATGTTATCCACTTTTTCATTGGTATGTAGCATCTCTTAGTGGCATGGTAGTGTAGTAATAGTGATGATTGATATTTAAAGCTGTGTGTTTCCTACATAGAAAAGCAAAGAAAATTTGAAGAATGAAAATTAAGGCTCAAGTTTAAATTTTACTACTTTCACTACATCCTGGCAGGTTTTCTAGATTTAAGTCAGCAACTGGTTTCTTATACATTTTGCTATCTGAGTAGTTAAGTATGAATAGAAAATTGTGGCAAACTTTGTTAGAGCAGTCTGTAGTGAATAACTAATTAGTACTGTCATGACCAGTCAATCAAACTAAACATCTGTTTAGCTCAGTAGCTACTGTAAAATAGTTACAGATTTCTCTGTTAAGAAAAGTAGAAACCAAGTTGCATACCATAGCTACGTTTTCAGGGAGTTAGCTAGCCCCACAGTACAGATGTGAAAGTATAACCATGTACCTGGCTAACGAATCCGTTAAAGTTCATGGTTCCACACAGGGCTCGGTATGTCTGGGGAGCTGGCTTAAAAACCGGCTACTAGTATGCACCAACTCCCAGGGAGCTACCAGCCCCCTCTCTCTCGCTCCCCTCTCGTGCTGCGACTGCATCTGATACAGATGGAGCAGCTGGGGGCGGAGGTGGAAAGGCAGGCAGGAGCTGGTACATGTGGGGAGCCTGCTTAAAAGTTAGTTCACCGCACACACTAGGTCTTGGGGAGCCACATCCTGCTCCACGTGTACGCACATTTTGACATCCCTAATCTACACTACTAGGGGAAGATCACTCTAAGTTATACAACTTCAGATACGTGAATAATGTTACTGAAGGCAACATACTTATATCTACTTAATGTTGACAGGATATGCTCTTAGGGTACGTCTACACAGCAAGGCTAAAATTGAATCAAGCTATGCAACTTCAGCTATGTCAATTGTGTAGCTTAAGTCGAAATAGCTTAATTTGGCTTTTGGCGCTGTCTACACAGCAGAAAGTCGAAGGAAGAACACTTCCTTCGACTTCCCTTAGTCCTCATGAAATGAGGGTTTATTGTGAATCAGATTAAGAAATCCTCCAGCTTGACATTATTTCAAAATAAAGGCTTGTAGTATAGACATGCACTGTGTTATTTCAGAATAATGTGAGTTATTCCAAAATAATGCTGCTGTGTAGACGTACCCTCATTGACTCCCCTTGCAGTTCTTGTTGAATTGGCATACCGGAGTTGAAGCTAGGGTGATCAGTGATTGATTTATCATATCTTTAGTAGCCTCAATAAATCGACCCTTTTGGATCAATCACCGCCCATTGATCTGGCTAGTAGTATAGATATACCCAGTGCTTTTTTTGTTTAAAAAAAAAAAAAAGGTGCCAGTACTCCAGAGGAAAAGTTGTTGAGCTCTGACTGGAGGTGCTGGTACTGCACGTGGAAGTGCCGATACTGTGTACTAGACAGTACCATCACAAAAAAAGCACTGGATATACCTATAGGCTACGTTTACACTGCACAGTTATTTCGGAATAAACTATTCCGGAATAGTTATTCTGAAATAGCTTAATTCGAAATAGCACATCTACACCGTGGGAAGCCTCAAAATTAGTCTGAGGCAGGCTTCCCTAATGTAGACGTGCTATCTTGATTTAGAGCCCCAGGAGAAATAACTTAGAATGGCCCTGCTGAGGGGTTATTTTGAAATATCAGAAGTGGAGCATCTACACATGGCTTATTTTGAAATAGGTATTATTCTTCATAGAATAAGGTTTACAGAAGTCGGAATAAGCTGTCCGTTATTTCAAAATTATTTTGAAACAACAGAATTGCTGTGTAGATGGTCTCATAGTTATTTCGGAATAACAGCCCTAAGTGTGCACAGTCCATTTTGTGTACTGAATGAGGCAGAGGTCTCATGAAAAAAATTGTGCATATTTATATAAGTAAAGATTGTAAAACAATGCTTGTGCATAAGGTGACAAAATTAAGGTTGCACAGTTGTTTAATAAGCCAGGGAAGTACAATATGCTCTTTTTTGTATTGATTGTAGTAACTCCTGCTTACCATAAATAACCTTATTTGATAGGTATGCATATGATATGGAAATAGCATTCCTTTACTTACACTGCCTGACTCTGAAAATTGTCTTCCCCGTTTTCCTTTTTATACTATATCTTCTTCTTGTTCATTAAAACACTAATCAGTAGTTTGCTCTAATTGAAATTCTTTACAACTTGTTTCCTGCTGGGAGGACAATTGCTTTGGCAAGTCAGTGAGTTGGTTATGTTTTGGAAAAAATATTGCAGTGGAATGTATGGCCTTTGCTGTACAATAGACTTATTTTTTATTCTGATGTTTGCCATTTTTAATGTGTGTTTACACAGAGTGATATACTGAGTGTATTTGTTAGTAACTTTGTATTTCTAATTATGAAACTCACTTTTACGTTATGGTCAAAATTTACTATCACAGTGTTCAATCAGATTACTCGTTTGCGTCATTATTGATCCCTCCTGCCTGCCATAATCCTTATTTATAAGTGTTTTATTCATTTAAATAGTTTCATGTCTTCTGCACGCTCACTAAATAGTTTGAAGACTATATTAAGTTTTATTTTTTAATTTTCCTCACACCTGTTCCAGTTTAGTATCCTTCCCTATTTTCAGAGATGACTTAAAAAGCAGGATATGTAATACATGCAGCATTACTTGAAGTAAAACAATAGTAGAATGGGAGCCCTCTGATGGGGGTTTTTCATTACTTTCATGTATTCTTAATTCCTCAGTCTCATAGGAGGAAAATTGTGGATTGGTTTTTTTTAATCTTAGTTGGCAGATTTGTCTTCTGGAATAGAACTAGTGTAATATTAAGTGCTGAATGCTGTTGGGTTTAGTTGTATTCCATAAATGAGAGAGAGGTTTCCAAAATGAGATTCATTCTTTCTTTCTGTCTCTGCTGGACTTCTAGGTAGAAGTTAAGCTTATTGAACCTTCCTTAAAAGGAAGGGGATAATTCTGGAGATTTAATATTTCATTTCTCTAGTGAAACATTTCAACTGTTCAAAGCTGTGAACTATTGCTAAGTGTTTATTGGCTTCCACGTTTGTGCAAAAAGTTGCTGTACTGTGTTTCTATCTCATTAGTTTCTATGGCTATGTCTAAACTATGTAGAATTTTCGAAAGAGGATTCCATAGGAATTTGCATATCTTCTTCCACCCTCACTTTCAAAAGAGGATCTTTCGAAAGTGTAAGTAGTCTGGATGTGTTTTTTCCAGGAAAAAAAACCCTTTTTCATAAAAACCACTCTTCCTTTAAAAAGGAGGTTTACGTGGTTTTTTTTGAAAAAGGAGTTTTTACTGAAAAAAACGCGTCCAGGCTACTTTTACTTTCGAAAGATCCTCTTTCAAAAGTGAGAGCAGAAGAAGATATGCAAATTTCCTGTGGTTCAAAAATTCTACTAAGTTTAGACGTAGCCATAGAAACTAATGAGATAGAAATACTGTACAGCAACTTTCTGTACAAATGTGGATATGAAAGCAAAATAAATTCTACACCCAATTCTAATTGTGTATTACATTCTTAATAGAAGGGATTATATTAAAAGTTTTCCTACTTATAAAGTTGCTACACTCTGTTATGTCTTATGATTTCTACAGTTCTATTGGAACACGCGAAGAATCAATCTGTTTTGTTGTTCTATGTATCCTCAATGATTTAAAGTTTGGAGAGAAGATCCAGTGGTGGGGTCCAGACATTTATTGACAGAGGTAGCTGCTCTGTTTATATCATACAAGACATACTGATTTTTTGGGGGGGAGGGGGAGGAGGCTAGACTATCCCTGGTTTATTGAAGCTTTAATTATACTGTGATGTGTGGTTCTAAAACAAATATGAGTTAATACAGCATAGAACTAGATTAACTTTTCAGAGTCACCAGAGGAGGTAGACTCCCTTTTACCCCCTCTTCTCTGAGGCAGAGAAATACCTCCCTCCTCTTTCTATATTCTCATTCTCCACCTTTCAAATAGAAAATTTTAGACTTTTAATGGATTTGGTTATTTAATATTTGGGATGTGAACAGCATTTGTATTCTTTTGTGCCTGGCATTACCCAGCTACCTTTGGAAGAACTGGCACCCGTGTTCTCTGAGCATAGTTTGTAGAGCTCTGTCTGCCATTTTCATATGGACTTTGGCTGCACTTTTAGCCAGCGACTGTGATCTTAAAGGACAGTGATGCAGAATGTGCAAAGCCTTTTGGTTTGGTTTATATTTTGTTTACAATTTCTCAAGAATGTATCAGTATTTGTTACAAAACTTTAAAATGTGGGTGAAAACAGATGCATAAACTCAATTTCATACTTTTGGGTAAATATCAGCAGTTAGTAATGAGGGATGCAAGGAAAGAAAAAACAAATAGGTAAGAGTTTTGAAAGTAAAAGCAGTTTAATACTGATTCATTTCACTAACTATACATATGTATATGCATGCGTGTATTTTTCCAGTACATTGCTTTACTTTAACAGACAGCCTTGCATTTACACTTAGACATAATTTGTTAACATAAGAAAATCCAGTTCGTTCAGTAGATGTGTTTTAACATAATCAGTACTTACGTGGAACACATTTGGCCTGCAAAATCTAAATAATAGGTTTTGTAAAAATAGGGATTTTTTTTAAAAAGGTAAAAACTGAAAACTAAGGACCTTAAAAATGTGTAATTAGGTATCTGTGATTGTTGAATAGTAAGCTTCTCCCTTCAAAATTATGCCTAGAGCAGTGTTTTCAAGTTCAGGACCATTAGTAAACCCTGATGACCTGTTGCAACATAGTGGTGCCCCCTCCAGGCTTCATGGGGGGGGAGGGGAGAGTGGGGCTCGGAGCTATGATGCCAGATGTTCCAAGCAGATATGAATAGCTGGAAACCTCCCCTACCAGCAACTGGATGAGTCAAGACATTACCCAAAAAACAGTCTCCCCTACATGGCCTGTCTCAGAGGTGGAAGGGAAGTGTCCTGAGAAGGCTGGTGATGGAATTGGGGTGGAGGGACAGAGAGGTGTAGAAGGATATGGAGGCAAAGCAGTCTTGGAGAGGGATAGTGAGCTTATATTACCCCCAAAACCATAGTCTGCATGCACTGCCCATAGGAATCAGAAGATAAAGGGGTGAGGGGAATTTGAGGCTCTGGAGGTAAAGTAGGAGAAATGAAGGAAGGAATTAGTTCGGGGACAGAAAAGGCAGGAGATACAGTTAGGGGAAGATCTTGGTCACTGGGGCCAGGATAAGGTAGTCTGACAGAGAGGAAGTCACCTGGCTTTGTAAGAGGGGAACATTGGGGGGCAAACTTGGTGGGAGGGGCAGAAGCGGAAGATGGGATGTTGCACAACTGGGGGGCAGGATGCACATTGGGAGGCCAGTACTTATTGAAGAATGTGACACCAACTATTCCCTCTTACTTCCTGTCTTTTTAGCCAGCTGGACTTGGTTCTCCACACTGGGTGTTGCATATACACCAGTGCTGAAGTGTACTGAAGTGATCAGATTTAGCCACATCTCCCTTCTGGCAGGGCGGGGTGACTAATTTTTGTGAGTGACCGTGTAACCTGGCACATAGGGTTGTAGCACCACTTGCATTTGGCCCAGCTGGCCCCCCGTCCTTATGATAGAGGGATGGCTTGGTGAAATATAAGTGGTGCAGTAACCCTGCACACAAGGACACAACATGGAGTAAGGAACCAAGCCCAGCCAACCTTATGACTCTTTAACATGTTCTGGCAATCCACTTTTGGGTAGCAACCTGCTGGTCGAGAAACCATATACTTAGAATATGTAGTACCCAAGAAGCTCATTGAATTTCAGTTGAGAAGCCTAATGAGCTAGTCTTTTGCCTTGTGCAGATTGCTGAAACTTACCTCTCTTTTTTTTTTTAACAGGCTGCTGATACTCTTGCTGTAAGACAAAAAAGAAGAATCTATGACATCACCAATGTTTTGGAAGGCATAGATTTAATTGAGAAAAAGTCAAAAAACAGCATCCAATGGAAGTAAGAAGTGTCAATTCTGCATATTTTCACTTTCTCATGGGGAAAAAAAGTTGGCCTCATTCCTTTTTATTTTGTAATCAGTGGTAGTCTATGTGGATTATGTCAGTGGTCTCAGTCCAATTCATAATGACCAAGTGTCTTCAGCTGGTATCTTTGTTTTCAGAAAGGCCAAGGACTGAAATATTCTGAGCTGTGAAGTGTGAGGTTTTCAGCATACTGGAGGGGCAATTTGGGAATCTAGCACTGATATATCATGTCTAGATTAAAATGTTCACTTTTCAGGATTTTCAATCTGTCAATTTTCAGTGAGCACTAGAATTTATACAGCTTTATAAAGTGCAACTTAAAAGAAATAAATCTTTGAATTTCAGGGTGAATTTGGGCAGGGATTGGAGATGTGGCTGTAATGTGTGTGGCGGAGTTCAACAGATCAGTGCCAAGAAACAAGCAGGCAGGCAGTGTCTTAGCCTAAGAGAAACCATGTTTCATTCTCCCATCACCCCAGTGAAGAGCTAACTTCGGAGAACTGAACTGGATACTTTACATCCCTAGTTATGTATCAGAGGGGTAGCCGTGTTAGTCTGGATCTGCAAAAGCGATAAGTAGTCCTATAGCACCTTATAGACTAACAGATGTATTGGAGCATAAAGTTTCGTGGGCAAAGACCCACTTTGTCAGATGCATCTGACGAAGTGGGTCTTTGCCCACGAAAGCTTATGCTCCAATACATCTGTTAGTCTATAAGGTGCTACAGGACTATTTGTAACTAGGGATGTAAAATCCCATTTAATCAGTTAACCGATTAAAAGTTATGTTTAGCTGGTTAACTGCTTAAACAGGAGTGATTTGGGGCTGCTCCAGACCATGTGGACTGAAGTGGCCCCCTGCCTGCAGCATGGTACAGTAAGTCTGCCCCCTCCCTCACCATGGGCTAGGGCTGCTCCAGCTCGGCTGAAGCACCCCTACCCACAGCACTGTGGTCCTGGCCGGGCTGGAGCAGCCCCTTGCCCATGTCAGGTGGGGGTCGGCTCTAAAGATGTTAAATATCAGTTAATTTACTGGTCAAGTAGTCGATGGAATTTTCATCAGCTACTCAGCTAGTTGATAGGCACTTATGCATTCCTCCTTTGAAATGTACAAGAGACCCTGCTGGAGCTCTTGTACTTTTCTAAGGAGGAATGTGGAACTCTGCATGCAGCCCGGGGCCAGCGGGAAGTCTGGAGGACTTCTACAAGGCCAGTGGAGGCTCTTGTGCACTTCAAAGCAGAAGTGCCCTCATGGAACCCAGGGTCAGTAGGTGACTCCCCAGCTGATCCTGGGCTCTGCGTGGCATTTCCCCAGAACCCGGGTTCAGCTGGGGACTATGTGGAAATGTCATGCGGAGCCCGGGATCAGCTGGAAAGTCTCCAGCTGACCCCAGTCTCCACGTGTTGCTGCCACTTTGAAATGCTGCCTCAGTGTTGCAAAGTGGCACAACTAACCCCAGGCTCAGCTATGCAACGCTCAGCTTTGAAACACCGAGGCGGCGTTTCAGAGGGGCAGTGCCGCACAGCTTAGCCGGGGATCAGTTGTGCGGCTCTGCCCCTTTGAACGGGGGCAGTGCTGCACAACTGATCCCGGGCTCAGATGTGGAGCGCTGCCGCTTTGAAGTACCCCATCTCTCTCCCCACTCTTTTGCTGCCTCTATCATCTATATGATAGAGGCAGCAAGGGCAGGGGAATTGACTAGTCAACTAGTCGACTGACTGTCTAATAAGCATTTGCTTATAGTCAACTAGTCCTTAAAATCCTTAATCTGCTCCGGGTTGTGGGTTAACCCAATAAGAGTAGTGCTTACACATCCTTATACACAACCTAGCCCTAACACAGAAAACACCATGTGCCTTGAAAATGGAAAACAGGGACAGAGGAATCCGAACATTGGCCCCACATTTAACAGAATTTTCAGTATTTTTCTACTAAAGAAAGCAGGGATTATAGTACTTTTTAGTATTTAATATAATTCATGTGTTTTTTTTAAAGCAAGACCCGTGCTTCAGACTAATGTATTTTACATGATCATTGCACATATTGTGATTGCATAAAATATTGTACGTTTTTTAAAGAGGTGTAGGTGCAGGCTGCAATACAAAAGAAGTCATAGACAGACTGAGGTATCTTGAAGCAGAAATTGAAGATTTGGAATTAAAAGAAAAAGAGCTGGATCAGCAAAAATTGTGGCTGCAGCAAAGCATCAAAAATGTAATGGATGACACCACGAACAACCAATATCCTTTGTGACATACATTGTGTGCATTTGTGAAATAGAATTAAAGCACCAAGCATACATTAAAAGCACCAGTCATGCATGTAATATGACCTGCTCTAGAAACAAGGACAAGAAACTTGAATTGGGTGACCAAGGGGTTTTACTAACTCTAGAAGAAATAGTACTGGTCTCAAGCATTTTCTATTACAATGTGATTTTAATTTTCTTTTTCACTGTTAGTGAAATTAGCTTGCAGTGCTATGAGACAACAGCACCATCCATTAGGCTGTGGAATACAAGGTGAGAGTTAAAAGGAGAAGAAACTTTGCTTGTGGCATTTTAAAACTATGGTAGACAAAGTGCTGAAAGATATATTTTAAGAAAAAATCTGGTATTGGTAGAAAGAGGCATTGAATGGTCTAATACAGTGGTTTTCAACTGTGATCCATGGACCCTTGAGGAGTACGCACACTATGCCTAAGATTTCCAAAGGGATCCGTTGTTAAAATTTTCCAGGTCTGCAAATGAAAAAAGGTTGAAATCATCTGGTTTAATAGATCATTTCAAGTTTTAATCTCTGTCATTTTTATCAGCGGTAATCTGGAAATAATCCATGAGAAATGTACACGGGGTACTATTTAATGCAGAAAATCCAAACATTTAGCATTAACAGTTTAGTAGCACTTTAAAGACTAACAAAACATGTAGATGGTATCATGAGCTTTCGTGGGCACAACCCCTCTGAAGCTTTTGAGCATTAACGGTGAAATTCATTGCTTTCGTGGGTTTAAGTTAGATTTAGGATACTCCAGGAAACTCTTCTCTGGTTTGCGTTTCTTTAGTTGTTCATAGGCTAGGTTATCTAAATCTTTTGAACTGGAACTGAAATTATCTTCTCTGTAAACAGGTAACGAGTATATTGTTTAAAGTGTTTGCTCATTACTTTGTTAATCGTGTCTAGCATTCTTACAGGATATTGAACAAAATAGGTTATTAGAGAATTTGGGGAGGGGATCATGCAGTTTTGTCTATAAGAAATTCTGGAGCACTTAACACCGTATTCTGGTGTTCAACAGAAACTGCTGTAATCAGATCAGTGATTTTTATCAAACCATGGCCTGCTTAAATACACAGATTAGAACAGCTGTAGTCTGTCAGATTAATGAAGTGAATCCGGTTCAGTGCAGATAACATAACAGATAAGGCCTCTAATCAGCACAGCAATTAAATATGTATTTAAGTGCTATGCCGAATTGAGGCTCAAACGAGCTGTGAAATTTTAAATTTTCCATTGAATGAAAAGAAATTACTCTACATGTGCAAAAATTCCATTTTAAAATGAATTATTAATTGTGAAGGCACAGGTTGAGTTGTTTCGCAAAGACCTGAATGGAGTCTGTTTGCTGAGACTGCTGGGAATGGAGTGGGATTGGGCATACCAAGCCACCTGTAGAAGTGTGGAGGCAGGAAAAAGGGAATAAGGGAATTTGCATGCAGCCATCTTGGTCTTGTGAGCAAGAGTAAGGCTAATTCTGACTCTTCACAATGTGAGAGCTGTAATAAGATGCTGCCTTTGCCTCTCGCATCCATAGGGAGATAAGGATAGAATGCTGACTCTGGCAGGGACCTTGAGATAAGGAGCATCTGGGTGGAACTAAAATAACTGTTAGCCATCGGTGTTTGTAATTGGAAGGAGACTAATTGTTGTTGTTATTATCAGGGCTTGACAATTAAGGCAATCTACTCGTCCGTGGTGAGTAGATTTTAGCCCAGCGCGGTCTGCGCATGCACAGCGTGTGGTTCCGCGCGGCTGGCAAGCAGGGCTCGCTGCCGCTTGGCGAGCCCTGGTTATTATATCTAATGGACAGTATATAAACTGCTTCCTAATTGCTTATATTCGAAGATCTGCCTCGGGCCCCGCCCTCCATCTGAATCAGTTTTTCCCTTGCTGCAGCTTGTCATAAAACTGCCTCTGGCCAGTTGTTGCTTACAACTGCAAAGTGAGGACAATGTTTTCTTCCACAGAGGTTTAATAGTCAATATTGTTAACAAAATAATTTAGTAATTGGAATGCAATTAAACATCTAAAGCAATGTAGGGCTAATTTTATTCTTGTTTGATACTGCAAACTGAATACCTAGTACGCAAAATAAACAAACCAAAAAAAATCCCAAACCCGAAACAAAAAACTCGAGTGGTTGACATCTGCTTCTAAACACTACCATAAAGTGACTTTCACAAACCAGCTTTTACATTTGAAAAAGGGTAGATTTGAAAGGGAAACTATGGTGATTAGTTATAAAATAGTTGACTAGTATAAGAAACTTCAAAATACAGGTTAAACCTCTAAAATCAGGGACTCTCTGGTCCTGCAACATCTGTAGTCTGGCAGAAATACAGATATTGCTGGACTAGAGATCCCCGGCTGGCCAGGTTCCGGGGTTGGGCTGGCGGCAGGGAGCACAGCTCTGGCCAGGCTAAAGGCAGCAGGGTCGGTGCCCATAAGCACAGTCCCAGCCAGGTGGAAACAGCAGGGACCATAGCCTCATCCAGGCCAAAGGCAGTGGGTCCAGAGCAGCTGTCAGGGGCAGGGAGCGCAGCCCCTGCCAGGCCAGAGGCAATGGGGTGGGGCGGTGGCCCCCGGTGGTGAGGAACACAGCCACAGCTCCAGGCGAGGCTACAGCGTCTGCTGGGCTGGCAGCAGGGACAGGCACAAGAAGGGAGTCTTGACCTCCTGTGGTCAGGCAAACTCTGTGGTTTGGGATCATTCAGGTCCCGATGGTGTCAGGTGGTCCCACTTGTAGTTTATTTAAATATATGGCACTGTCTCTGCCTCTCTCTCTCGCTCTCTCTGCGAATGGTCTCGCAGTGAAGTCTAGTCCTAAAAGACTGCCATGTGGAGTACTCAGTTTGAAATCATTATTACTGGTATGTGACAGGGTTAAAGGATTAAATCCAAAATTTTATTTTCCAAGAGGAGTTTGACTAGGACCCATTTGAAAGGAAAAGCAAGTACTTTCCAAGCTGTTGTAAGTGTATGGGGATATGTAGGGCTCGACAAATCAGTGTATCTACTCGCCACAGGCGAGTAGATTTCAGCCAGTCGCCCCGTTCACTAGCGGCACACGCATGTGCAGTGTGGGTCTGGCGCATGCGCGGTGCAGGACTGGTGAGTGGATTTCGCTGCGGTTTGTCGAGCCCTGGGGATATGGGTGTACATACATATATTTAAAACAGAACTTGCTTTGCACTTTTGGAAGCTCTACTATGCCCTTCCAATGATATATTTCCAGAGTGCTCTGTCCTGTCTCTCAACATCAACAGGTGACTATTTGGTGGTTAGTTTTTAGTGGCTTACATTTATTACAAGCTAACTCTGCCACCATTAACATAAAAGTTATTAACTATCATCTGACAGCACCACATTGCATCAGAAAACATCACTAAACCTGTATTATGAGAAATTCCCATAGACTGTGAATTAAATCCAGGAGATAAACACAGGATGTTGTGGGGGTTTTTTCCAAAACTGCTTGCCTCACCTATTCTAAGATGCATCTGGTTCAGAGGTGGACAAAAGGTCCTCCATGGGCCGAACCCAGCCCATAGCAGTTCTGCCTCTCCCCCACCCCAGGCCAGTCAGGGCCTAGGGACAGGGGAGCATGCAGCGCTTGGTCAATCCTGGCGGTTGACTCTAAGCACCACATGCCAGAAGGCAGGGAGTGAGAGACTTTGTGCACTCCCCCAGGCTCATCAGAGCTTGGGTGGGAGGAGTGTGCAAAGTCTTCTCCCCCACTGCAAGGGGCTCAGCTGGCGGTTGACTCTGTGTGGCTCTCCCTTGCAGGGCGGGGGGCACAGAGCAAGAGACTTCACATGCTCTCCCTCCCCCTGGCCCTGACTGACCTGGGGTCTGGGATGGGACATGAGCGAAGTCTCCTCCCACTGCCAGGGGTGTGGGCGCCTACAGGGAGGTTTGCAGACCAGTCAGGATCTGTGGGTGGGGAAGCATGGAAGTGTCCTGGCCCTGTCCTGCCTCTTCGTCCCCAGTCAAAAATTATTGCCCACCCCAATCTGGTTCCCTTGATGACTGTATTGTCACTGGCAGAATTCATCCTGGGGAATCCTATGGAGGGAAGTGCTGCTGATCCCTGATGGCTTTGAACATTCTGTATCATAATGATACATTAACTGTACTTATCAGTAAAAAGGATATTATAGTATTCTGTGAGAAATACATTTAAGTAACATTTTGGAAATGTTCTAATAGTAGTCTAAGACCCAGGTTAAGCTGGAAAGGCTTTGCTGGACTAGTTATACCGGAATGCTATATTAGCAATGCATTTATAATGTGGACATAGATAATATTGGCAAAATTCTTCATTTTATATAATTTCAGCAACCTTATGGGCTTT
Organism: Apalone spinifera; assembly: GCA_030068395.1. Classification (NCBI taxonomy): domain Eukaryota; kingdom Metazoa; phylum Chordata; order Testudines; family Trionychidae; genus Apalone; species Apalone spinifera. Next base: position 42,115,599 of record CM057846.1, on the reverse strand, counting down.
GGGCTGTTGCCACCATAATGTCAGACATAGATCTCACTCTTGACCAGCATTAACTATAACAGTAAACACAATTAAAATGTAGACCTGGCTTAAACAACACATAGTAGGAACACCAATTTTTCTTGTAAAATGCACTAAGTATCAATTTCATATTGCTTAGGCAAAAATGTCAGCTTGTTACTTGAACGTTTTCTTGACATAAATCACATTTTCATACGTCACTCATGAAGACATCTGTAATTGCTTCAATGGTAAGTTTTTGTTAGACTGTATTTTTGTAAGATATTTGAAGCAGGTGGTTTAATTGAGGAAGACTAAGCCATAGTGGAGAAGCTAAATTAACCAATGAAAGGAATTATCACTGCAAAGGCTGTGAGGGAGATTTTGATACCTGAGCCATTCTTTTAAGGTGTCAGTAGAGATGGTTTTGGAACAGTGATTCATTAAGCTGTTATAAGTCATGAGGACCAGATGATATTGACTCAAGAGTTCTTCTTCCAGTGCTTTTTTATGTCAGTTCCAATCAAGTGTGCACGTGTCACATGCATGAGCGTTGGAAACTTTTTTCTCCTAGCAGTTCATATAGGGTCGGCTGAAGAGACCCTTAGAGTGACGCCATTATTTCAGCCCTTATATACCACTGCCGACCCGATCCCTCCACTGGTTGCTTCTTGCCAGCTACTCCGACAGTGGAGAAGGAGGGTGGGTATTGGAATGGATGTGAATAACACATCTCAAAGAACACCAATTATGAGAAAAAAAGGTACAGGTTGAACCTCTCTATTCCACAACACGCTGGTCCAGAAACATCCATGGTCTGGAATGATTTTAGTTAGCTGAATGTCCACTTTTCATGGGTGTGGTCAAGTTTCCTCTGGTCCCATAAAGTTTGTTTACAGCCATCAGTCCTAGTTCTCAGTGTTCTGTGCTGTTATTTATTTCTAATTTCCCTATGATGTTCTCTAACAGCTCAGTAAGCAGAGGAAGTGTTGGTAATCAGGGCTCGACAAATAATACAGTCTACTCATCTGTGGCAAGTAGATTTCAGCTGCGCACCCCATTCATTTGCAGCACGCGCAGTACGAGGCTGGTGAGCAGTTTTCGCCACCGTTCGTCAAGCCCTTTTGGTAATGGTGCTTGACCGTAGTCTCCTCCTGTGGTCCGGAAAATTATCTGGTTCAGATTTGGTCAGGTCCCAAGAGTGCTGGACTAGAGCAGTTCAGCCTGTAACTGTCTTTTCTTCTTCGAGTGCTTGTTCATTTTGATTCCAATGAGGTGACTCCAAACTGCTACACCATGGAGCTGGGATCAGTTAGGAATCACTGTTTGGAGCACTGCTCTACCAACAGTTGCATCAGCCTTTGAGAACTTACCAATAGCATAGTGTAAGCATGTAAACGTGTGTATTGATGACCACGTTGCTGCCCTGCATATATCTTGAATGGGAACATGCGCCAGAAATGCAATGGAGGAAGCATGGGCCCTAGTGGAGAGTCCTGTCACAAAAAATGGCGTAATTCCTGCTAAGTCATAACGTGCATATATATATATATATATATATATATATATATAATCACATTATCCATGAGGATATACACTGGGCTGAGACTAGGTCACCTTTCAGCTTGTACAGATAGCTCTTGGTCTTTCCATGGATTCCTCATATTACACAAAGTTTGGGGATAGTGAAAAACTGGGACCTCTGCCCCCCAGGAGGATGCGGGGGACTCTGCAAAGATTTCTAGTAGAGATTTCCCCTCCAGGTTCTCCTCATTTTTCAACAAGAGGGAGTCACTGCAGTCTGAAGTTGAGAAAACAACACTAAGTAACAAAATGCCTTTTTATTTTAACTCTTCTAAGAGTTTTGCCTAAGGAAGAACTTCAAGATAATGTTTGTTACCATATACTTATGTCCTATAGAGTGAATCCCTTCCCCCACAAGAGTTCAAAAATATGGAAACACTTAGCACTTCTCAGTTACTGTATATCTACTGCAGTACTTTACATACCATCTGTCTCCTCATACACTGTGAGAGAAAGAAGCACTATCTTAATTTGTTCAGGAGGGAAACTGGGATACAGAAAAATGAAGTGACTTCCCTGGGTATTTCAAACAGTAAGCTACAAAAAAAACCAGTGATGTCCAAATTCACTATGCAAGGCAACCACACCCACGTTACTGCTTCAGAGGCTGGAGTTCTTGGGGTGTATAAGCTAAGACCTTGGATATAGTGGTTATGAATACATAGATAGAAACGTTTTCTTCAAGCTTGCTGTCATTCCTGTTAGGATTTATTCCTGAAGCACATCAGAATGTGCAGGGTTTGTATCAAGCTAATGCTGAAGTGGCATTAGAGAAGAACTGTATTCCATTTGACTACATGCAATCCAAGAATGTGTAAAATTATATTCAATTAACATTTTCTTAAATTACTACTTCACTAGGAGATACACTTCTAGCAATTCAAGCACCCTGTGGTACACAATTAGAAGTACCTATACCTGAAATGGTATGTAGAAACTGTTTGTTTATATATGTGCCATGAGGGAGGGTAAAGGATGCATGTGTTGCAGCTAGCAAAGTTTGTATCTTTGTTTAGGAGGAAAAAATGAGGATTGACTTAATTGGATGGGGACTGATTGGATTGGGTAAACAGCATTTTTGCACATCTACACAGACTAAACGTGATTGGGCCTTTCAGTGAAAATAAGATTCACTGGGTTTTCCCCTTCCGGCTTCTCTTTCATTCACAAAAGCCCAATAGCTGTTGTTTCCTCTGGGGAAAAAAGCAATGATGTTTCCTTCAGAGTCTGTCAGTGCTGGTCTTTTAGTGACAAGCTCTTCTCTTCCCAACCCTGGCTGGGTCAAGGAATTTTGAAATCCAAATCAGATTCCCATGAAACAACAAAGGAAGCTGTAGAAAAATAGTTTACTGTACATATTCATTAGCCCATTTGTTCATAAGTCGACCCACAAGATGGATAGGTAAAAATGGCAAAACCCTATCTCTCTTTCATAAGCCGACCCTATATTTCAGGGATTGGCAAACTTCAGCTCCTGGCCCATTGGTGTAAGTCTCTGCCATGCTGGGATGTTTTGTTCACCTGGAGCGTCCACAGACATGAAGCCCTGCAGTTTCCATTCAATGACAAAGTGAGAAGAGCTGGCCAGCATTCTAAATTCTAAAAGATGTGCAATATAGACAAACACTAAGAACTGGTGTGGGTGAAAAAAGAGCTTTAATTAGAACCACTAGCCATGAAAAAAAATCCATTTTACAGTAGTTTCATCATGTTTGGCCAATGGATCAAAGTTCCTTCCTGTTGATGTTGTTAAAAGAAAAACCTTGCCTAAAACCATGACATTTGCTGCTGATGTCATCCTATGTGCACATGAAAAGGATGTGTGGGACTATGGGATAGCTGGAAAAAGTGTGGAGTAAGAGACCGTGAGCATTTCAGGAAATCTGCTATGCTCATTTGGGACGTGTTCAGGGCACACAAGACGGATGAGGTAAACTGTGGCCAAAATAATGAAAACTACTTTAGCTGTAGTACCTGGAAACTTAACTTTTGTTCTACAACTGCATGATTTCCTCCTGAACAAAGTCTTTGAAGACAGGCTATGCAAAATGTAGTCCGACTGGATGTATTCAGGCATGGCGATGTTGACAAAATGCAGGAATTTTATGAAACCCAAAATTAATTTGGTTGCCCATTGGGTCAAGGATGTATGAGAGTCTCTTCCCTTGAAAATGACAGAAACATCATTTAGGAAATGATGCATCAGCAAGATGCTTGATGGGTCAGAAAATGGCACCATATTTGCTGATGGCACAACAGAGGCTGATGAGGAATCTGTGTCTGAAGATGACACTGCTGACATACAATGACAATGCAGCAGCAGCTATGACTGAAGATAAGTTAATGCACTGGTTGGTGAACTGGAGACTGATTCGGACTTGAAAGGATTTTTAAGACTTTTTAAAAACATAAGTACATTAGAATGATAGGAGACTTTAAAATCAGTAAATAGATATTTCAAACATTAACTGCAGTTTTGAAGGTATGTGAATACATACTCTGTTGTTATTATAACAGGATTTTTTTGTTAGATTACATTACATTACGCCTCAGCTTCCTGTTCTTGTAGTTCGCCATTCCTAGCCAATCAATCAGAACTGTGAGAAGTGGCGCAAGCTAAGGGACATGCTGGCCACCACTTCCTGCTGCTCCTGTTGGCAATACAAGCAAAGGGGCTGTGTGTCTGCAGATCCTCCAGGCAGGGGCAGCCCTAAACTAGCTGCCAGCAACTGGCGCCCTGGGCGAACCATGCAACTGGCGTCCCCACCTCCAAGCCCCTCAATGATATTGCGCCACCATTTGGCGCCCCATTGAACTTGGTGCCCTAGGTGACCGCCTAGTTCGCCTATATGGACAGGCCGCCCCTGACTCCAGGTAAACAAAATGTCCTAATGTGCCTGTTGCTTACCCTGATGGACCAGGAGCCAAAGTGTGCTGATCCCAGATCCACAATGACAACATAGATCTGTTGATAAGCCAGCCCTTGCTCTTTGATCCTTCACATTCTTACCAAAAACATTTGGCTTATGAGTGTGTATATATGGTATGTCATTGAGAGAAACCATATAGAGTAACAGAACTTTAGCCAGGAAAGGTGGATGGCAAGATATTCTATTTCGCTTCTTGTTTTTACCTTCTGCCATCTTCAGTTTCTGTGCCAGTTTTTCATGCTGGCTACATAAATGGGAAAGATGGCAAATAATTTTTGCAGAGTTGTAAGACACTGGTGAGTCCATTTGATTTCCATATTTTAATTTGAATAAGGAATGAGTAAAAGCACAGTAAATAAACAATGTGGTTATAATAAAAAACCACAATGTGAACTGCAGGGCTAATCTATGGAGACTGTCCCTTGTACTAGGGAACACAGATTTCTTATATCTGCTAAATAAAAAGTATTGTTGGGTTTTTCCCCCCTCCCTGAATTTTCTTCTAAAATGGTTTGAGGTTAGTTTTATGAAACACACTTCATTTTAAGTTCAAACTGGACATTTCCTTACTCCTTCTCGCTTGTTCCCAAAATAGAAAGATAATGACTTAATCTCATGAAATAATAAATGGTAGCAGCCCTGCACATACTACACTGCATCACAAGAACTAGCTCTTTAACATGTTCACTATTCTGCAGGAAAAAAGTCTCCGTTAACATTAATTGTCCCGTGTTCACTGAATCAAGGGGGAAAGGATTTGGCTGTGGTGAGACAATTAGTTCCAATTAAGTCAGTTTTGCAGATGAGAAAATATCATAAAGAGGCTACTCCTGTGGTCAGTTTTCAGTGAGAACCCTGCTATGATTTGCAGCAAAGCTTGAATTCAATTACAGGAGCATTGCATGGAACTCTGTGTTTGAGTGCCATGTGACAGTTGTTGCCTGTGAGAATACAGAAGTGCTTTAATCTTATTGTTTAAGGGTGTTTTGTAGTGGTTTTAAATCAGTTTTTTTCTGTCTGGTATGTGATCATTAATTTTGTATAAAACTCTCTGAGCATGGTCTTATGACTAGAAAATTGTATGTCACCTTGAGAATTTTATTTTTAAATAGAAGTATTGTACTATGCAATTATACGTTTCCATTACTTTTCTGTCAGTCAGTCACTGCCTGCACGTTTTTTGGCTTAATTGTCAATCACAAGAAATTCTGTTGTTTAACTTTGTCTCCTTTTAAGGGACAAAATGGACAAAAGAAATACCAGATCAGTCTAAAGAGTAGTTCGGGACCCATCCAGGTGCTGCTTATTAATAAAGAATCAAGTTCCTCCAAACCTGTGGTATTTCCAGTTCCTCCACCTGATGACCTTGCACAGCCCCCATCTCAACTTGCAATGCCAGTGACTCCCCCCAAACCTACTGCAACTACTGAGAATACATCAGAGCAGCACAGCGTTAATGAGGGGCAGCACTTACCACATACACCAGTTACAGATGCACCATCAGGTGGGTCCTGTTTGTTCTCACTCACCCGCAAAAAAGAGATTTATTTAGAGAAAACAGGGTAGAAAAAGGGAATCAACTGTTGGCATAATATAGCAGCTGCCAGCCTGAGATCTGACTACAATGGGTTTCCTATCAGCTGGCTGGAAATTGCAGGGAGAGGTCACTAGCCTCTTCTTATTCTGTTGTTCAGATTTATGTTGAAATTGATCGTTCCACTTGCAATTTATCATCTTGTACTGGAAACACTTCAGAAGTGATTTAGGAAGCAGCCCTCAGCAGGATTCTGGGCTGATTCTCAAGGTAATTGCATGAGGAATATGAAAAAAAATTCAAACCTCTAGTGGAATGTAAAGCTTGAACATGTCCCTTTGAAAAACTTATGCTAAGGCTATATCTAGATTACATCCCTCTGTCGACAGAGAGATGTAAATGAGGCACTTCGAAAGTGC
>CM057846.1:42086981-42109032 GCA_030068395.1 Apalone spinifera | reverse complement strand
GGGGGGGGGGGAACCCTGTGGAAGCTTGGAATCAGCTGCCCTGGTTCACGCTTGGTCCCTCCTCCTAAGAGCCAATAGGCTCTTAATACATTTAAAAGGCTGGTGTGCAGCAGTTGAGACCCAGTGCAAGCCAGGAATCAGCTGTGCCAGCTCGTGCTGGGTCCCCCCACTGCACTTCTGATTTAAATGTATTAAGAGCTGGTATGCTTTTAATACATTTAAAAAGTAGAACCGCAGCATCTTGGGACTGGGCACGAGCTGGGAATCAGCTTTTAAGCCAGTTCCCCCCTGCTTCCACCCCGGTTCCTGTTCCCTCCTCCTTGCTGCCTCTACTACAGACATGGTGAGCCAAATTTCTGAAGGCCCTTACGGAGCAGTGCCTGGTTCTTGAGAGGAGACAGGCCATGTTTTACCAATAAAACTCAGCCATATTCAGGTGTCACTGCATATAGCTTACCATAACAAACTTTGTAATATGCACTTTCCTGCCTTTGTAGACAACAGTGCACAGGAGAACACAACTCCAGAAACCCCTTATTCAAACTTTCCAGACTCCTTGCTGTATACAACCCTTGCAACAGATGCAACACAGACTACTGTTAACTCAAATGACTATCAGGCCTTGCTTCCCTTGGATGTTAATTGTATTCTCAAGCCAAACTCATTAGATATGGCAAAGATGGATGAGCCCACAGGTAGGCAGATTCTTTTTGGTTTAACCCTTCCTGACAAAACTAGCAGCAGATTTCCCAGGGAAAAAAAGAGGCCAGCAGTTTCTTAGAATGAATTGCAGCCTTTGCCTTCTCCCTCCTGCCTCTCTTTACCACTTTGGCTGTGGTTGCTGTCTTGTTTCTGGTAAAGTATATCCCCACAAAGATGTCTGTCCTTCACATTGCCTTTTGGGTGTGACACACTGCTCCACCTAGTGGCACTTAGACCACTTAGAGAGCAAGAATGAGTGTGCTCTACAGCCTTAGCTGAGAGCCAGCTGGCTTTTAGCTCAAGCAGTAGAGGCTCATGCACTGAGTTTCAGAGGTCCCAGGTTTGGTTGCTTCTGTCAGCGTTACGCTTACATTCCCTTTATAGTTATAAGTGTTTTTGCAATCTAAGAATAGCACCAGAAACTGTCCAGGAAGAAAAGTTAAGGAAGTTGATTTATTTTTAACCCAGCAGGATGCTGGCTTGGCTGACTATATCTACAGCTCTTGCAAATGTTCAAAATGTGGTAGCCTAACAGCTAACCTGCTTCATTTCAATAGCTGTTTAATGCATAGAATCCAGGCTGACTTTCATTAATATGTGCTTTTGTGTTTAACAGGAACTATTAGTAGTGATATCATTGATGAACTGATGTCTTCAGATGGTAAGCATGCAGCAGCCCTATTTTTTTTAATAAGTAGTTAGATTTTAAGAATGTGATTCATTCATAGGAACATAGGACTGGAAGGGATCTCCTGACTCAGTAAATTTAGTTCTCTGCTATTTCAGGCAAATGTTATTCATATCTGAACTCCTCACTTCCCTAGATGTAATTAATTTTAAGATCAGATTTGAACAAACAACTATCTGATCTTAAAACAGTTGTCACATAGGCACAAGCTTTCTCATTTCCCTGGGCATGCTAGACCCCCACTCCATGCCAGACCCGGCCCTCACTCCCCTCTCCCTCCCCCTCCCCCCAAGGCTTCATCCCAGCCCGTCTTCCCCTCCCATTTGCACCCTGCCCTTGCCCTGCCTCTTCCTCCTAGTGCAGAGGTGGGCACTAATTTTTGGCCAGGAGCACTTCAAAAGGAGTGGGGCCTAAAATGGAAGGGACGGGGCCAGGATGCTTCTGGGCTTCCCCACCCACCGACCATGATTGGTCTGGGGGTGGGGAAGCCCCTTTGTCCCCCCTCCCACTAAGCAGCCATGCCCCTGGCAGGGTGGGAAGAGGCTTCACACAGTCCCCCACCCCCAGGCCAGTTTAGGACCTGGGGGCGAGGGAGTGGCAAGGTCTCCACGGGCTGGATCAAACCGCTTGGCAGGCCAGATTTGGCCCACGGAGGCCCTTTTTGCCCACCCCTGCCCTTGTACCTCCTGTTACCTTCTGAACAGCTAATCTGCAGCTAGCAGAAGGGGCTGGGAGCTGATTGGCAGGGCTGTGGCAGGAGGTACTGGGTGAGGGAGCACATTGGCAGGGCTGCCTGTCGATGCTGAGCACTCAAGTTATTTTTTTTTTCATGGGTGCTCCAGGCCTGAAGCACCCAAGAAGGAGGTACCTATGATGTGCCAGCACCATTTTAAGCACGACCTATTTCACTCCTGCCTTTTTCCTGCTGCAACTCTCCCTTTTTACTTTCCATATTGGCTGCCATTGTCAAGATATTAAGGCCCAAATTCTGCAAACACACACGAGTAATGTTATACAGACATGAAGTGATGCTAGTGTGTTTTTGCAGGCTCAGGGCCAAATTCAGTATCTGGTTGAGAAAGAAAGGATGACTCAGTAGTCAGGGACAAGCCTGCTCTGCTGCAGGCTTCCTCTCTGAATTTGGGCAAGTCACCTAGTCTTTTCATGCCTTAATTTCCAGTCTGTAAAAGGGGATAACACGACCCTGCCTCACAAGACAAATACATGTGAAGACTGGGAGAGACACCTACTAGACTAGCGGATGCTATATCATACAATAGATCCTCTGCTAGGTAGCAATCACAAAGGCTGCTTAAGTATTGCTTTGTTGTAGCAGAGAAGACCAGCCTCTGTTGTACTGCACTGGCATTGCTACAGGTAAGATGGTAAAGGAAATTCATTTAAAGCATAGTAAGTAATTTAAATATATAGGCACTATTTATTTTAAACCTTACTTTGTAGTTGCACGAGCATCCCCAATGTAAAGTCCAGTGCTTGCAGACCGCTAGTGCCAAAACAAAGCAAATTGTAATATTTTGGACTACTGAAACTGGGCATCAATATTTATTTAGCCTCTGCTGGAAATGATCTGAAAGGTACTGAATGTTGCAAGGCAAAATTTCAATTGTAATAACTTCCGTGATTCTATGATTAACTGTACTGTTCATGTTTTACAGTTTTTCCTCTCTTACGACTCTCTCCTACTCCTGGAGATGACTACAACTTTAACCTGGATGATAGTGAAGGAGTCTGTGATCTTTTTGATGTGCAGATACTAAATTATTAGATTCTGCAGCAACCAGGCTGTCATATCTACCTCTAACTTTATAACATTCTAGACTTCTTCATAATCTAAGTATTTTAAATAATGAATGTATAACCTCTTAGTTCACTGACTCTGGGAGTGTATTTCCTTTTGCTTCCTTAACTACGTCACAAAACACCATAAATTCCAAACCAGAAGAAAAGGCTTTTATCAGAATATTCTCTGATATTCTTTCACAAGTTACATTAATGTAACTCAGAGTTCAGATCCCAAACTATCCCACAATTTTTCCTTTAGAAGGAAAGTGAAAAATGTTTTGTAGTCTTCTGATCACTTGCAACCTCCTCTCCCCACCCCACCTTCTCACTTAATTTTCTTTCTAAAGCTTTACTGCCAAGCAGATTTCTGTATGTTTTGTAACCTTTCACTCCAATTTTTTTAAAACTTTCACTGCCAAATTGTGAAGTGAAGGGCATTAAATGGGTTTTGTTAAATTGTTTCAGTGAACCAATTTTGTGAAGTGCCTTCTGTTTTAGCACTTTAAGTTTCTCACATTTGACTTCTGACATTCCACTTTCCTAAGTTATAGGAAAGGTCTGTTTGTAGTTCGTATTAAAAGTGTGCCAATGCTTGTATATTAACAAGATTTTTTAATAAAATTGTACAAACAGAATATTCAATGTGCCATCCACTGATTTTTGCCAGTAAGTTTTGCTTTTGGAATTCATAGATATTTCATTATGCATTACAACTGAGATAATAAACTTGCAGCTGCATCCACGTTCACTGGTTCAACTTCTAGGTGTGTGGAGACCTGAAAATAATTTTAAAAAGTTACAAAGAAAGAAGCTGAGGTTGTATAAAAAGTTGCATTGAGGGAGAGTATAAAGCTTACAAATACTTGCTGTCTGAACGATTGATTTGCTTGATATATTGAAGTGCAAGACATCCTCTGTTTCTTATAACTTATTCACTTATAACTTATACACTGCAGGACAAAAGTCCAATTAAGATAAACAACTTCAGCTACATCAATTACGTAGCTGAAATCAAAATAGTACTAAAAGCTGAATTAAGCTATCTACACAGCAGGAAGTCGAAGGAAGAACACTCTTCCTTCTAATTCCCTTACCCCTTGTGAAATGAGGATTACAGGAGTTGGAGTAAGAAGTCCTCCATCTCAAAATTATTTCAGAATAACAGTTTGCTGTATAGACAGGCACTTTATTTCAAAATAATGTTAGTTATTCCAAAATAACACTGTGGTGTACATGCACCCTCAATGGGAATGTGATTTGCCGAACTAGATGTACTAGTGGTCAATATTTCATGCTTTAAAGGAACCAAAAATCTGTGTCCATAATATAAATGGCTAAAATGGAGATAGGCTTGAAAGCTCTAGTCAACAAAATCTAAAATTGTAAAGGAAGTAATTACTGTACATAAACTAATATGCTATCTTATTCCACTGAAATCAACAGAATTATTACTAGGTCCCTCCTAGTGCTCCAGAAAGAGATAAATTGTTTCAAAATGTTATATTTTGATGAGGAAGCTGAAATTGGAGCAGAAGTGGGGAGGCTGATGTTTTTACAAAGAGACTATTGATGTGGTCATCAAATGGTTCAGCCAAGAAATCCAGGATGTCTTGCGAAAACAACCACCTTCATTTTCTATGCCTATTTGTGTTAAGGGTCCACTCAATGAATCAAGATCTCCAGTTTAAAAATTAATAAAATAGATTTCTAAGCTCTCCAATAAAAGAATCAACCAAAACATCCAGGTCTTAAATGAAAAATTCATTCTGGCAGCAACCTAGAGATGCTCAATCATTTCTTCTGTTCTGATTAGAGGAAGTATGCTCCCTCAGAAGAATTGTTAAGGTGGCATGCAGACCTGAGATCCCTCTGAATAAAGGAGTCATGGAAGGGTGCTTTTTTTTTTTAAGTCAAGAGCTAAAAACTTACTAAAATTACAGACTAAATTTGGAATTTTTCTAGCCTGAGATTGCAGCTACCCTCACAACCAAAGATGTATTAAATAGGACTCATATAATTATTACCCGGTGCCTCTCTTGAGGTTTTGATGAAATGCTTTTTGATAGTTGTTTGACTTCTTTCTGTACTTCAGTAAATGCTTTATTTATCATTCTAACTTTTTCATCATTCACAATGTTTATCTTTAGAGGAGAAAAAATGCACAAGTTAATCAAACGCAGTAAGATATTTTAATAAGACTTATTCATAGCTTAAATATATATACAGGCCATCCTTGCTATAAGTCAAAGATAACTTAAAGCGGGGAATTTTTCCTGAGGTTGATTTCCATTTGTGCAAATTGTTTTTTGGGGGCGGGGGGAGGGGTTGTTCAACTTAAGAGTGGGGAATGGGAGGACTTATAACACATCAGTTCCTACAAGCATCAATGACTTTAGTGCAGAACAGATGTATACCCAGGCAACTTCTAGCGGGGATGCCCTGTATTTATAATTTTACAGGCTGAACTTCCCAAATCTTGGATTCTCTGGTCTGGCAGAGCCATGCGTGGGAAGCCAGGAGCAGCTGGAAGAATGCAGGACTGGGGAGCCCTGGCTGGGCCAGCAGTGACTGGGTCAGGAGGCAAGTGCAGAGCCCCAGCCAGGCTAGGGAATCCCCAACATCAGCAGGGCTTGCGGGGGCAGGGAGCCCTGCCCTGGGAACCCAACATCTGGGCCAGGCCTCCGCTGGGGAGTTCTTTCCCCAATCAAGGAACCCCCTGTAGCTGTGGGCCAGGCAGCAGCTGGGCGATCTCGGGAACCCTGGGGAACGCTTGGCGGGAGCAGGACTGGCTCTGGCAGTGGGGCCAGTAGCAACTGGATGGCTCCAGATAGGAGCAGCAGCAGGGCCAAGCAGCTGAGGAGCCCCAGAGAACCTGGGCAATCCCAGTGGCAGCATGGCTGGAGGGCCCCAGCAAGGAAACCTCTGGCAGGGCCCAGCGGCTGCAAGGGAGCCTTGGCTGGGGAGCCCCAAAGATCACCCAGAGACAGCAGAGCTGGCAGTGGCCAGACAGTCCACCAGTATCCCCAGGAACTTTTGCAGGAGAGTGGGCAGCAGGGTGGGAGCCCAGAAGTGGCATGCCAGCATGGGAGCATTGACTTTCCTTGGTCTGGTAAACTCCCTGGTTCGGGACTCAAGCCCCGAAGGTGCTGGACCAGGGAGGTTGAACTTGTTTGAATGTGTAAAATTAAAGAATGAATTTTTAATAGAATTTGCATATGAATGGGGTTCACTAGCAAAGAGCTTTAACCTATTTGGTAAATTTAACTTGTTATATTGAGGATAAAAGGGGAAGAAAGATTTCCTTCTGGAAATGGCGCACACATAACAGAAGAATGTTTCAGACAAACTGTCACTCCTTCAGTTTATTTTAGCCAATATGAAGAGGCAACCAGTCCAGGAAAGTTATTTTTACCAGCAGGAAGGTAAACAGGTATGTACTTGTAATTTGTAGCTGTTAATCTGATCTTAACTTGAATTAATGGGCCATTTTTCTGTAACAGCATTCTCAAATCTGTTCTACTGTTATATACAAAAGTACTATAAACAATGGAGATTAGGCTCTACCTGTAGATATTCCTGAATATAAACTCCCTGCTGTTTATCACTGAAAGTTATCTTTGTATCTGGTAACTCATAAGGTGCCAGTGACACAAGACATTTTCCCTTTGAATCACTGTTTAATTCAGTATCTTTGGTAACTTTCCCACTTTGAATAATTGGTTTTCTTTTGTCTATAACTTGTAACAGGAAAGTTTAGAGGCCTCTTCCCTTAAACACCCTTCTCAGGGTAAAATGTGATGATCTCCTTGGGCTTAGCCATACATTTTTCAACCGTTTGAAAATATGTACTGGAAAATTCTTTTATTGCTTTATTATATTTGTAAAAGTTTAATTCTGTGGCAGATTATGCAGTTCAGGAGTGACACACATTTCTGGAAAACAAAGCCAAGTTGTGCAGTAATTAACAAGGTCTAGTGCATTACCTGTACAGTACGGTAGTCTAATTTTAAAATGAAAGCTCATTAAATCTTAAGTCTTGTTTAGTTCCATGTTCTAGAAATGTTAAAGACTAGTCGATGTTTTCCCCCCCTTGCTGCCTCACTCATCTGAGCCCAGGATCAGCTGTGCGGCACTGCACGTGGAGCCCGGAGTCAGCAGGGGGAGTCCCCAGCTGATATCAGGCTCCAGCATGGCATTTCCATGGGGTAATCCCCAGCTGACCCCAGGCTCCGCATGCAGCATTGCACAGCTGATCCCGGGCTCAGGGGCTCAGCTGTGCAGCACTGCCCCTTTGAAATGCTGAGGCATTTGAGCAAAATCTAGAATCAGCTGGGGACTCCTCAGCTGACCACAGGTTCCGCACGGCATTTACCCAGAAGCTGGGGTCAGCTAGGGACTCCCCAGCTGATCCTGGTTCTGTGGAAATGCTGCTCTGGAGCCCGGGATGAACTGGGGAGTCCCCAGTTGACCCTGGCTCTGCGTGACATTTCACAGTGTCAGCACAGCATGGAGCCCTTGGACTCCACGCTGTGCTGCCACTTTGAAATGCGCAAAAACCCCTGCTGGGGACTCTTGTGCATTTTAAAGCTGGCACCCACGGCAGCCTGGTGTCAGCAGGACTTCCCATTGGCTCCAGGCTGCAGTCCTCCTTTGAAATGTACAAGAGCCCCAGTGTCTTGTACATTTCAAAGGAGGAATGTGGAAGTGCCTATCAGTTGATGGAAATTCCATCCACTACTTGACTAGTCAATTAATCACTAGTTAACATCCTTACCATGTTCCCCAACAATCAATAACATGCTGCAAAATGACTTTCATAACTACCTACAAGATAAAGCAGTATGAAATGTTTGTATTGGACCTATTTAGAACAATTTCTTGGACATGCCTTCAAGTTAACACTGTTCATTAAGGTAACTAGTACATTTAGAAATTTATATTCCCATCTGGAAGCTTCTTGTACTTACCAATGTAACAAACTGCATTCTAAAAAACTTTTGGCAAAAATTTACTCCAGGCTCATTTTTCTAGCTCTGAAATTTCCAACCAGCTCTAGTAACAATTATTGCAGTAACCTATATTATTTGTCAGGTTTTGTTTCTGACAGCTTGCAGGAAGGGGGGTGAAACCGATTGCGGCACTTGCTAGTGGAGCAATGTGGTTGGGAGGTAGGGGAACAGAGTGGGCTGGATCACTCTGCTTCCTGCTACCAGCAGTGAGCATAGGGGTTGGGAACCCCTGCTGCTAGTGCCATGGTCCTGTGGGCGGAAGGGGATTTGGAAGAAGAGTTGGGGCCTGAATTGGAGGAAGGGATGATTCTGGGCCCTGCATCCTCCTAGTGACAGTCCTCCTCCAGGACAGAGATGGTACAGGGGAGGAACCACATGAGGAAATGGTCACATAGGGGTATGTTGGGAAGGGACAAGGGGATATGAGCTATGTGCTGATGTCGGCACAGCTGAGCCTGTAGATGTCACTCTGGCCACCCAACTCTGAAAGTAACAGTGCAAGTAAGCATTGCAATACTGTGCCTGCCCTCAAATAATCTTGCAGCTCCCTTTTTTGGTCAGGACCCCCAATAGGGTTGCTAGGTGTCCGGTTTTGAACTGGACAGTTCAGTATTTGAGCTTTCTGTTCAGGAAACAAATTGAGAAAATATTAATGTCCGGTATTTTCTAAATAAGATGTAATGTAGATTGTGATGTAATGTCAAGTGTGTCTGGTATTTTTGTTGAAACCATCTGGCAACCCTAACCCCCAATTTGAGAAACACGGATCATCTCCCCTTAACTGTCACAAGGGTAAAATCACACACAATATTAGAGTTCATAGCCCACAATGTGTTTTTCAAAGCTGTGAATTAGGGACTGCAGCATGGGCAGCAGCCCTTCCTGTTTTCTTTACTACACAGTGTGGAGGAAGTTTTCAAAAAACACCAAGGAGGAATGCATCCACAATATACATGGGCTGCATCTAGACTGGCATGATTTTGTGCAAAATCTTGCCGCCTGTCTACACTGGCCATGAGTATTTGCGCAAGAACACTGATCTTGTACTGTACAAAATCAGTGCTTCTTGCGCAAATACTCTAATACTCCTGCTCAGGGATGAGCCCTCTTGTGCAAGAACGCAAGAGGACCACTGTAGATAGTATTGTTAATTTCTTGCACAAGAAAGCCCAATGGCTAAAATGGCCATTGGAGCTTTCTTAAGCAAGAGAGCGTCTACCCTGGCACGGATGCTTTTGCGCAAAATCATCCATGCCAGTGTAGACGCTCTCTTGCGCAAATACTTTTACCAGAAAAACTTTTCTGTTAAAAGTATTTATTTACGCAAAATCTTGCCAGTCTAAACACAGCCCTGGTGCTTGCAGGGGTTGTACTAACCTTCTTCAGACTTGTTGTGACAGGTTTCGCTTTATTCTTGGCTTTCAGGGATTTGGTCTTGGCCACGTGGAACACGCTCTTGGCCTTTGGCCCCTTTGCTTTGCTCTTGCCCATGGCCTGGTGGGAGGGGAGGGGAGGGGGAGACAATATTGTTTGTAACTACGGGCAGGGGCAGCTGCGCCTGCCAGCGCTTTCTGCGACTAAAGTGGTTTCTGGGCCTGCTGCCCCACTGAGCAACCCGGGACGGGCGCTTAGGGGTAAAAGACCGCGAGCCCTCCTCGCCCGCCCCCAGCTGAGCGGCGCTGCGAGGTCCGGCCCGCGGGCGTGGAGCGGGGCCGCCCCTCCCCACAACTCCTTCCGGAAGGCGGGGACGAGGCTTCGGCCGAGACGTGACTAATGGGCGGGAGCAGCCGGCATCTGGCCCCGCCGCAGCGAGAGCGCGGGCCGGGCCGGCAGCGCAAAGGCTGCTCCATGGCAACGCCCCGCTCCCCCAGTAAAACCGGCCGACTCCTCAGCTGGCGCACGAGGGGCTCCCGCCCGCCACGTGACCCCCGCGAGGCACTTACCGCCGCCCGGCGCTCGGATCGCACAGTCAGCCTCTGCGCCAGCGGCCCCGCGTCATCAGAGGAGCGCTCCTGGGAGCCCCGCCCCGCCCCGCCCCGCCCCAGAGTTCCGAGGCAGCGGCAGGGCAATGTGGGTTTCGGCCGCTTCGGGGAGCCCTCTACTTCCCCCGGCGCGCGCCTCGCTGTGACGTTCCGGCCGAGGCTGGGAGGGGCACGAGCAGCGAGGGCGAATCCTGGCGCGCTAATCTGTGGCTCCCGTCCCGAGATTATTCACGGGGCTGGCTCCAAGCCGACACACCGGGAGCGAGCGCAAGGGGGCGGCGTTGCCCCGCGTGTGTTTCAATGGGGGGTGCTGCTGCCGGGGACGCCTTGCTTCAGTTACCAAACAAGTGCACTCCACAGGCACCCCCAAAGGCAGGGTGACCATATTGCCTTCTGCCCAACACAGCACCCCAGGTAAAACTGCTCATGTTCAAACGAGGTCAACAGCCACCAGAACTGTGCACTACAGACGTTCAGTGTAACATCCCCTTGCCTGAATCCCTGCTAAACATGGCTGTGTCTAGACTGGCAAGTTTTTCCGCAAAAGCAGTTGATTTTGCGCAAAAACTTGCCAGCTGTCTACATTGGCCGCTTGAATTTCTGCAAAAGCACTGACTTCCTACTGTATGAAATCAGTGCTTTTTACGGAAATACTGTGCTGCTTCCGTTCGGGCAAAAGTCCCTTTTGCGCAAAAGGGCCAGTGTAGACAGCTGAGATTGTTTTGCGCAAATAAGCCCCGATGGCTAACATGGCGATCGGCGCTTTCTTGCGCAAAAGCATGTCTAGACTGGCACGGACGCTTTTCTGCAAAAAGTGCTTTTGCGCAAAAGCATCCGTGCCAATCTAGACGCTCTTTTCTGCAAATACTTTTAATGGAAAAACTTGCTGATTATTTTCAGGCATAACGGCTTTGCGCAAAAGGGTTTTTCTTGCGCAAGAAGGGGCCGTGTAGACAGCCCCGTCTTGCGCAAGAGCCTCTTCTACGAAAATGGTGGCTGATTAGCTATGCAAATGAGGCTTGGCGATATTCCAATGCTGAGCCTCATTTGCATAGCTCTGGCACAAAGTCGCGCCAGTCTAGACACAGCCAAATACTGCCTAGCTGGATTCGTTTATTTACCTTCTCATTCTGAAGGCTTTAGTGTTCACAGGGGAGAGCAGCATACACACTCCTCTACTCCTCCCTCACACACCAGGTAACCAACAGACCTGATCCTCCCTGGTGGATGCTCTCCACCCTGCTTACTGGACTAGTCTCCCAGGACAGACCCACCTTTCCTGGTACATGTGGGTCGCTGGGAAGGGCCCTGCTCCATAAAGAGAAGCAATGGGGCTGGGAGGAATGAAGGGCCTATCAGGGAGAAGAGAGCAAGAAGGGGAGCAAGCAAAGGATGATGGTAGGAGGCAGAAGTAACATCACCATCTGGCAACTGCTCACATCAACTACTGCTACTCACAGTACACCGTCACTGCTGGCCAGAAACGAGATAAGGGATGGGGCACTGCTGGGCAAGAGCTGGCGCATGGTAGGGGCTGTGCTGATAAATCAGTAGAGAAGCGTTTGGCCCTGTATGGTGCAGCTTTGCCCTTTGTACACCCATCGCTATTGTTGGCAACTCAATCCCCCACTCGCTGCTGGTGGGCAAGTGGATGGCATGCAGGGATTTGGCCAACAGCAGGACCTACCAGGCTCATGAAGGGCAAACAGAGAATATGGGACAATTTGCCCGTTTTTAAGAAAAGGTTGGGACACTTGCAGACCTGCCGGAGAGCTTAAATACAGAACTGCCCTTTTAAAAATGAGATGTCTGGTGGTCATCTTACCCTGAGTTCAATCAGCTGTGTGGGTGTGACCAGCACTTGGAGAACACATGGTAATGCATAGCGCTTGCATATTGACTCAATCCAGTATCCTAGTGATAAATATTATTTCTGTGGTGGTGCCCTGCCTTCCTGCCCACTCTGTAACCACACATTCATTTAGAAGTATCTGAACTGAAATGCACCTTCTGTTTAACTGGTGCAATTCTCATGCCTTTTGCTACTTCCCAGATGAAAGGTTTCCAATTTAAGAATGTTATTCATCAAAGTGAAGAAAATAGTCTTTAGGGCGCTCTACAAAGATACAGGTCTGTTTGGATATGCAACCACACACAGGGCTAAAAAGGGGGTGAGACTGTGGGATGCTGAACTCTCTCAAGTCCCATTGCAATCATTGTTCTGCAGGCTCAGGTCCCATTTTGGTTTATGTTTCTCAAAAATGAATGTCTTTTGCTTAAAAAACGTGAAAAACATTATCATTATACCTACATGTCAGGCCTCACTTGAGTTTATTTCCGGTCCCATTTTCCATACCTGTTCTAGCTATGTATATGATTAAGCTTGAACAGGAATTTTTAGCTTGCTTAAAATTAAACTTACTTGAGTAGTGTGAACATAAGGCCAATTTTGCACTTCCTGGCACCCAGCATCCTTCAGCTACCATTGCTCTCAACAGGATTGTGTGTCTACCTCACCACTCAGGATTGGGCTGTATCTCTGGGTCTAATATAGTCCCATTTATACAGTTACAATGGCTATACAACCTCTAGGAAAAGATGATGTTCAGTGTTTCTACTAACAAACCAGCTGTGTTGTCTAGTGTGAAAACCAATTTTATGGTCAGTAGCAGCAGCAGCCTGCAGAACCATATTTAACAAAAGTGAGTGGTGAGGATTGGACAAACTATAAAATGCGGGGTAAAGAGTGGGCATATGATATCCCTGCTCTGTCATCCATAATCCCCACCTGTAGCTGAGCATAGCAACTAAACAGCTGTTCCAGCACGCTTTTGCACAAGTTTGTTTGTGATAAAGCAGAATGATATATGTCATGCACTACAGAGTGCCACCTTATTTATAGACAGCATTTCTTATGTTCATTTGGCAGAAAGGATTTCTATTTTAATGTATGCTCTTCAAGGCTGACATCTTCTAATCTTTGTTATTGTAAAGTTCCTGGCACACTTTTGGCTGCTGTAAAACAGATGATTTCTAGAAAATACAACACAGGCACAGCCACAATATTACAAACCATTAGTGGACGCCCAAAATATCTGCCATTGTGCTGATAAAAGGCAAGAGGTAAGGCTAATGCCTCTGCTGATTGTCCTGGGCTTGTTTCTGCAATCTTCACTCACGCAGAACTCATGCTGACTACTATTAATGGAAATTGTATGTGAAAATGGCTGGGGCTCAAAGGCCAGAGAACAGCTGGAGCAATATGCGTACGTTCCATGTGTTCCATTTCAGGCACCACAGGTATTCCCCAATGTAATATTCTAGTATACTAGTTTGATGGCTGTCCAACCAGTCAATGCTGACATAAGACAAGAGCAGCCAGTCTTTACAGTACATTTTGTAATTCACAGGTTTGATGCCTTATGTCTATAGTTAGTGTTTGCTTATGTACATTTTTGGGTATAGTAAAATATCCTTTAGATATTTATCCTCAATTTATTCAGCAATTTTATTCATTTCATTGTCTTAAACCATGGAGGTGGCATAAGAGATGAAGCTGCACTATAGAAGGTGTTGGGGCAGGGCCAACTGTTCATAGTGTGTTATATGAATAAACAGATTTCTGAAAACCTGGGAACGTGCTGTCAGATGTGTTAATAGCACATTTTGGCCCTTAACAACTGAGAAATGTCTATGCCACATATTTACTAAAAGCTGCTGCCTCACTTGTCCTCTCCTCAGCAGAACAGCACTACACAGTGCTAAAAACTAACATCTAACCCCTTATAAGATATCCCACACTTCCCCTTTACTGGCCTGAAAATGAAGACAGACAGATTACTTCTATTTTTAAATACCTGAGGTATGCTCAAATACTCTAGTGATTAGGGTCATAACATTCATAGATAGTTACAACGCCTTTTGCCAGTGTTATAACTTAGTACGTCTACACTGGCAGCTTCTTGCAAAAACTCTTCCAGAAGAGAGCGTCTACTTTTGCACAAGAGATGTGCTTTTGCGCAAGAGCATTCATGCCAGTGTAGACGTTCTCTTGCGCAAGAAAGCTCTGATGGCCATTTTAACCATAGGGCTTTCTTGCGCGAGAAATTCATGTTGCCTGTCTACACTGGCCATTTGCGCAAGAACAGTCGTGCAAGAGGGCTTATTCCTGAGCGGGAGCATCATAGTTCTTGCGCAGGAAGCCCTGATTTTATACAGTAGAAGTCAGTTTACTTGCGCAAGAATACACGGCCAGTGTAGACAGGCAGCAAGTTTTTGCGCAAGAGCTGCCACTTTGGTGCAAGATTGTGCCAGTGTAAACACAGCCTAGGTGTTTTCTTGATTCTCTCTCGTTTTTGACAGGAGAGGCTTTAGAGCCTTTGACTGAGTTGAGATCAGTTTGCTACTTGTTCTGTTCTGTTTGAAGCCCAGGTCTGCAACTGGAGCTATGCAGGCAGAGCTCTGCACCTACCTGGACACAGTTGAAGGACTGGGGCTTATCTAGATGTATGAGTGAGGAGCCTGAACCTGCCAAATGCTGAGCACCATGTGCTGACACTGACCCCCTTACAACATTAGACAGCAAGCAAATCTCCTCTGTCAAAAGTGCCACTATTAATGGTGGAGACGGGAGCAGCAAGGTTTGAAGCCAGATCTGAACTCGTCCCAAGCTTGGCCTTTTTCAGGTCCTGGGTTTGTGTTCAGGCCCGTCTCTGATGACTAGGAACCAGTGACCCCATCAGCGGTTGGAATCCCAGTCCTGGCGGATGCAACTCGAGCAATGTGAGCGTGACTGCGCGCTGGTTGGGGCCCTACCCCCCAAGAGGCGCGTGGCCACTCCCCGGGCTCACCCAGCCTTTATCAGTCCTTGCGCGTCTGGGTACCGCCTGCCTCTTTCAGGAGCGTCCCGCGCCTCGCTCCGGCCAGCCAGCCCTTCTGCTCCTCTCCAGCTAGCAGGGACATGGCCATGCTGCACTGGGGCTACGACGAGCACAATGGTGAGGGGACAGCTCCTGAGGGGGGTAGGGGACGAGCCCAGGTGAGAGGAGCCAACCTTGGCTGGGCAGCAGTCGGGGTTGCCTCAAGAGTTTGCTCCAACTTTTCGCCCTCTCCAGTGGGGGGTGCGGGACTGCTCGGGGGCAGGAGGCTGAGTGCGGGCGCTGGGAGCTGTAGGGGACGAAGCTGTGGGGAAGCTGCCGGTGAGAGCAGAGGAAATGTGGTGCCTGAGCTGAGTTAGCAGGTTGAAAAGCTTTCCTGGGTCTGCCCCACTAATGGTCCTTGAGTCGATCGCTCTTCTGGTTATTAGCAGCAGAGCCCTGCAAACAGATGTCCCGCTTGGGAGCAGCTCCGTATGGGAGGATTTATTTTATGCCAGGGGAGTGAGGCCGATCTTAGTGCCAGGCAGTGTTACTGCAACAGAACCTTTGGCTCAAACATTAGGCTTTGAAGAGGGACTTAGGCAGGTTTTTTTTCTTAGCAAATTGGAGCATTTTTGCTCTTGGGAGATAAGGGGTTTCATCCCTTAATAAGAAATATTGTCTTGTTATCAAGCGCTGTTAAAACTGTTAGTGGAAATATACCAACTGGCTTTATTTAGACTAGTTCTTCATGTTAATGGTCAATTGCAAACGTTTGCACTTGGAAGTATATATTTATCAGCTGCTAAATTATAACTTTAAATACCTTTAGAATCTATTCAGTAGGAATTTGATTCCCCCTCATATTTTTGCAGCATTAATTTTTGTTTTTTCATATTTAGCACTGCTAAGAAAGTGCTTGTAAAAGAAATGCCAGCTTCCCAGCAGTCTGCTTTTTGCTTCTACATCTATCAGTCAGTCAATCATTGGTTCATATTTGTTATGAAAGTGGTATCAAAGCACAAAAACTTTAAAAGACAGAATCTGCCATCTTTAGTGGAGATGAGCAATGTTTTACTCTATGAATATCTCCACTAAAATCCACTAAAAAAATTTCCACTACTTGTTGAGTGAGGAATGGCAAAATATACCCCTATAAAAAGAAAAATATATACTGTGCTGTGATTCGGTGACAGTAACTGTTTCTTTCATATGAGAAGAGTTATCCAGATGATGCACTGACAGATTGTGAGTGGCTGATGGTTGTCAAAACTAGATACACAAACAGTGAAGATGTTCTTTGATCTCTTACAGAACTTTATATTTCAAAAATGATTTTGGCAACTGCTGTGTTTGTAAGAAGGTTTAGCTACATGGAGCATAACTCAAAAGAATATGTAGCAGGCTGAGTTGAATGTGTAGATAAATGACAACATTGAAAGTTGGGACTGTGTTTTAGTGTATACTGTGATCCATGAGAAAGTGTTATTGGTTAATGGCTAAGTAACACAATTGTTCCTACAAAACTATTCAAACATATTCCTGCTAGAATGATGCTTGTTTAATTTGAATAGGGACTGTCAACATCAGCTATATTTTTAGTGTTGAGTTAATTGTAGCTATCAGATAAGTTCTCCAGTTACAGAGATGTAAATCCCAATTGCATCCATTGAAATCAGAGTTGCTCAGTATTTACACCTTGGCTGTGTCTAGACTGGCCAGTTTTTGCAGAAAATCAGCCGCTTTTGCGCAAAAACTTGCCAGCTGTCTACACTGGCCGCTTGATTTTTCCGCAAAAGCACTGACTTCCTACTGTGTGAAATCAGCGCTTCTTGCGGAAAAGCTTTGACGCTCCCGTTCGGGCAAAAGTCCCTTTTGCGCAAAAGTTTTGCGCAAAAGGGCCAGTGTAGACAGCGAGATTTGTTTTGCGCAAAAAAGCCCCGATCGTGAAAATGGTGATCGGGGCTTTTTTGCGCAAAAGCACGTCTAGATTGGCATGGACGCTTTTCCGCAAAAAGTGCTTTTGTGGAAAAGTGTCTGTGCCAATCTAGACGCTCTTTTTCTGCAAATGCTTTTAACGGAAAACTTTTCCTTTAAAAGCATTTGCAGAAAATCATGCCAGTCTAGACGTAGCCCTTTTGTAACTAAGAGTGGAATTTGACCTCTTTCAGCTTACCACTAGTGAATGGGCTTGTGATTTTTTTCAAATATTTTCAGATTTCTCTCAATATTCTCATTCTTTTTTGAACTATTAGGGTTCATTTGTTAATCTTGGGGGATTGTTTTTTCTCCCATCTGTAATGGCAAATGACTTCAGTGGACTTCTGATTTTCACAAGCATAAGTGAAAGGAGAATTCAAGATTTTGTTTTCAGTGAATTCATGAAGAGAGGCAGCCCTAATAAAATAAATAAAACTTTAAAAATCCTGAAATTGGTCCCCTGCTAATAGGTAGCCAAATGAGGAGTATAAAAGTGTAGCTATCTGGCTATTATATCTTTTATAGATAGGTAGTCAGGAGGAATAGCTATGCAAGTCTCTGTCTTCTTTCCCTGCCTCTTTTTTTCTCTGTATTTGTGGAAATAGTCATTGTTTTTAAGGGGTTGTTTTTTTTCAGTTACAGACTAGCATGGCTACCCCTCTGAAACTTTTGTGGGAATATGCTTTTCAGAATAGTTAGGTGATGTTGAAATGTGGCGATTTAAAAATTATTAGTTTTGTTATTGTTATGTATTACACTCTATATTCTCCCGCTCGCTCCCCACGCCCCATTGAAAAACGTATGACGACACCTCCTTGCTGAAGCACCAGATTTGAAAAACAAGGTTCTGGGCCCCACCTGCAAGGTCCAGATAAGATACCCTCATTCTCCTCCCCCTCCACCCTCACAGTTTCTGGGAAAAAGGGAGGGTGTTGGAATCTATCAGGTTTCTGTCCCTGGAACCTGTGGAGGCACCAATTTCTCCTATCAGGCTCTGTGGGGGACTGATAAACTTGAAGCTCCACACACTCCTTGCCCCTCCAAGATTCTCTCTCTTCTACCCCCCTTGAAAAGGCCCCTCTCTTGCTACACAGGCAGATCTTTATTAATTCATCCATTCAGCCTCAGTGGGAGCAGAGGTGATATCCACTGATCTACTCTGCCCTAGCAACTACTTCTAATCTATTCTGCCCTAGCAACACTTTCTAATTCCCCATCTTTTTATGATTCTTCATTGCCCGTCTCTGCTCTTACTCAGAGCTTTGCTAAGCAGAGGAAGTATGAAATTGATGTGATTCTTGACCATTTCACTGCTCTATACGATTCTGAGTATTTTCTATAAACTGGTTGTCTTTTCATTCTGCTAATGCAGCTTTATATTCCTGATTCTGCAAGGAGCTAGCTTTAGTGTTTTTGCTGCTTTTCAAATAGCAGCATGCTGCTGCTTGGCAAAGTTTCTGTTTGAAGAGCAGCAAAGAGCTGTCTCCCTGCAGATTCAGGAAGGTTTACTGCAGTGGTTTACATTCAGTTCACATTTTGAATGATATCCTTGCAATCATAATGATGAAAGCTTTTTTTAAAAAATGAAAGTTTCTGTCTGCACAAATTGATGGCTCAGGTGCCACCTGCCAGGGAAAGTTTTTGCTCATCACTGAGGGTACGTCTACACTGCAGGTTAAAGTTGAGTTAAGATATGCAACTTCAGCTATGTTAATTGCATAGCTGAAGTTGAAATAGCTTAACTTGGCTTTTGGCAGTCGAAGGAAGAACACCTTTCATTCGACTTCCCTGACTCCTCGTGAAATGAGGGTTACAGAACTCGGAGTAAGAATCCCATTATTTCAAAATTATTTTGAAATAACAGGCTTGCTATGTAGACGTGCACTCTGTTATTTTGAAATAACATGAGCTATTTTGAAATAAGTGTGCAGTGTTGACATAGCTTGGGAGAGCAAATGAATTTTTTCAAGCATTACATGTTTCAGTATATAAATAAACATATACAATATACTCATTGCTATGCTATATAGCTACAGATATACACTATATTCAGGTGGATAAAATGGTCAGCACAGATTACCCAATGCCCATATGTCACTAATACTGGGAGTGTCACTTTGTCACACTAATCTTTGGTTTTTTCTTATAAGAGTTCTTATTTGTTGATGTAGGCATCTGGTTAATATAGGGAGGCACATTGGTGACACTTAATAAGGCTCAGTCCTGTAAGATGCTAAGCACACCCTACATAAAGATGGGTGGTCTCAGCTTTTGACAGGATTTGGGCCTTAATGACAAATGGGGCCTGGTTACCTTTACTGTGCTATTTCTTTAACTTGGAATATGTTTGTATGTGTAGTGTAAGTTATAAAGCCATTGCGGCCATTTTAGGATTAAAGAGGTTTTGGGGTCACAGTTAAAATGAAACTGTTGTGAATAAAGTAATAAGAGTATTTGAGTTTTTCAGTGGCCCCATAACATAAGTTAATTTCAGTATCTTGTTCGAAAAGTACATGCTAAACTCTGCATTTTTAACATTTATTTTGTTTAGTGCTAGTATTCTTTCAAAGGGATATTTTCTCAGAGCACTGTGATATTCTATAACTTAAATAGTTAAGTTTTTGTGGGAGAGAAAACCAAACCGTAGCTGCTTTTTACAAATAATCGAAGATGTAAACCCAGTACTAACCAATGGTCTTACTCTGTATAAAATAAGCCAGTCCACACACTGAATATCCTGAACTCAGCTCCTGCAAAGCACTAATCCATGTCAACAAATATAAATCTATACCCTTGTCTGGACCTTGCCTCCCAAATGCCTATATCTCTGATAGTTAAGTCCCTCACCAGTTAGGGCTTAATAGCTGAAAGCTACCACATTTAACTCCATCTGAAAACCAGTAGGGAGCCAGAGGAGATTTTGGAGCACTTGTATCATGCATTCATCAGGGTGAGCAAAATCTCTTAACAAGTACATGGCTGCCCTCTTCACGAGTTGCTGTTTCCAAATTGATGCCGGGGGTAGCCCTGTATGGAGTGGAGGATTGCAATAGCCTAGTCTTGAAGTGACAAAGACATGGGGGACGTATAGTGAGCTCTGCATCCAAGATAAAGGAATTAAACCTTCAGATTGAGGGGGAAACATCTTGGTCACTGTTGCTATCTGATTGTTTAACAGTCTCTGGGATTCTTAACAAAATGCTCTCTGGGATTTCTCTGACAGGGCTTGACTATATTTACAACACTGCATGGTTGCAGCTGCTCCGGTGTGGCACCTACAGAAGATGCTAGTTACGTCAACATGAGAGCTTCTCCTATTGCTGTAGTTAATCCACTTCCCTGAAAGGCTGTAGTTATGTCAATGGGAGAAACCTTCCTGTCGATACAGTGCTGTGTCCACTGGGGATTAGGTCGGTCTAAGCGCATCATTCAGGGGTGCAGATTTTCCACACCTTTCGGCAACATAGTTATATCCACATAAGTTCCTTGTGTAGAACAAGACCAAGCCTCAGAAAAGAATGAAATAACTGCAAGATAATCCCACCTACTTGCACTGAGCAATGACTTTGGCCATCATGTATATCTATTCCATCATTTAATATGTGATTCAGTTGTAGGCTTATCAGGCACAACATCCATGCCAGTTATGTAAATATATTGACAGACCATTTAAATTAGGGATGTAAAAGTATAGTTGATTAATCAGTAAGCAAAAGCGTATAGATTAATACAGACTACACGCATTTCCGCCCCTCCCCCCCTCATCCTTGCAAGTAAATTTTTAGCAGGCTGACCAGAACACTAGCTCAGTCATGGCTTGCAATGGGTCTGGGACCTATTCCTGCTGTAGCTCTGCATTTAAAGTGTATTAGGAGCCGGGCAGGCAGGAAGCTTGGCTTGGTTGCAGCTCATGCTGGATACTATGAGAGAAGCTGGTTTTTAAACTGGCTCTCCTCGCAAACCATCTCCCACCTGGCATCCCATGCTGCTGCCTCTGATACAGTGAGTGAGTGGCAGGGTGAGTGAGTGGCTGATAAGATGAGTGAGTGGCTGCTGCCTCTGATACAGTGAGAGAGCTGCCACTGATACGTTGAGTGGCAGGGGGCTCCCCAGAGTGGGGATGGAGCATGCTGGCTGCTGGACCTGCCCCCGGGTACTATAGAATAATTGACTAACCGATAAGAATTTGTGAGGTAACTAGACTATTCAATTAACCAATATTTAACACCCCTAATTTAAATGGCTTACAAAATTATAAAAATAAGAAAAAATAAAGACTAAAATATTTTGACCGTCTAGCCAGAATCACTGAAAAGCCAAAGTTTGTGGTTGCTTTGTGTCACTTGGAGTGGTGTAAAAGCAGCGGAAGCAAACAAATAAACCTGACCATCTGGATTTATGAAAAGTACAAAAGCAGATGCCTATCTGTTACATATGTCTTCACTTCCTCTTGTAAACCAAAGTAAGCTTTTGGCTGCACAGGTTGCCAGGTGTCCGGTTTTCTACCAGACAGTCTGATTTTTGGGCCCTCTGTCCGGTAAAAAAAATCCAGATTTTCCTGGTTTTCCAGCTGGGAGCCAGACGCAAGCCTGGTGGGGGCGGGGGCAGTGACTGAGAGGCGGGGCGCGATCGGCGCTGGGAGCCCTGGTTGCATGTGAGGAGGAGGGGCAGCCTGGGCCATGCTCCTGTGTCAAGCGCGTGGTGGAGCTGCAGCCGGACTGACTCGCACGGGACGGGAGAGCCCTAGGATCTGCATAGCCTGGGTCAGTCCTGCTCCCCGCTGGCTGATTTGCTTCCCTGCCCCCTCCGCTAGCTCTGCGTCCTGCTGGCCGGTTCCTGCTCCGGATCTTCCCCGACCAGTCCTGCTTCCGGCGGCTAGTTCTCCCCTCCTCCTGAGCTCCCCAGGCCAACTCCGCCCCTGCCAGCCGCCTCCTCCCTCCTGATATCCCCTGGCCAGCCCCGTTCCACCCGACCCTCCCCCCCACAGACCATCCCTGCTTGCCGTCAGCGCCCCATCTCCCCCGGCCAGCC
>CM057846.1:42056870-42078180 GCA_030068395.1 Apalone spinifera | reverse complement strand
CTAATGAGTTCTATCTTCAATGCAGATGAGGCTGGGGTGTTTCCTTAATTAGTTCAGGTGTGTCTTCCCTGGCTTTTTCCTTGCTTTGTCTGATTCTAGCAAAGGCCTAGAGAAAGGGGGGATGCTTTTCCATGAATGTCACTCCCAGGCCTCCCAAGAGCACAGGATTGGTAGGTAACACTAGCCCCACCTGACATCCCTGCGCACTCCCTTTCCCATATTCCCCCAGCCCGTCTGCCACCCCCAGGTTATTTTAAATGTTCTGGAGCCCCTGCCAGCTCCACCAGTAGCACAGTGGGGCTAGAGTGACTTCCTGTTAGCTGCCAATATGTCCTGCAGTCCTGGGTGTGTGTGTGTATGTGTCCTCATGCTGCTTCCACCCTGAGATCCTCTGATACCAATGGAAAGCTGCAGGGTAAGTGCCTCTGGGAAGCAGTACATGGAGACCTCTTCCTGCCCTGCCTAGGAATTGCTGCCAGAGGGGGATGCCCCAAGTAAGTACCACACCCCACCCTTCTCTCTGCATCCCCCCAGCATCTCACCCCTTCCCAGGGACAGTGTTAGAGGATAGCAGGGAAGACAATTGTGCATGGACCCATGCCTGGGCACCTCACAAAGCTAAGTTGCTAAGGCTTTGGCTTCAGTTCCAGGAGGTGAGGATTGAGTCCCAAGGTTCAGCCTCATGTGGTGGGGTTTTGGCTTTTTGCCCAGAGCCAGAGAATATCTAATGCCAGACATGTTGGGCAGCCCCCTCCAAAACCTGCTTGCAGCCCTCCAGGAAGCCTTGAATCTCTGGTTGAGAACCCCTGCTTTAGTCATTCTTGTGGCTCTTTTCTGAACCCTCTTCAATTTGTCAACATACTTCCTGAAGTGTGGACACAGTATTCCAGTAGTAGTCGCATCAATGCCAAATATAGAGGTAATACACCCTCATGATTTCTACATCAGAATCCAAACAGAGAAGTGTGGACCCTGGAATAGTACTCTATATATGAAAGTTTAGAACAGAAGGTTTTATTATAATGCTCGTTCCCTTGGTTAAAAATCTCTTCTTATCTGATTTATAGTGCTGAGAGGGGGACCACTCACTGGACGCTATAGGCTGCGCCAAATTCACTTTCATTGGGGGGCAAGTGATGATGTTGGCTCTGAGCATGCAGTGAATGGAAAGAAATATGCAGCAGAGGTAAGGCATTGCACTGAATTATATAGAGGCCATAGTCTCTCTGTAGTTAAGGCCATAACTAGTGTTCCAATATAAGACAGTTTTTGGACCCCTAACTTTTTCAAAACATGAGCAGTGTGCCTGAAATCATGTGTGATCCTATGCCAAAGGAGAATGTATTTGGAGACCTTGGCAAAAGATAAGATGAGAAGCTATTATAAGAGGAACATTTAGAGGACTTCAATTTTTGAGAATTGTTTTAATCATTTTTGTTTTTATTTTTTAACTTTTCCGTGGGGATTGTTATAGCTCAAAATAAGCCTGGCCTAGAAGCTACAAATTTGTTTTGTTAATCACCTTTACTTAGGACCTGTGGATTCTACCATTTGCAGAAGAGTTGGGTGGGTTTTCTTTGTGGTGTATTTAGCAATGTGACAGTTATGCCTTTGTTTTCTGTGTACTGCACCTTTAAATCTCTAAGGCCTATGCTGCCTGCAGAGACAGGCAGTCATGTGTGTTCCATTCAGTGCAGAGTGTCACAGAGGAGAAATGCAGTGTGCACTCTCTCAAGAATTCTTTTTTGTTTTGTTTTGGTTTTTGCTTTCTTGTTCCATGCTTTTGATTAATCTACAATAAAAATAATTCAGACTGAATGTATTGGTTTCCTCTTTGCATATGGGAAAAACAAAATAAGTATTTTAGTGAGGAAAATGGGATCTCAAACAACCAATAATTCAGAGAAGTGAGCGTTTTCCTGGGTATAAAAAATAGAAAATATAAAAATGAAATTTTAGCGAAATATGGAAGATTTTTACTATGATGCAAAAGAGGAAGAATCTGACATATATATAGAAAGTTCTGATTGGTATTTTATTGAAAATGCTATAGAAGACAGTGGTAAGAAAAAAATCAAATTTTCTACCACTGGTGGGGAAAGTGACATTTGCAGTGTTTAAAGGCTTATGTTTTCCACAGGAACCAGGTGAGATGGAGTATAAAGAATTAATAGAGGTGCTTAAAAACATTATGTACCAAAACCAGATTGCTAGCTGAAAAAAAAAATAAGTTCCCTCTCAGAAACCAAATGGAAGGAGAAAATATCTCTGAATTTCTAGCCAGTCTAAAAAAGCTTCCCCCTACTTGTCATTTTGATAACCTTCTGCAAGAAGCGCTTTATACATCGTTTTGGTTTTGGGATAAGGAGCCCAGAATTAAAAGAGTGAGTCTGCTGAGCACTATTCATGCAGAAGAAATACGCCAGAAGGAGATGAGAATGCAGTTTCAAGTGATGAACTCCCTGAAGAAAATGCTCTAACAAATCAAGAAAGCACCTCTGCCAAATTGGCACATGCTCGAAGAAAGAGCATTCACAAGCAAAGAAGACGACATGGCTTGCCCCAAGTCAGAGGACATCTGGAAACAGGAGGGCACCACAGTCCAGTTGTGTTGTGACATCGCATTGACCAGACCAAGTTCTCTCCAGCAAGCTGCAGTGCAGGAGCGGTGGTAAGATGGGATACATCCCTTAAAAGAGAAGTCACAAGCCATTGAGAATGGGGCTGTACCCCAAAATGTCTCACAGCTCTTGTTTGTTTCTGTTTTGTTTTTTGTTTTATTTTGTTTTGTTTTTGCAAAATCATAGGGAGTAGTGCGGTTATTTTAGCTGTGGGCATTTTACTTTTTGTCTTTTCTTGTTTGTTGTTTTTTAATTCACAATAAAAGTCATTTCGACTGAAAGTATCTGTTTCCTCTTTGTGTATGCAAAATATAACGTTTTAAAAGTTATTCAATCTAGCTTTTGTGAATCTAAAATCGTGAATGGTCCGATGCAGACATTGTAAGCTCCAGAATACTAATATGCATTCATGTGCACACAGAATGGTCTGTTGGACTGAGAAGTGAGGTATGAATTCCTATATTCTATTTCTGGTCTTAATAATAATACTTTGGACTTCTGCAGCAGCTTTCCTAAGAACTTGTCTATGCAGGGAAACGATTGCTAAGTAAGCTGGAGTATGAATTTAAAGCATAATAGCTATTCTGTATTAACTCCCCAACTGGGCACTCTTACTCTCCATGTGGAATAAGATTGTCCACACAGGAGCTATTCTGTAGTAGCTATACTGTGCTATTTCCCCATGTAGACAAGTCATAAGGCCACAATCCAGAAACACACTTAAGCATTATAAGCATGGGGGTATTTCCATTTACTTTAATGGGACTTTTCACATGCTTAGGTTAAACACATACTTATTTACTTTGCTGGTTTGAGGCTTAAGAGCTTAGCAAACATTAATTATGCCTCACAACACCAAGTATTATTACACCCATTTTACAGATAGGGAAACCTTAAGGCCATAGAGATTAAGCAACTTGCCAAAGGCCAAGTCCATTTCTGAGGCAGGATCTAGAATCAAGATCTTCCAGATTCCTGTTTTATCCAGAAGACCCCACAGCCTTCTATGCAGTTCATTCAGGCAACCTATTAAGACCCACAGTTTCTAAGGAGGCCTTTACTTTTGGAATTCCCAGTTTCTGTGTGTCTACCTGGAGCCTTACTTTCAAAAGTGCTCAACATACGTGACTCCAAGTGAAGTCACTGGGAGCAAGAGATTCTCATCATCTCTGAAAATCAGTGTCTGAAATGCTTAAGACAAGGCCAAAATTAAAAGCCTCCTTTAAAAAAGTTGATCTTCAACTACTCTGAATTTCCTTCTCTGAAAAATAGGGAAGATAGACTCTGGGTGAAAATAAGTCTTATGAGATTAATTAGATAAAGTTTGTACAATACTAATAAATGCTCTTTAACAATTACTTTATGTACACTCAACAGCATGGCGGTGCAGAGAACACAGTACTCTGCACGAGAGAAGAGACATCTGACTCTGACTTAGTTCCTTAAATAGAGACTTGAGAACTCCTGACAGGGGAACATGGGCATGACTGAAGGGAGCATGGCTTGGTGGGAGAGGCTGGGAGGCACTGGGGCCGAGATCGCTTTGTTTTTTCTACTTAGCCATATCATGGCAGTCCTAGCACTGGTCAGAGTGGATCTTCCAACCTTTGGTCTAGTCTGCGTGGAGCTTCCAAGCAATTACACATTAAGCAAGTGATGTGTTGTTGAATTGCTCATTACAAAGCTATCACAAAATAGTCCCAGTCAGAAGTCAATTGGAAATGCAGGTGCTCAGCACCTCTGAAGATCAGGCCACTTGATGCTAAATACAAAAGCTGGTAAAAAAAATCATAAAAAAATTAAATTTGAGAAAAAAAGAGAGGTTATGAAAAAATCATTTCCCCATATCCCTTCTCATTTCATGACCACCTGGACAACTGATCTGTATTTTGCTGAAATTATGACCGAGGAAATGAGGGCAGGGGAAAAGAAAATGTTAATGAAATTTGCATGGTTTTATTCCACCACTTATTTTTTACCAGCTTTACTATATGTGGATTTAAGAACCTAACTTTAGTCTTTGATGTTTGAAAGTTTGGCCTATGAAATTGCAGTGTTTCCCAATTTTGAACAGTGAGTACCCACAGTATTTCAACCTAAAAGTGTTGCTAAATTTTGATTTTTAATAGTAACTGCTGTATTTGCAATGTAAAAAATACTGTTAATTTTGCCGTTCTCATACCTTTTCAAATCTCAGCCATATCAGTGTTTGTTGTTGCCCTTTGTATGATTATATATTTCCAGATTTCAATAAACATAAATATTTGCAGCTGGAAAATTGAATGCGTCTGAATATAAACAGGTGAAGTAGAAACCTCAGCACTAGTACAATTGGATATTAATTGTAACTGCACCAGTATCGTGGGAATTGACAGTACTTGTGCTTTTGCCTTTCAGCTTCACGTGGTTCATTGGAACTCGGACAAATATTCCAGTTTTGTTGAGGCTGCTCGGCAGCGGGATGGACTAGCTGTCATGGCGGTGTTTCTAAGGGTAAGCAAAGAATGCTTTGTCCCTTTTAACGAATCTCTGTTGTAAGCTTAAACAAAAAAAAACTGTTATTCTGCAACAAATATCTCTTTACCCATAATTCTGCAGCAGCAAAAATAAGAAGGCAAAACCCACATGCCTATTTTTTAATGTGTTTGTAATAATAGATTGCAGCACTACCTGGAAGACACCAAAGTCATAGGCTATGTCTACCCTGCCCCCTCTTGCACAAAAAAAATGCAAATGAGGCGAAGCATGGAATATCGCCATGCCTCATTTGCATAATTAATGAGGCTCCATTTTTGTGCAAGAGGCTTTTGCGCAAAAAGGAGCTGTCTACATGGCTCCTTTTTGCGCAAAAACTCCTGTTGCGCAAGAGCTGTTCTTCCTCTTTTTTTTAGGAAGAACGGCTCTTGCGCAAGAGGGGGGTTTTGTGCAAAAACAGAGTTTAAGCCATAGAGTTTAAGACCAGCAGGGATCATTAGATCATCTAGTTTGACCTTCTGTATAATCACAGGCCATTAAATGTCACCCAGGCACTTCTGTATGATCCAAGAACTTGTGTTTTTCTAAAGAATATCTTCCAGAAATCACTAGTCTTGATTTGAAGACATCAAGAGATGGAGAACCCACTATTTCCCTTAGCTGTTTGTGCCAATGGTGAATTGCATTTTTTCTGTCTAAAGAGGAAAACAAACATTAAAGGATTTCCTTAAAATCTCTGAGCAAAATTGTGTCTCTTACACTTGATAAGCTGCTCATTCCAGTATAAATTAAATCACCCCATCTCAGAGCCTTACTGACTCTGTGCGAGGAACCTCATGGAGGACACAAAAACCTAACCTGTGATTAGAGGACAGGATGCTGGGCAGCATTGTGGCCCCTACTTCAATGTCAAGTTGATACGGTGATGGCCACTTCAAAAATACTAAAGATCTGGTCTGGAGCAGTGCTTATGACCTGCTGTCCCCAGAATTTTGTGGCCTTTGCATCCATATAGTTGCAGGACCTTAAGCTAAGCAAAAGGCACGCACACTGTCTTTGCAAAGCAAATGCAAACTAAGCTGTGCTTGATATCAGGAGCCTGGAGGGCTGCTGCATAGCTGCCTTTTCCCCACTTTCCTCCCACATTATAACTACAATGGTTCTGCTTCACCTGGAGTCTTCTGTTGCTGTGGTGACTGGTGAATTTCACCTCTGTGACTATATTCTAGCTGTCATGCTGCAGAGAGCAGTGTCAACGGAGATCTTTGATATGTTATGCTGCTTATTCATGTTGAACCTTTCCTACTCTTTATACATGTTGTCACCTTCCCAGTGTACGGTCTCCTGACCCAATGAACATCTCCTGTGTGCTGAGAAACCTGATTCACTGTATCTGAAACTGTATAACCAAGTTATACAGAAATGTCATGCTCATGAATTTTCCAGTGTGCTTTAAGGAACTTAAGCTTAAAAAGGGTGTTGATTAATGTATTCGTGAATTTTCCAGTGTGTGAATTTTACGGAACTTAAGATTAAAAATGGGTGGTGACTAATGAATTCATATGTATACAGCCTGAGGTTCTTATAGTTCCTCTATAAAACATTGGTCAGAAAAATAACTTTTATTCTACTGGTGCAAAAAAGTGGAGTAAAAATAAAATTATCTTTCAAGACTGAAACTGCTAACAAAAGTCAGCAAAGTCAATGACATCCCTCTTGTTGAATCATCAGCGTTTGTTTCAGGTTGTTTGAGTTAATAATGGCCTGACTGTATCCACTGAGGTTTGTCAGAGTTTTACCATTAACTTTCTGGGGGTACAGGATCAGACCCTATGTGAAAAACTTTAATATACACATTAGTAAAGAGAAAAATGAATTCTGATTCTTTCCTTGAAAGTATGATTTTTGTCTACTTGCCTTTACAGATTGGTGAATGTAACTCTCAGCTGAAGAAAATTACTGACCGTTTGGATGCCATTAGAGCCAAGGTAAAGTAACTCTCCTAAAACTCTCCACTACTTCTGCTGCTGTTCTTTTTCTTCCATGCTTGACAGTCACATTCTTTCAGACCTTATAGCTGGTAAAGAAGGGCTCACCCTATTTGGGGGCAATTTAGTGGCACTTTTGTTGGATAAAATCAGAAACAAGCCAGTACATTGTAATTGTTTTGTTGTACAACGTGGGAGGAGGGGAGATGATCATTAATTAGCTGTAACAATTTAGTTCCTGACAAAACCTATTTGCACCAAGATCATTACTGCTGGATAATTGCGCATTTTGTGGGATTTTTTTTTCAAGAATATGGAGAGTCGAGACATTTCTTATTTGTTTTATGGGGGAAAAAGAGGATCATGTCCCTTTTGATCATGATATGGAGTGGCCTTGCATACATTAATCAGCTCTTCATAATCTGAGGGGGGTAGTTATCTCTGTGACACCAAACCCTGCAGGAGTCTCTCTCATGGTCCAGAAATCCACATGGGGAGGGAGAGCATAGATGGGCCAGGGAAGAGTGAGTGAGCTGATGTCAGATGAAGAAAACACAGCTTGGTATCCCACTAGCTCTTCCAACATTGCAAGCAAAGGTGGATACATCCGGATATATTATATTTATGTCACACCCAGTGTTCCCTGTAAGCTGTGCACTCAGGTGGGCACCCTGGAGAGATGCAAGTGCCTCCCAGATGATTAGCAGAACACCCACAGCTGGCAGCATGTGTTTCTACTGGTGGTGCACATTTGCACATACCTCAGTGCACATAACATTTATTCCACACACAGAGGGACAAAATAGAGGTAATATTGCATCCGAGGTCAACAGATTTGGGCTCATGCTACTATGCTAAATAGAGCTGTGTAGATGTAGCAGCTCAGGTTCTGATATCTTTGGAGGAGGGTTGGCCAGAGCCAGCCTTTGATGAGAAGCTCACTGCCATGAACTGTGTAGATATATTCTCATGATCCTTCAGAACCATGCAAACCTTGCCCCCACAAATGGAACAGTCTCTTAATATTTACCCCATAATTCTCATTTGGTAAGATTAGTGGGGGAGATCCTGCCTGACACTTTTAAATAAACAAAATGTTATGACACCATAAAGAAATTAACAAGACTGCATAATAAGTGGTTACTAAATGTGGTGGTTCTGGGTTAGAATGTGCATGCTTCTTTTTCCAGGGTAAACAAGCACTATTCACAAATTTTGACCCTTCCTGTTTGCTTCCTCACTCTCTGGACTACTGGACTTACCTTGGCTCTCTTACTGTTCCACCTCTTCTTGAAAGTGTCATCTGGATAATTCTCAGAGAGCCTATAAGTGTTTCCTCTGAGCAGGTACACTTTGATCTCCCCAACCCTTCAAATATAATGTTTTAAGAACTAAACTATGGTTCAGAATGATACTTCAAAGGATGTTTTATTTATAGTGTTATATATTTAATTAATTGTGAAATTTCTTACTCTACCAAACTTTTTGCTTTACATTATTGTCTTGAGTTTCTAGAGAAATTTGAAATTACCATGAATTTTTGTTGACTTCCTTAGGAATCAAAATGATCAAGAATTATTATTATTATTGATAAAATGTTCTGAAATTTAAAAAATGCTTTGGGAGCAACAAATTAGGAAAAATGTATTAATGAAGCTGACAGTTAATTTCATATGAGGGGTATGATGAGAAGAGGAAGCACTTGCGTTTCATTCCATAGTTTTTACCATCTCCAAATCATCACTATTCTTTTTTTGTATTTAACTCATTCATTATAGAATACCATGTCAGTAAATGGGCAAATAAATACAGATCCTTTCCTAGATTACAAGAGTATAACATTTGTGAATCGGAATACTGTAGTTGCAGCTAATAGCGTGCTTCCTAACAATCAGGCTAAATGAATGTAGGAGAAAGATGAGCACATCACTTGAAACAACCCTTTATATTTCTCATATTGCTTACAGTTGTAAAATTGACTGTTTGGCTGTATATTTATAGACCAACAGTGACACCTAATGGTTACTGAGTTTAATACTCTTTTTACTCTTACATAGTGCAGTTGCTAAAGGGAATATAATTTTCCAGTTTCTAATACGAGAAATTGGTAACCAGTGCTGCTGTTGGTATCATTACTCCAGTTGCCACATTAAAACCCTGTGGCTTATCACATCTCAATATTTACCTGTTCTGTGTTATAGATAACTAAGGAAAATTAATTGTTCTGGGCCTGATAATGCCACCCATGACCAGGCTTGCCAATGAATAGCCTCACTGAGCCAGACTGTAGCTCAGACTAACCCCCCAGCAGTCAAATAAAGGAGAATAAGACTGTTTCACTGAAAGATGCTACTTAGTGTGATTAAGATGGATAGAATGTGAACCCTCTATGACTGGCAGCTGACTTTTAAATGGTGTAGTTTGACTGGAGTCTCTTTGCTGGTGATTCTAGAATTGTAATACTGGACCCACTGAAGTCAGAAGGAAAACTCTCATTGACTTCAGTGGGAAGGATCTCAACCTAGAAGCTTGTCTCTCAGGAGAGTTTAAGTACTTAAAAGAAGAGCTGGGAAGTCTAAAGGACATTTGAAAAGTAACCCTTCATGTGTAACATTTTCTTGAAGTAGCATTTTACTAGAAATGAAAGAACCAGTTCAGAAGAAATAAGAACTGGCCTGAATCTCTGATCAAAATGCAAACCATTGTTTCAGTGCATAAGATTCCTGTGAGGGAATCAAGAGATGTTGAGCTCTGGGAACAACTGACTATGAGCAAGTCCCTTGCCCACTCAGTGTTTCACCTCCCCCATGTGTAAAATAGGCATAATGCATACCGGGCTTTGTAAAGCTCTTTAAAATGAAGAGACACTATATAAATATTCAGTACGATGATTATTATATCTGTTCAAGTTCACAAGCAGATCTGAACTTCCCAGATCCAGAATTTCAATTTGACATAATATTCTAGCTAAGACATTTTAAAAGTAAAATGTTGCATGGAACTGGGAATGTATATACCGTTTTTAGGGAATGAAGTATCAGTCTGTGATGCAACAAATTACTTCATTTCTTACTATGCATTATTTCAAATTCTATCTATCTTATTCAATGTGTAATATTTTAATGTTCTATATTTAAATACAAAAATTGTTATTACCTATTATTTGTTTCCAGTAGTGCCCAAAGCATGCCCTGTGCTGTAGAAACATAAGGGAAGTCACAGTTCATCCCCTGACTGGTACTACTTTTCAATTTTATTGTTAACCCTTCATTTTTATATTTTTTGCTTAGAAGCTTAAAATACAGTTTCTTCTTCTATTGATGCTATCCTTTTCCAGTTGGGAAATATTTTTAAAATAAAGAAACAATTGTCAGTTTCAAGCTTCTAGTGAAATACCAGAAACAACATTATGGGGAAAAAAATCCTTAATTTTTAATATTAATTTCAAAGGAAGAGTTGTTTTGTTTTTGTTTTTTTTTGTTTTTGGTTTTTACTTTTTTGTTAACTAATTACTTAATGAAAATGTATTTATTCCAAGATGTGTTTTCTTAATTGAGTGTGCCATGGTATTAGTTACTTAAACACTTTAATTAACATAACATTGCGGATCCTTAACTGTGGGTTTTGTCAGTGATGTGTCTTGCCAATGATTTACAAGTATGAGTCAAGTAGTTTCTGTTTTTATTCTGTGGACTGAGACACTGACAGATATGATAAAAGATGTGAGTTTGGAAATCTGGATGTATTATGTAAATTATACTGATTTACATAAGTAATGCATAAATATCTCCACACTGTTTATATACATTTCCCTTCCCTGCCACTGTCAATCAATTATTTTCATCTACTCTGGCTCAAGTTTTTCCCTGCCTTTCCATCCCTACCCCATCCTCCTGGGCTAACTTCCCTCTGGAGTTCCTCCATTTCCCCTTCCCTTCCCCTCTTAAGTTACCCATCTGTCCCCTCCCCCACTTTGAGTTTCCCCAGTATAACCCCCTCCAACCCTCTCTGGTTTTCACCTGTACCTGGAACTTCTCTCCACCCCTAACTTAGAGATTGGTCTGTGTCCAGTCTGTGACCTAGAGGTGTGGTACAGTGACGCTCATTCTGTATCCCCTCCTAATGCTGTTGTTCTAGTCATATTTCTAGGGTCACAGACAGGCAGCTTAATTCTAGAGAGGATGCATCTGCAGGTGGATCTCTGTGCTTAGAATCCAGACTATAACCATAGAGAAGTAGCCTAGCATGCCACTCTCTCTTTTCTACTTGGGAGTGTGGAGCTCACAAGCCTGAGATGAGACACGAAGGCTTGGTTCACACTTAAAAGTTAGGTGGGCATAGCTATGGTGATCAGGGATATGGGAAAAAACCCTTCTGTCCTGGCCTTCCTCCCCTAGTGTAGACATATATATGCTGACAGAAGAATATTTCCATTGCTGGAGGGGAGGTTTTCCTATAGCACTGGGAAAATCTCTTCCTTTTGGTGTAGGCTACATCTGTGCTAAGTGATTATGCCAACATAGCTTTGATAACATGACTGTGCTGGCATAGTCTCTGAAGCATAGAAATACCCCCCAAATGGGACTCTCCTGGCCAGACCCAATGCTTTATGGGCACTCTATAGTCTTAGGACTAAATTGTACTTCTGAGATATAGCCTAAAGCAAAGGACAGTGACCTATGGTTATTGAAATCAATGGGAGTACTGAGGAGGAAGGTTCTACTTGATGTGAAGAAAGGTGACAGAATCTAGTCATCAGTGATTTTTTTTTCTTCCCTCGGTTGCCTATCCCAGATAAAGTGGGTATTACGAAAGTTATTTTGAATGCCTGTTTTCTGAGGGATGTTTGTTTTCCCTCAGACAGTGATCCTGCCATAACATACCACATAGCCAATAGAAGAATCATGACTTTTGTGCTGCCCTACTAATGTTAGCTACATAAGGAAAATAAATCTGTAGCAAGCTAGTACATAAAACTAATAACTATTCACAGAAGGACAGATTACCAAGGTTCAAATCTGGAATCGAAGCCAGATAGTTATTTGCGCTGGGCATTCCAGTTTGCTTTATTGTGGAAATAAATCCACGTTGTGAAGTTTGGACTGAGATATAAAAAATTCCTAATCCTAAATTTCTGTGAGAAAAAGTTTGAATCAGATATTTCAGTTTGGGCTCATGTCTAGTATTATTTGCTTTGTATTGTGTGCTAGGGTGAATAACATAAAAATGGTAACCAGAGCAGTGTTTTTAAGTACAGCATCCATCATTCTTCACTGATTGTGATATTTCTTGTACCATGAGGGCATATAACAAGATTTTATTTGCCTATTCATGTTGATTCCCAGGCAATCCTTAAGAACAAATAAATCAGTGGGAATTATGTTGGCCTTTGGATCTCAAAATAGAGCGAATACCATGCTATATTCAGATAATGCCCGAAATAACATTCACAAAGTGTAAATGAAAAATAGTAGCTAACAGGAATAAGGGCTAAACTGACAAAATTGCCATTCTACATGTGCTCTAGAAAATATGATCCCCATACGTCTTGGTGAAATAAAGGTGACAAGCGTGTTCATGTTTATTCGTTAGAATCCTTCATTTAGCATTAGCATGGCAATTCTCTGCTGAACTTTATACCTCTTTTCATCTGCAGCTAGCCAAATTCCGCAGCCTTCTGTGTACTGCTGAGGGGGAGGCAGCCTGCTGTATGCTGAGAAACTACCGGCCACCACAGCCTTTAAAGGGACGGGAAGTCAGAAGGAATTAAAGGAGTAAAGCAAGAATCAGCCACTGCTGAGACTCTTTACGAGGCTGCATTAGTTTTTAATAATAATAATATGTGTTGTGTCTAATGAATAGGTATTATTTAAGTATTTAGTTACCATGCAGTTATTTCAACAGGACAAAGAAGTGCTGATTGGTAGCAGTTGGGGAAATTTTAACTGGTTTGAATGGGTTTTGCCCTTGTTGGTACGTATGCCTGGTGATGGTGTTGTTTGTAGCAGAGCTTACTGAACAACTTTGTTTCCAGCTGTGCATGTGAATGCAGTCATACATATTGACTCTGATCCTGCAAAGTGCTGAGCAACTCCTGTAAGGTGCTGGACACCCTCAGCTCCTTGTGATGTCAGTGACAATTGAGGATACATAGCTCCCTGAAGGACTAAGCTGTTTTGTTTATCACCTTCATCTTTCTTTAGGCCAGAGTCTAGACTAGTCTCTTCCTTTAATTTTGAAGGAGAACTTAGTATTTCAAAGTTGGTGGGATTTCTTTATTAATCATAAGCAAAGGGATCCCGTTTAAGCTGATGGATTTACCAAAAAATATAGGAGCCACTAATGACATTTAACCCATACATAAAGGATATAAATATATTTATAGACACTGACCCCTGGGTTTTCAAACCCCTGCTTTCCCCGAGGTGCCCCCTCTTCCTGCCTCTTCCTATCCCTGCTCCACACCCACCATGACTTTTGCCACTGAGTTCTGCCCTGCCTCATTCCTCCCCCCCCCCCCCCCCCCCCCCCCCCAGCACTTCCTACATGCTGCAGAACAGTTAACTGCAGTGGGCAGGAGGTTTTGGGAAGAAGGGGGGAAAGTTGATCAGCAGGGTGCAGTCGAAAAGAGGTGCAGTGGACAGAAGGAGGGGACCTGGCAGCCAGTGGGTGCTAAGCACCCACTAATATTTTTCTATGGATGTTCCAGCCCTGGAGCATCCAGAGGATTGGTGCTTATGAATGAATTACAATCCCTTTGTTTTGACTGTGTGATAGGAGTGTGGGTATATTGCAGCATGGTTTAGAAATATGACGCTAATAAGCACTATGCAATCATATCATATGGATTCTGTATGCCCAAGTTCCATCTCATTTGTATGACAGTTCCTGGCAATTACAGGGGCATGCAAGAGAGAAGGATGCATGAAACCTCTCTCCATTACCTGGTCTGGAGCAGGGGTCTGTAGAACGGATTTGATGTGATCCCATATTGCTTGAAGTGCACTCCGAACATTTAGATGTGCACTAATCACTTCAGAAGACATCCCTGCCTCTTCTTACCCCATGCTGCTGAAGATATTGTGTTTCTCTGGTGTGTAATGCTCCCATGTACCTGCTGGAGCACTGCTCCATGCTCAGGGCTCTCTGTCAGATGTCAGATTACATCTCATTCACATGACAAAAAAACCTACTTTTAGATAAAGTTAAAGAACTCCCACATTCACAATTCCCAGTTAACAGGGCACATTAAGGTGATCATGTTCCATAATGCCCATGAACAGGAAGCTTAAGCTTTTGATTAAGTCAATTTTCTTTTTTTGTTTTTAAGAAATTAGCTGTAGAAAGCAGTTTATGTAAATTTTCCCTCAAAATATAGCCTAAACTGCCCCTTCTGCTAGCAAAGGGAGCCAAATCTCAGTAGCTATTTGTTCTCAACCCTTTTCCTTCAGCACTTCTCCACTGGTCTTCTGCAGAGTTGGTGCCGTGCCTTGTTTTGAGAACAGAGCTGGAGGCTAACGGGAGTAGAACTAGGGACCAGCCACTCTCTACTGCAACCTGCCTTTGCCCTTGTGGATTTCTTCTCAAAAATCTAGTCAGGATTCAATGGCACACAAAGCGGTGGTAACTCCCCCTGACTCTGTCGGGGCTGCAACTGTGAAGTCAAGGAAGAATCAGCCAGTGGTCACACAGTTCATGCAGGACTGCTGGGAGGAAGTGTCAGAACAGCCACATGGTGAGAAAGCCACCCTTCTATGCAACAGAGCATTTCTTTCTCCAAGACTTCTAGGACTGTGGATTTTGTAAGCTGCCTCTTCCATTGGTCCTTTGATCCTTTCTCCAGGAGGAGAAAATTGAGGGGATATCATACAAGCAAGGCCAACCTAGCAGAGGTTCCTGAGTTGCTCGTATTCCTCCATAAATAAGTAGATTTAGGTTAGGTAAGGTTAGGTTAGGTTAGGTTAGATAGATAGATGGATAGATAGATAGATGTGTCTTATTGTCCTCTCCTCCACTCTAGTAGAGTGCCTCCAACCAGGGGAGTATGTTGCTTCTGTTGCTGCAGGTCCTTTCACTGTAATACAGTATTTCAGCAGTGAGAAAAAGAAAATGCATCATGGAAGAAGCAATACAGGCAATGCAGCAGCAGGAGTTGTGGACAAGAATGGCCAAATGTAAAACCTGCAGGCACTTTTTTTTTCAGTCCCCGCTAACCAGGATAGGCAGGAGGACACAGATAGATATCAAAAGACAATGACAAGTGTGTGTGTGGAGTTTAATTGCTGGTGTGCATGTCTCTTCACTTTCTTTTTTGACCTGATGTTGCATTTGGTATGTTTCCCTATTGTGTGAGTAGCTGCAGAATGTCACGAATGAAGTTTACACATTGTGTAAAGGGCGCTAATGAAATGATTTGCCTGAGGACAGGAATAATAAGGCTACTGCTGTGTGTGTTCTTATTAGAAATAAAAAAATCTTTTAGTTTGTTTTTTTCTGCATTTAAAATAAACAGTGGAGTCAATACAGTGGTTTGATATTTGTAAGGATTTTATCAAATAAAAATCAATGTTGTTAATGTGTCTTGGAGTTTGCTGATAACCTACAGTTTTGCCTAGATGCCTACAGCCAAGCTTGTGGTTCAGATTCAGCATTTGCTTTTCAACTCGGCTATGTCTACACTACCAGGTTATTTCGAAATACATTATTTCAAAATAATAAGTCCCAAAATAACTATTTCAAAATAAGTTTATTCCTCTTCACAAGTAGGAGTTATTGTTTCGAAATAACAAGCCCTTTATTT
Source organism: Apalone spinifera (assembly GCA_030068395.1). Taxonomy (NCBI): domain Eukaryota; kingdom Metazoa; phylum Chordata; order Testudines; family Trionychidae; genus Apalone; species Apalone spinifera. The sequence continues at coordinate 42,062,296 of CM057846.1, read as the reverse complement.
CAAAATAACAGGCTTGGTAGTGTGGACGCTCGCCTTGTTTTTTTGAAATAACTCCCCAGTGTAGGCATGCCCCTCTAGTTTGTGTTCTGTCCAAAGACAGATTAGGTGAAAATAAGTTGTGAAATGTCTTGGGCAATCTTAGGTCATCCAGTCATTGGCACTTTTATTTTAGTACAATGTGTTTAAAATATTGTGATGCCCTATTTGTTGCTGAGACATACAGCAACTGAGATCTTCTCTGCCTCATAGCTTTGGCTTTGTTAGAGATGTTATTTGTGTTTGCCTCCATATGTGTTTGGCACTTGATACCAAGAAGTGTGAAATGTGGTTACCCAGAAGATGAAAGGCATTTGCTGAGAACTGGAGCTGTCAGAAGTGACACGTAGCTGGGTGGCTGGTTGTCACAAGACTTATTTTCAGAATTAAACAGGCCTTTGGCTCCAGTTCAGCTGTGCTTGGCACAGGACCTGAGTGAGGCAAGGGAGCTTCATGATTCTCACGGCTGTCAGAGGCCAGTTCCAATGCTGGCACAATTTAGAGCAGCCCCGGGACAGTTATTACTTGGTCCTGGCTGCCCAACTCCCAGGAGCTGTTTGAGCAGTGCAAGATACTGAATCAAGAATGCAGCTATAGGCAGACTAGGCAGTTGCTCAGAATGACAGATTGATATTGACAAGGCATGGGGCTGGCAAGAGTGGCTAGGGGTGGGGGTAGCCAGGACTCTGAGAAACAGCTCCCCCCCCCAAGGCTGCTGGGGAAGTGCTCCCACTCCCCACCCCCAGCACAGCTAAGTTCATTGCCATGGCCATGACTCAATGCTGGATGACTCAGTTAGTGGCATTGCAAGGACTTTGGTCACAAGTGCAGCAACCCACTCAGCTCCACGTCAGCCCTGGCTGCCACTTCAGTTCCACTGTCTCCAGGATCGGGAGGTACTACCACCATGACTGCTGTGAGTCTGACAGCGAAGAGCACATCTTTCCAGAAAGATCGAGAGAGGGGGGAGGTGCAGGCTGGAGGCATGGAATGTATGGGTGGGGTGGTGTCTGGACTGTGGGTGAGGGGCATGGGCTGGAGGTGCAGACTGTGTGTGTTGAGGGGGAGGGGTGTTTACAAACAGAGCTGGGGATGTGGAGACTGGGTAAGTGATATAGGTTGGGATGGATTGGGGGTGTGAGTGGTGAGGCAGGATGTGCAACCTGGGATTGACTGGGAGTGTGGAGTACACGGGCTACGACTGCTGGTAGAAGGGCCAAGATGCGAGGAAAGAACTGGCTGGAGCTCAGGGGCCAAGGTGAGGACACTCCCATTCTGTCCAGGGGAGAGGACCCCATTGCTGCTTATGTGAGGGGGACCAGCAGTCCCAGCCCAGGTGGCTTCATGCAGGACAGCATTTCCATGCTTCCCATTAACCATAGCCCCAGAGGCTGGGAGCTGCCCCCTGTCAGGGCCCAGGTATTGGACTTTTCCTATCCAGGGGTCTGTCACGAGGGCCCAGCAACCTCGGTAGCCCCACTCCATCCCCCAATCTCTTCCCACACTCCTCCTTTCTCTGCCATTGTAGATAGCACTGCCATCCTGCATGTAAATGAGGCTCATATTCTGAGCATCATCTTCGACTTGGACCTCTTTCTAGATTCTCACCTCCAGGCTAGGTGTAAATCTTGTTGATTCTTTCTGCATAACATTTCTTAAGATATGGCCTTGCTTATTCCTCCACTCAGTTAAAACGCTCGTGCAACCTCTGATCATCTTGTGGTAAAATCCTTCTCTCTGGCCTGGACAAATGTAGTTTTGCCTCATTCATGTCCATTCATAGTGCTGCTACAAATATGTTGATAGCCATCACTTTGACCTTGTCATCCCTGTCTTTGTATACTTCCATTGTCTTCCCCTTCTCTAGACCATCAAACATAAGCTGCCCTTTTATGGTTTATTCCCACCATGCTTATCATTTGTCACTTGCTCCAACTGACTTAATGCCAGCCTCTGTTGTCTGCTTCTTAAATTCCAAACAAGCACCTTTGTGCTTTCTACCGTGCTGCCCTCACGTAGGTAAGGCGCTCCCCTATAAATTTCCATGAAACTAATTCATCATCCCCCTTCAAAATGCTCCCCAAACTCATCTTCTCTTTGATCCCTCCAAAAAACTTGACATTGGTGCCCTGATACCACTGTCTATCATACTAGCCAATACTGTTGTATTGTTTCTTTGTAATTCTTTGTAGGGCTCTAGCCATATGTGGTCTGTTTTCTTATATGTTGAGTGTAAGCTGTTTGGGGGCAGTGACCATTTTTTTTAAATTCTGTGTTTGTACAGCACCTGAGAAGTCCTGATTTATGACCGGGGCTCTTAGACACTGTGATAAATAATAACCATCACCACCAAAATTGTGTTCACTAAAACCATGGACTAGCACGTAATTTTGGCTGAAAATGTTGTTAGTACACTATTATAAGACTACTGTAAGCTAATATGTGGTTTACATGATGATCTGGAGAGCATGACTCTCAGAAAAACATCCTTGTGCCCACTTGCAAACAGGGTCTGAATGTGCAGGCTGAGATGGGGAGAGAGTTCATGAGCCAACTGCATTTACATGAACACACCTACTCTCCCAAGAAATCCAGCAGATAGAGCAGTAATGCTCAAAGTGATCTCCTTTGCCTGGAGTTGGGTTTCAAATCACGTTAGTATTGAATGCAGGTCTAGAGAAATGTTATCAACATTGTTGTCTTTATTGTATGAATAAAGGAAAGCAGAACTGTGCTTAGCCTGTCCCAAATAAGGGGATTTACCCTTTTCTGAAAGATCCTTATTAAACCAGGGGTTCAAATGCCAGACCCCTCTAAAATTAAGAGGTCCTTAAGGGTCCCTAGTTCCTCCCTACTATTAAAAGACACAGCTAAATAGGCTTCATTAGGAACCATTTGATATTTAAGTACTCAATAACAGCTGAAATCACTTCTGGTGGGGGCAGTGTTTCTGTCCAACCTGCTGAGAGCTTTAAAAAAATGAAGAGACTGACCTACAGAGGTCCTAGTGGAGAACCAGGTGGCAGCAATAGGAGACTGACAGGAGCAGCTGATGAAAGTGGTAAGCAGTTGGCTGGAGAAGTGGCCAGACAGCGAGGAAGAACCACTGGAGAGTGGTTGGGTGGTGAGGAAGAGCAGCTGGTGAGATGACCACCCCAGAGCAATTGCTCAGATGGCAGAGAAAGCTTCTTCCCCAGGTGGGCATTGAACTCACATGATTCATGTCTGAGCCCTCTATCCTCACTGACCAAAGACAACCACTGTGGTGAGGGAGCAGAAGGTGGCATAGAAAAGGAACTTTGGGTTCATAGAATCGTAGCATCCTAGGGCTGGAAGAGACCTCAGGAGGTCATCAACTCCAGCCCCCTACCCAAAGCAGGACCAATCCTAACTAAATCATCCCAGCCAGGGCTTTGTCAAACCAAGACTTAAAAACCTCTAGGGATGGAGATTCCACCACCTCCTTAGGTAACACATTCCAGTACTTCACCATCTTCCTCGTGAAATAGTTTTTCCTAATAGCCAACCTAGACCTCCCCCACTGTAACTTGAGATATGCTAATCCCCACTGTAACTTGAGATATGCTAATCCACACTTCATTTGCATAGGCTTTTGCAGAAGAGGGAAGCTGTGTAGAGGTAGCCTCAGTTAGCTATTGAACTGTGGATCATTTAAACAACAGTAGCCAACAAATATGCAGCTGCATCCCATAATCCTAAATGCCTCCCATGTCAAAGGTCAAAGTAATATAAGGCTTATTGAAGAAAGTTGATTGTTCAGTATCATATTTCTTTAATCAAAACACTTGGTTTAAAATATTTAAATCTACTGCAGAATTTCCAGTATGTTGCACTAGTTACCTGCAGAAAACTAGGACCTTCCTACATAATTTAGGTCCAGCTTGCCACAGAATACATGGGACCTTGGTAATAACAAGAAAAAAATCGAAGTCTAGGGAAGTCTGCATAGATGTCTGCTGTCAGTTATTGGGACTGTGTTTGAATACTATTCCCTTACAATAAACCTGCATGAATGGATAAATAAATAAACCTTAAGCAGAAATTATGTCAGTGCACTAAGATATGGGACCAAAGTCATCCTTCCTCACTACTGGATCAATGCCAATGCAAAGAGGACACAGCCAGCTTACTGGTAAACCTGAGGTGGAAGAAAAGCATTTGTTTTCAAAGTGAGATATATTTATTCCCTGATAGCATTCTATAACTGTGACTTCCTTTCCACGTTACCTGTTGATTAAAATACCAATAGGAGAAACAGATAATTTAAGAATGCATTGCACTACAGTGACAATTACTCATTTTACAGGGAATGAATGTTTTTTTGTGGTTAAGCCTATCCGAAAACAGCTTATTTATCAAAACAATACTGTTTTAAATTGCTGTATTTTGACCAAAAAGGCTCATTTCTGGTTGTCCAGTTATTCTGATTTGATTAGTAGGCAATGACTGCATGTTGTCTCATTGTCATTGATACTTAATAATTGTTGTTAGTTTGCATGGTAGATAGTAAAAATAACATACAGTATTCTTATTAGCAAGTCAGGGCAAGGAATTGAACTTTTCTGTTTGGTATTTATACATTGAAAACAATTGTATAGTTTGTTAGGCCAATCCAATTCAACTGAAATTTTGTTGACTGTTTTGTCCTCTGATGGCATGAACCTCAGTCCCAGAGGAGTTTTGGTGCTATAATGATGATTGCATTAGAATTCATAAGATTTCTTAGCCAAACAGTGTGCAGAATGTTAGGGTATGTGTTGTGTTTATATTATTTTTAAGTGTGAAGTATGTGGAAGTAAAAAAATATGGGTAGAGGGTCAGAGAGGGCATGTCTACACAGCAATATTATTTTAAAATAACTCGCCATATTTTTAAATAACAGAGTGTGCATCTACACAGCAAACCTGTTATTTCAAAATAATTTTGAAATAATGGTTTTCTTACTCCAACTTCTATAACCCTCATTTTATGAGGAGACTGTTCTCTCTTCGACTTCCTACAGTGTAGATGTAACCCACACACCTAGTGGGATTACTGAGCAATGCAAGTGGTACCGAGACCATAGCAACAGTTAAAATCAAGAGACCTCTTACAGCATGGGCTGGGAGCTAGCTGGCTTTTAGATCAGAGAGTAGAGGCTCCTATACTCAGCTCCAGAGGTCCCAAGTTCAAATCCGCCTGGTGGCGGTTACAAGTGGGGGGCGTGTCTGTGATCTCAACTGGGTCTCTGAAGCTTGGGACACGCTTCCTCACCTAGGGGAAGTATGTAACCCACACATCTAGGCTATGTCTACACTCGTGGCTTCTTGTGCGAATAATATGTAAATGAGGCTAAGCATGGAATATCGCCGAGCCTCATTTGCATACCT
>CM057846.1:42035288-42056770 GCA_030068395.1 Apalone spinifera | reverse complement strand
TAGCCTCATTTGCATATTACTCGCGCAAGAAACCGCGAGTGTAGACATAGCCCTACTGTGGTTACTGAGCAATGCAAGTGATACCTAGACCACAGCAACAATTAAGACCAAGAGACCTCTACAGCATGGGTTAGGAGCCAGCTGGCTTTTAGCTCAGAGGGTAGAGGCTCCTCTGAGCTCCCCTTCAGAGGAGGGGACCAAATTTGCCTGGTGGTGGTTACATAGACAGCACCAAAAGTTGAGTTAAGGTACTTCAACTTCAGCTACCTTAACTAAAGTTGTGTATCTTAATTCGACTTTAGCCTGCAGTGTAGACATACCCAGAGTGACTTGAAATCTAAAGACTCAGTGAGGCCCATTGTGTTGCTGTGACCCACTTCAGAATGTTGGTTTAAAAGTCAGCAGTGGGAAGAAGACAATTTGGAGGTGTGAGTGTGGACAACTGCCAGCTGCAGATGCTTTGGTCTAGTCTTGTGAAAGTTGCCAAAAAAGCCTCTCAGATTCCAGGGACTGGTCCATTAGGGAGTATGGTGGTGTGGGCTGCTGAGATGGTAGTGTAGAGACCAGGCTAATGGTCTAAGTTTGTTAGTTCAGTCTGAAGTGGCGCTATGGTGAATGGGACTTTCTGCAACAGCCTTTGAAGAACACTGACCATACCTATCAGAGACCTGCCACTCCTAAGGCCAGGGTCCTTGTACCAGGAAATGGAGGGAAGGATACCCAGAGGCAAAATTTCCAAGTGAGAAGTTTGGTGGTGACTGCAGGTATCTGACACTGGCTTATAGGAAACCAAGACCATGATAGGCATGTAGGTAAGTGGACAGAATGCTGCTCAGGGAAGGGACCATATCTGCTTATTTGTGGGAAGTGCCTACCATGGTTTTGAGTATTAAATTGTTATTACTATCTGAACAAGATTTTGTGATCAGCCCATGCATATTCTTGTGGTGGGATCACCCATCTTTTCCATGATAGGGAAGACAATGAATTGGCAAAAAGCATAATGAATAGCTTTATATTAACTCAGTGAGTGAGAGACTTCAATTGGGCATAAATGCCTGACAGAAGAGTTCCCATGGAGAAGGAAGAAACATAACAGGTAGTGTGGTGAGTAGAACGGGCAGTTCTTAATCTTTGCAGCCTGTTTCTACCAGTAGGTGTCACTGCAAGCAAAGTAGTGGTCAGCGTGTCAGACTTGTAACAATGTCTGGGAAAATATATGCACCACATTAAGTTTAATCTCATAGGGAGAAATAGTGTAAGATGATGTAAGGACTAAGGATGTGTCTGTGCTTATGGCTCATTTCTTTTCTTAAAAGTGAATTGCAAGACCTTTCAAAAAGACAGGAACAAATGAGATCTCAGATTGTAAGACTATATGTGCAGGTTTGATGGGCTGCATTATGGATGATTCTTTGTGCAGAATGTGAATGCAACTGCTCACCTACTTTGCAAGAACAATTAATATCAGCTGTTTTCCCACACAATTGCCCATTTAGACCCCAATTGGCCTTTTGCAAGTACAAATCCTCAATTTGAAGTTGCAGTAAATGCACACGCACGCACACACACACACACACACACACACAAAGTTAGGCAAACAACTGCACATACTTTTATGTACATGCACCTCTAATATATCATTTACAGAATTTGGTTGAGATTACAACATATTTCCTGACAAACCCTGGATAAAGAATTCAGACACATCTGAAGTGTCCCTGGAAAGTCCTCTAACTGGGGCGCACGTCTGCAAGACCCTGGAGTCAGGAGTGTGCACAACTTCTCCACCTGCCACATGCTTAAGCCCCATATTTTGCTTGAGCTTGGATATTGCTGCAGCTGAAGATGGAAGAGAATAAGAAATGAGTCCAGAATGATGAGTGCTTTTGTGGAGAGAATTAGCAAAATTGAGAATGGAGATTTCATTTAAATAAACCTACCATCTGCCTGTGTCTCATGATAAAAGAGGAGAAATCCTTCTTCATCAGAAGCCACAAGTTGTTATCATTTCAGCCAGCAGGAAACAGTATATATCCAACACCATAAAACACTGGAATATGAAGAGTCAACAATGACATTTGTGTGTTTTCTTGACTTGCAGCTGTAGGTTTGACAGCATTAACATGCAATACGGAACTCAGATTTTCATATTTCCTCTGCAACAGTTGCAAAACCTCAAAGGGCCAAAAGGAGTAGAAAAGGAGACATCAGATATTGAACGCAGGTATTGACAAGTAAGTTAAAGAAATGTTTTCATGTTCTGGATCTGGCTCTCTTACAAAAATGTTGCACCATTGACTACACTGCAACTTCTTACGGAGTAAGCAAAGTTCACAGTCAGGAAGGGTGGCAGAATCCCGCCCTTTGAAAGGAAGCAAAAGACATCTTTCTCCTCTCAGCTACATCAGTGTAAGTTAGAAATAACTCAGTGGAAGTCCATGGATTTCAGATTATGTAAAATCTGTTTATTGTGCGCAAACTATGTTGTTTTTATAGACCTAAGTGAACCACGCTCTCCTCATTAAACCATGCAACAAAACCTTGCTCACATCTGGGCAAACCTCTTCAATCAGGTTTCACAGTGATAAGTGACAAGATGCGAATCTTTCAGGAACTAACTGAGCAGGAAGAGGAGGATATTTTGTTTAAAATGTTATCCAGGTTAGCAGAGGCATGATACAAGCCTCCCGGGGCAATCAGCAGAGAACACTGAGACGTCTCTCTACACTGTTATCAAATAGGTGTGGTGTACATCCTGGAGCACTGTTCAGTCCTGATATCATGAGTGCTCATGCCTTGCAATCAGATGTCCATGTTGCAAAGATGGATTATTTCCTCGTTATTGTAACATGAAAGTAGACTATGGGTCATATTTTGCCTCCAGTACCCACATGAAGCTGCATCATATCCTCAGCTGTTATAAATTTGTGCTGAAGTCAACAGAACATCCATTTACACGGCCTAAGGATCTGGCCCAAAGAATCTTATGAAGATATTTTAGTATCCAGCTCGTGAGACAAACACAAGGACATTCTGAGTAGGCAGAACTGTCCAATGTACAGGGGAAAAGAAAAATCATCACTGGTTCATGTGACTCCTTGCATGAAAGTGAACTGTGCACCTCTATTAACTGAGCTGTGAACTGTATATGTGTGGAAAATGGGCAAATGTCCTTGTACACTGGCAGCACAGCACCTGACCCTATTTGCCAGGCCTGTTTTGTTTTGCGGGTAAATAATGAAATACAGGCATTTCAACCTGGGATCCCTCCAGAGCATCACACTCATAAACTGCAGTTCACTTTTAAACCAGGAATCAAATATGGACTGGTTAAGATTTTTCCTCTAAACAGTCCACCTGACAGGGCTGATTGTACACCAGACCTTTTTGTTTGACTAGTAAAGAGCTATGTTTGAGACCTGAATTCTATTACTCATAAGGTAAAATTCTGGCCCAACTGAAGTCAATGAGAGTTTTGCCATTGACTTCAGTGGGGCCAGGGTTTCACTCTTTGTGTCAGTTGCATGTGAATTGTGAGGGCACAATATGGCCACTAGCCAACATTCGAAAACCTCTCTACTAGAATAATTAGGAACCAATCTGACTTTGCAACATGGACATCAAATTGCAGGGCAGAAGTAAGTGCGATATCAAAATGAGAAGTACTTCATGGACACTCCACATATCTGATAGCAGTAAAAAAAACCCAGAAGTCTCATGAGGGTTCTTCAGTGTACTAGTTGTGAGTAAAAATGATAGCAAGTGGTGCTAAATGTTGAATTCACTACATAAATCTATCTTTAACAAGTATTAGCAAAGGTGCAGCTCTCAGGCTACATGTACACTGCAGGTTTTTTGTGGAAGAGGAAATGCAAATGGAGCACTCATTTGCATATTTCACGCTCTCATTTGCATATCTTCTTCTGATCCTTTTTGCGGAAGAGGTTTTTGCGATAAAAAGCCTGTGTAGATGGGGCCATTTGTCAGAAAAAAACCCTTTTGCGCAAGAGCCTATAAAACTCATTTTTTGAGGAATAAGGGATCTTGCGCAAAAGCATTTTTTTCTGACAAATGGCCCTGACTACACAGGGCTTTTTATCACAAAAACCTCTTCTGCAAAAAGGATCAGAAGAAGATATGCAAATGAGCACTACATTTGCATTTCCTCTTCTGCAAAAAACCCACAGTGTAGTAGTGTACTGCATTCAGAGTAAACAGGAAAAAGTCTATCCTTAACTAGGATGATTTCATAAGGTGGCCCAGGACAGCGAGATAGCAGATAGAAGTGTGCTGACAGCTGTGGTCTCAGTGAAACACAGAGCAGGGAGCCTGCAGTCTCTTATGAGCTTTCCAGTGGACTCTGTGGTCTTGGCCAAGGCACATGGGGCCAACATTTTCCAGCCAAGGTGCCCAAAGTTAAGCTCTGGAATCTGTCTTTAGGCATTTAAAATGGAAGAGGCCTGACTTCCACAGGAGCTCAGCCCAACTAATTTCACTGAAATCACTGATAGCTGCAGGGGCTCACTTTGGGAACCAGGCCATTCCTCTATAAATGATTAAATGCAGATTTAGGAGCTCAGCATCAGGCACCCAGGTTTGAGAATATTAGCTTAACATCTGATGCCTTCATTTTCCCACCTGTAAACTTAGAATAATGATACAAATCCACCTTTGTGTTTTAAGACTTACATATTAAAAAAGCTTTATAGATGCAAAGCGTGTCACACCCTCTGGCCATAGCATCAATAATAATCTGTATTCTATAACAAAATTATGTTGACCCATCTCTTCTAATCCTGTTGTAGATGTTTAGGACTGGGGATCCAGGGACCTTTCTAGAACTAGATCTTCAGGTATTGTGATTTCCTGAGCCAGGCATCAGATCTCCATTCTCCTTTTGTAAATCAGATATGCCCAAATGAGATAAAATGTTAAAATGTCACCCCAGAGAAAATGTGCATGTAGCGTGGAGGCAGGACCATCACAAAGGGATGGGAGGATAGGTCCAGCAGCAGCCCTACCAGTAGAGCTAGGAGACTAGGCAAGGTACAATGAGAGAAATCAGTTGCCCACATACAAAATGGGAAATGACTGTCCAGGAAGGAGTACTGTAGAAAGAGATATAAGGGTCATAGATTTTGTTGCAGATATTTTTAGTAAAAGTCATGGATAGGTCAAATTCACAGAAGCCCTGACCTGTCGCTAACTTTTACTAAAAATATCCCTGACCAAGTTGGGTTTGATTGATCCCCACACTACTTCAAGAGGGGCTGCTTCAGGGAGTAAGAGCTTCCTGTAGCAGTTGATGGCTGTGGGATACCCCGGCCACCTGCATCTCCAGGAATCCCCCATTGCCCATGGGGACTGGGAGTGTGGGAGTTCCCTGCCATCTAGAGGGGCCAGGACCTTGGGTTCCTCTACAGCAGCCCGGAGCTGCCCACCATCTCTGGCAGCCATAGTGGCTGGGAGCAGGAGGTTTCCCCACTGCCCCTGGTGGCCAGAAACTGGGGGATTCCTTCATGGCCTTCTGGTGTCTAGAGCTAGGGGATTTCACCCATTCCCCATGGCATCAGGAAGTTGCGGGGGGAGAATCCCCACCACCACCTGCTTGGAGCTCAGGTTTCCAATGCTGCACCATACCTGGCAGAGGAGACACCCCACAGTTTCTTGCCCCAGTGGGCTGCGGGGATATGCTGCAGCTCCCTACCACTGCAGGTTGAAGTCATGGAAGCTGTTGGAAGTCACTGATTCTATGACTTCCATGACCTCTGTGATTAAATTGCAGCCTTAATCATAGTGGACCACAAGTTAAATATAGTGTAATACTGTTGCAAATAAAATAAACATCATCCTGAGTTGTATAGCAGGACTATTTTAAGTAAGACACAAGAATTCTCCCACTCTACTCTGCACTGATTAGGCCTCAACTGGAGAATTATGTCCAGGTCTGGGCACCACATTTCAGGAAAGATATGGACAAATTGAGAAAAATCCAAAGAAAAGCAACAAAAATAATCTGTCTAAAAAACATGACCTGTGGGGGAAGACTGAAAGAACTAGGTTTGTTTAATGTGGAGAAGAGAAGACTGAGAAGGAACATGATACAGGCGACCCCCGCACTTCCGACTTAATTGGTCCCTGGAAAATCGTTGTACGTTGAGCTGTCGTAAGTTGAACCCTTATTTCCCATAGGCACAATGATAAAATGAGGGTTCTGTTCCTGGCCCGCTTTGCCTTCTGGGAGTTGTAGTCCCCAGTGCGCTGGGCCCAGAGCCAGCTGGGGACTGTGCCAGGTGGAGGCGGCGCGGTGCAGCACAAGCTGCTCACAGAGCCAGCTGGGGCCAGTGCCAGGTGGAGGTGGCGGCCGGAACAGGGCGGTTGTAAATGTGGGGGCTTATAAGTTGGGTGGTCGTAAGTCAGAGGTCGCCTGTAACAATTTTCAAGTACATAAAAGGTTGTTACAAGGAGGAGGGAGAAAAATTGTTCTTGATCTTTAAGGATCAGATGAGAAGCAGTGGGCTTAAATTGCAGCCAGGGAGGTTTAGGTTGGACATTAGAAAAAATGTCCTAACTGTCGGGGTGGTTTAACACTGGAACAAACTGCCTAGGGAGGCTGTAGAATCTCCATCTCTGGAGATTTTTAAGACGGGGTTTGACCAGCACCTGTCAGGGATGGTCTATATCAGTGGCTTTTCAAACTTTTTTTCTCATGAACCAGTTGAAGAAAATTGTTGATGTCTGTGACCTAATTTGACTAGAGTGTAGGCTCCAGGGTGAAGCTGAGGATGAGAGCTTTGGAATGTAGAAGGGAGTGCTGGTTTTGTGAGGGGGAGTGTCAGGGCTGGGGCATCAGGGGTTTACATTGAGCAGCTTCTGGTCAGTGGTGCAGCGAGTGTGCTAAGTCAGGTTTCTTGCCTCTCCCAGCACCACAGACCATGCTGCGCCCCAGAAGCAGCCAGCAGCAGGTTCCCAGCTAATGGGAGTGTGGAGCTAGTTCGTGGGGTCGGGGCAGTGTGCAAAGCCCTATGCACTCTCCACCCCCATCCCCACCTAGAAGCTGGGCCTGTTGCCAGCTGCTTCTGGGACGCAGCGCAGTCTGCAATGCCAGGACAGGCAGGTAGCCTGCCTTAGCACCCTACTGGTCATCTGATCCCAATGCAGCAACATGACCCAGTGCCTGACATTCCATGACCCAGTACTGGGTCATGATCTATAGTTTGAAAACTAGATGGTGCTTAGCTCTGCCATGAGTGCAGGGGACTGGACTAGATGACCTCTTCAGCTCTCTTCCAATCCTATGATTTAATGAAATAGGAAACAATTTTGTGAGGGTTGACAAGCCTTTCAGTGGCAATAAATATTGAAAGCAGGCTGAAGTCTCCCCCCTGCCCTTAGCCTTTCTTTTCCTTGACCAAGTGACACATGAATCCAAGTTGCAAGCTTTGCCCTGGGTGATGTAATGGAAACAGACTCAATTTGAAATTATCTGGCAACTGTGTAAAGATCACAAGGTAATAGTAACCACAAAATGGAAGCTGTCACCCTTTCTAGTATAAGGAGAGTGACTCTGTTCCAGGTGTGATGGCATTTCTCCTGCATGCTTTCCCTTCAAAGAGAAGATATAATTGAGTTATTACGTAATCAGATTTGATCTCCATGCAGGAGACCTAGATAATTCATCCCAACATGGCCTGTTAAGATATTCAGGAAATAAATTCCATTCCTTGCCTGATGGTGCAAAGTTAGGTTACTTGTCAAAGCAACTAGAATCAGAGACAGCGAGCATACTGCCATTAATAAGCCCGGCCAGGGGAGTTGGGGAATGAGCTGATTCATTTTCCATAAGAAGAAGCCAGTGGCGCCTGATTATGATGGAAAGTTTTTCTTTCCCTCAGCTGAAAATTCAGAGGACACACAGCAATGATTACACTGTTTGCTCTTTCCCGGGATGATTCCCTCCTTCAGGTGCAAGCACCTTTCCTGGCCCATGTAGGTATAATTCATTGCTCCTTGTGCCACCACTAAGGAAACTCACCTAATACACTTTTCAGGAATCAGATCTACAAAGTTCCAGCCTGGGACCCCAAACAAAGTCTTATTTGCCATGCTGTGTTGCCTGCTTATGATTATGAGAAAGCATTATTTTTTTAAAGGAAATAAAATGAATAGATTCCCCAGTCTTCCAGCCGTTTCCTCTGGAAGCAAACTTGACTGCAGTGAAAGGGTCCTATCACAAGCAAAGGGAGGATCTTTTTGTAGGTGTCATTTGTTAAAATATTGGCAGCCCGTCACTGTACCTTTCAAAGTATTTTTTTTATATTTGTTCCATTATTAATAAATAATAATGGTGCTTTCTAGACAGAATAGGAAGTGAATCTAACAGGCGTAAAAAGTGAGTCGGGTATAGATAGTTTAGCAGTGATGAAAGTTTTTGTTCCAGGATACAAGACCAGAAAGTGCTGCTGCTGTCACTGATCTCCACATGGCATTAGCATTCTGAATTTTTTTTTAGGTTGCAGATTGTCTGGACAGGTTTGCAATGTGAGACCCAGCCACTAGGCTGGGAGCTTATTCTCTGTAAACCCAATCCTCCAGGTACTGAGCATGCTTAACTTTCACTGAAGTCAATGGTAACTCAGAGCACTGGACACCTTATAGGATCAGGCCTTTTGTTGCCAGTGAGGTGATCTCTTTAGCACTTTGCTGAACAAGAATGATATTACTTTGTCACTGATGGTCTCTTAAAAAAAAGGGTCATCATATACTGTGGTGACATAAACTAAAGCAAGTAGATTTATTTGTCCAATGGATTTATTATTGTAATACATTTGATTACAGTTACAGTATATCTAGTGAACCTTTTGGTATTGTCTAATTTGTGCTGATTTTAAAGTGTTTATGGTTTGCTGGACTGAAAAATACTTAACCCCTAAGGATTAACCATCTGGGGGTGCAGATGGTCACAAATAAGTGATTTATACTGGTTTTTTGAGCAGCAATCATCAGGCAAAAAGAGATGACTAATGTGTAAAGTGACACCTCTTTTTGACTCATTCTTCATATGATCAGCTGTGCCATGCCACACAGTGCCGTGTTCAGAGCTTTTCTCTGCAGAATCCAAACATGGGTTGCAAAGCCTCTTTTGCATCAGTGTTCTACAGGTTCTTAACACGAAAAAAATAAATTCAGGAGTTTGGAATATTGGTCTTATAAACTGATGTTGTGAATTCAAAACTCACTGGTTTTGATTTAACCACTAGAAAAAGCTACTAATGGAAATAGTTAATCTCCATCTGTTAAAGTCTTCAAATAAAGACTGGTGCCTTTCTGGAAGATATCCTTAGTCAAAAACAAATTACTGGGCTCAGTACATGAATAGCTGGATACAATTCTAAGTCCTGTGGTATACAGGAGACTAAACTAGATGATCTAATGGTATCTTTGGATTTTAAAATCTAGGAATAATAATAATGATCCCCGCCTTATGATTTTTGCTTCCTATCAGCATGCAGACTGTATCCTGCATCCAAGTTGTTTAATCTCAGAAATCATATAATTTTATTAAATGTTATTTGGTCATAACAGAGATATTGAGGAAAATATGTATTTTATGAATTATTATTACTAATATTACATTAACACCCACAGGATGTTAGGCACAGAACAGTCGTATTGAAAGAAACAGTCTCTGCCCCCAAAGAGCTTACAATAGAAAAAGACAGACAACATGATTGTGTCAGAAAAAGGGTGCAATATATAAGCAAAGTGGTGGTGGTGATAACTGGCATATGTCTTGATAGTTTCATGTATTTTAATACAGGGGATGGATCACTTGATCATTCTTGTTCCATTCATTTTCTCTGAAGTACCTGCCATTGGGCACTGTCAGAAGAAAGGATACTGAGCTAGGTGGACCTTTGGTCTCACCCAGGATGGCTGGTTTTATGTTCTTATGCAATAATACTTGTCATTTCTGCAAACGCTCCTAACCACCTCTTTACCTAATCTTGATTAGGTAATAAACTTGTAGACATCACAGGAGAAGTGAATTTTATTTTTGGGTTCAGACAAGAAGAGGTTGAATAATGATCTTTATCTTAGAAGTCTCAGAGGGGCAGCTGTGTGAGTCTGTAACCTTAAAAAAATGAGTAGTCCTGTAGTATATTAGAGACTAAAAAAATGTATATATAATATCATGAGTTTTCGTGAATACAACCCACTTCTTCAGATCAGTAGAGCAGTGGATTAAAAAAAAATCTCTACTTCAAATGTCATCACTCCTGGAGTTGTATATTATATGATTGCAAAATATATCATTATACATCTTATTATGTGAATTGTATGTCTCAAAATATGATCCCTGATTTCTGTACATTGCTTTCTTCCTTTGCTATAAGGATAACAGATTGACATGTCACTAGTGATTGCAGTATTGAGACAAAGTGGTTTGCCATTTGCCAGGTAGATTACATTATCAAGATTATAAGATTAGTCTTCTTTACATTTTATGAAACCATACATTATAAGAATAAGTGTCATTTTTGGTTGTCATCATTAGTTCCTTTGGTTTTCATATGTAGTCCCATTTAATATTTCCCATCTGTTTTTTGTTTGCTTGGTTTTGTTTTTTTGGAAGAATTCACCTGAAGGACCTTTTTAGCGTATGTTCAATGTGCCATGGGGGAGGGGTCACATGACCAGGATGCATCACTGAATCTGGTTCACTGATTGTATCATTAGGTTCCCTGGGTAGGGCTGGGTACTGACTGGGAGTTCAATGTCAATGTTGATCCATGTCCCCTTCCAGAAATACAGGATGGTGCAATTTACATTGGAGCTGGGCCTGAAGTGAACAGTGACTTGAATTTCTCCCCTGCTTATCGCCACATATATTATAGGTATGTCTACATTGCATGGGTATTTTGAAATAAACTATTCCGGAATATTTACTCCGACATAGCTTATTTTGAAATGGCATGTCTACACTGCAGGGGAGCCTCAAAATTGGTCCGAAGCAGGCTTCCCTAATGTAGACATGTTATCTTCATTTAGAGCCCCAGAAGGCAATGGGGAGGAATAACTCAGACTGGCCCTAGTGAGGGGCTATTTCAAAACAGCAGCAGTGGAGTGTCTACACATACCTTATTTCAAAATAGCTATTTTGGAATAGGCGTTATTTCTTGTAGAACGAGGTTTACAGATTTCAGAATAAGCCATCTGTTATTTTGAAATTATTTCAAAATAATGGAATGGCTGTGTAGAAGCTCGCATTGTTATTTCGAAATAACGCTAGTTATCTCAAAATAATGGTAAAGTGTAGATGCAACCATAGACATACACAGGTGCCCAGCCTGTAACTGGATCCAGCTGACTGGACCTTTGCACTTATGCAGAACATCTATGATTTCCATAGAACTCTATATTGATATAAAATTTCACTTATGTGAAGCCAGTTGCAGGATCAGAGCCAAACCTTAGGAAAATTTGGATCTGGCTATAGAGCCAAACTTTATAGCTTGGACATATATCTACTATGAGCCAGAAACACAAGTCCAAATGCACCCACATTTTGGAAAGTTTAAACTGTGATCCAACTCCATGGCTCTGATCTGCATGGAGTTTTGAAGAAAGTAGCCATGTTTATTTCAGGAAAATGTAAACAGAGGATGATCAAAACAAGTTTTAATGGTGCGCATTAGGGTTATTTACTGGATTTATTTTTATTTCTGAAATATACATCCATCACAATCCTTGTATGCATTTATAAAATACAATAAACACCATAAAGCTGATTTACTGTCACAAAGATAACCCCTTCCCAAAAGGAGCAGGTAGGCAATCCAGTTCATATGATGGCCTTTGCCATGTCATTTATTCTGTTAAACAAACGGGTTTATTTTGGGAGAACTGAACAGGGCTACGCTAAAATGACATTTGCCTGCTCAAAAAAAAAAAAAGATAGAAATGAAGTTCAGTATGTCTAAGCTGAAAGCTATCGGTGCTTTCTTTTTCTCAGAAGATGTATACTTCATATGTCAGAAGAAATCCTACAGGAAGAACCTTTCTGGTGTTTAGGTCAAGTGAACAGTGTTCTTGGAGGCAAGGTCTAGCTAGGGTGATGTTGAACTTGTTGGGTAATGTAAAAGTAACTAGGAAACACTGCAGCTCCAGCCCTGCTTCCTGCCCTCAGTGCTCCTCAACCATAGGAGAGGTGTCACTGCTCCCCTATCTGTTCAACCCCAGTGAACCAGATCTCCTGCATCCAGATGTCCCTACCAAGCGCCATCTCCCAACATCTGGACCACAACCCTGCACCCAGACAAACCCCTGCTGAGTCTGCAAACTCAACCCCCTCCACACTGAACCCCACCTGTCCTGCATCTGAACTACCCTGATAAGACCATGCACCCAGATCTCCACCCCACTGAGCCCTAGCCAGCTGAATCCAACCCCACCAAGCCTCATCTCCCCCACACCCTAACTGTCCTGATGAGCCCCAATTGGCCAACTTGAAACCCAAGGAGTTCCATAGCCCTGCAGCCAAAACCACCAATAAGCCCCTGTGCATCCAAATCCCCTTCCTCCAACACCTGGATCGCACACTAAGCCACCCACACTCAGATTACCCCACACAGAACCCTCTCACACTGGATCCCCCCCACACTGAGCCCTTCCACACCTGGATCCTGCCAGGCTGAGCCTGCCTTCCCTCATCTGGTGTGCCTCAGGGGTGTGCCCCACGGTGTTTCTGGGGCATGCCCAGCCGTTGTACTGTGTCAGGTCAGGTGCAGCCTCACTGCTGAGTCTGTGTTCTGGGGGTGGGGAGAGGGCTGCCAAGTGATTCCACCCCTGTGTGGCCCCACCGCCATGCTGAAGCCGCAACATTTATTTATTGACAAATACAATTTTTAGAATTTTAAAATATTGTGAAGAGAATTTTTATTTTTTGACACACAATTTTTAATTTTTTGGCACAGCATTCCCTCAGGAGTAAATACAGATGGATCTCACAGCTGTATTTAAATTAATACTGCATTTGAATCATTTGAGAAATGATTGAAGATAACATTGTGAAACACATTTCACTTAGCAGTTACAAATATATTTGTTTCATTACACAGCAAAACCAATAAAGGAATAGAAATGTTAAAGCAGTAGCTATACGTACATTGATGTCTGCTTTAAATATTTTAATAGCTGACATTATGTGAGTCTTTAGCCAATTGTATGTTATGATTAGCAAACCTAGACTGTACAGTCCTACTCCATATATGCTCTAAGGTAGATGGTTCCATTACATAATTACAATTGAAAGAAATGAGATTCCTGATATAGAAAGGTTCAAAATGTAACCTATCCTTGATTAAATTGAATTTTCTAGCTATTTTTTGCACCAAGCAAAGTTTTCTTTACTTCGTGCTTTTCTAGATTGGCCATTTATGAAATATTATGGCATACAAGATTCACAGTTGGTGTAAACTGACAAAACTCCAGTGAATGTAATGAATCTCTGGCTATTTACACCAGACAGATATCTGGCCTCTGTTCTTAAGCATGGCCCTGTTCCTTATATAGTCCCATCCTGCCCTGTTTGGGCCAGATGCTACTACCTTTACTATTGTGCAGCAGTATTTGACTGCTGTAGTTCTACTGACTCTACTAGGGTTATTTGCAGGATAGAATACTTGAGTCATAGTAGCAAAATCTGGCCTTTGTGATGAATTTAGTCTCTCTCAACTAGCCAAAAAAGCCAAGCATGTCACTTAAATCTGCATTTAAACTCAGATATTTATAGTGCAAAGGAAAGCTCTTTATCTCACTGGCTGAAATAAGCAAATAACGTATTTCTCATTGAAAATAGCAATACAGATTGAAGCTCCCTAGTGCAGCACCCTCAGTACCTGAACGGTACTGAACCAGAGAATTTGCCAAACCATAGGAGGTCAATATTGTCTAGCAGCATTGCCAACACTTCTACTGTTTACTAAGCTCTTAAAAGACATTAGGTGGTAAATTAAAGCTAAATAGCACAGCACACTGAGGGTATGTCTAGACTACATGGCTCCATTGACGGAGCCATGTAAACTAATTTACCTGACATAGTCAATGAAGCGGGGATTTAAATAAGCCCTGCTTCATTAAAATAAAAATGGCTACCACGCTGTGCCGACAATCAGCTGATCCGGCATAGCGCGGCAGTCTAGACAGGGATAGGTCAACAAAGGAAGCCTTTGTTGACTGCTCCTGTAAACCTTGTTTCACGAGGCATAAGGGAGTAGTCGACAAAGGCTTCCCTTGTCAATCAATCCGCGTCTAGATTGCCACGCTGTGCCGGATCAGCTGACTGTCGGCACAGTGCTGCGGCCATTTTTATGTTAATGAAGCAGGGATTTAATTATTTAATTTAATTATTTAAATCCCCACTTCATTCACTATTTTGAGTAAACTAGTTTACATGGCTCCGTCGATGGAGCCATGTCATCTAGACATACCCTAAGAGACTGTAAACAAACTTTATGGGACTGCGGGAAATTTGGCTATACCCATGATATGTGGACATCAGTATAACTAAAATCATGCCAGACTACGGATGTTGTTGGACTGGAATGTGCCGGACTAGAGAGTTTCAACGTGTACTTAGCACTTTTACAGCACTATTTAGTTTCGAAATATATTAGGCAAACAGGACAGTTATACAAACTTTTATTGCTCAAACATCTGATAACAGCTAAAGTTAGCATTAACAGAAGTGATTTCTTTGCAAAAATTAATAGATTTTACTATAGTTAAATAAAATCTTTGATTAGTTAGCATGTCTGAACACTGACTTATTTATTTATTTTATTCCAAGCATTTATTTTGCTATTTATCACCATAATATCTAGGCTATTTAAAACAAGTAGTAAAAATATGAAGATTATACCAAAATATTTTAAAATACTCAAGGTAAAAACCACACATTAAAATGTATTTGACACAAATTTATTCCAGCAAATACATTACAGTCAATGGCAACAGCATATGAACATTATATCTTAAACGGAGATTCATCTTTTAAAATCATTTTTGTGAATTGTTACATGGTCTTCTGTTGAGATATATGGGTTTTAATAAAATATCTTCACTTCTGAGTAATTCTTAATTGCCTGGAATTAGGTTCTCACTTGTCTGCCCTTCAGTGGCTGGGCAAGTCGGTGATTGGTCACTGTGAGGCAACGGAATTGGGCCAGCTAAATGAGGAAAAAAGAGACACAGTTAGCTTCCAACTTAAATGCCATGTATTAAAAAGAAGTAATATTTCTTAGGCTGGTTCTATAGTTAGTATTTTCTGTTCATGCACTTAATCCAAAATCTCATAATTAAAGCAATCATCAACAAATGGAAATAAGAAGTCCACTGCTATCAGCAGAATTCTGACAGCATTACATTGGAGTGACACAGTTATGAATTAGGATCTATACTTTTAGATACCCATTCAAATTGTTTGACCACTTAGTGCATTTTATCACCTTTGTCACTGGAAAGTATACACATCTATCAGATATTCAGTGATGGAGCTGATGCATCTGTGTAATAAATCATTTCTATAAAGAAAACAACTTTTTGTGAGTTCCCTTACTACTTTGCCCCAATATTGGTTTACAAAACTGCTTTTTAGCCAAAACTGCTTGTACAGGTTGAACTTCTCTACTTTGGCATTCTTTATCTCACTGGCTACCTTTCTGTTTCAGTGATGTGCTAATAAGACAAGTGAAAATAAATGAAATAAGCAAATAGTATATTTTTCCTTAAAATAGCAATACAGGCTGAACCTCTGTAGTCCGGTACCCTCAAGACCTGACTGGTGCCAAACCAGAGAATTTGCCGGGCTATGGGAGGTCAATATTGTCTAGCAGCACTACCAACACTTACGCTGCTTGCTGGGCTCTTATGAGACATTTAGGAGTAAATAAAACAAATGTTTACTGAGCTCAATAATGGCACAGAACACTGAGAGCCAGAACTGGTGGCTGTAAAAACTGTGGGAAACTTGGCTACACCCATGATAACTGAACATCCAGCTAACTAAAATCATGCTAGACCGTGGATGTTGCCAGACCAGAGAATGCTGGACTAGAGGGGTTCACACTGTTCCAGGTGTCTATCAAGCATACACGTTAATGACCTCAGTGTGAAGATCTCTTACTATGTATTAATGAGTTGTTCATAAATGAGCTCTCAGTACTTTTTATCCCAAAAGATCCAAAAGCTCTTTATAAAATCATATACACAGAAAGGACTTCATTCATGATGACATGCATCCACCTCTAGAATAATAAGTGGCAACACTTTCATGGCATAAAGTTACTCAAAAATATAGGAAATAAAGTGAAAAATAACTTATAAGGTTTTTCATGTCTTAGATGTTGAAAATGAGAAAAATAAAAATAAGCAAATCATGGTGCACCATAAGATTATATTATCCTCTGTGTTCTCTATGAAGAAAAGTCTTGTTTTCTTTGTAGTACTATACCTGCTCTGAACTGACTGTAATAGGTTCCTTAACGATAACCCAGGTGACACTCTCCAGAAGGGGAGGATGAGTCAGAGAGCCAGGATAGGTCCAGTAATCCAAGGATCCAGGAAGTAAAGTTGATGGGTCAAAATTAGTAAATGGAGTTTTTTTACCCTGTGGAAAATGTATTTCATTTAATGAGAATGGTAGTAAGTGTATACGTCAATCAGTTACCATATATATACTAGCCCAATGTCTGTGACTCTGTAACGCAGAAACGCTGGCTATTCCCTCTGGGAGATGCTGTTGCCTCCTGCCGTGGCGCTTGGCTGACTTCTGCGCCACTCAGCCGGGTAGTCGCATGGGAGCAAGTGGTGCAAGCAGCTGCATGGAGGTGCTGCATGGGGAGCACGGAGCCCAAATGCTCACTTGCACTGCTTGCTCCCGTGCAGCGGCCCAGCTGAGCAGCACAGAAGTTAGTTGAGTACCATGGCAGGAGGCAACAGCACCACCGAGAGGGAACAGGCAGGGTGCATGGCGTGGATGAGCGTGCGTCTCTGACATCAGGAAAGGGCACTGGATTCAAAAGGAGGAAAGCGGAGCAGACACAGAGGACGCGGAGGAGACAGAGAGAAGAATGGAGGAGGCAGAGGACAGCAAGCGAGAGAGATGCAGCAGGAGGAGGAGAAGAGAAACATAGAGTGAGAGACAGGAGGGGAAGAAGAGAAAGAGAGAGAGATGGAGAGAGAGGCAGGAAGCGGATAAGAGCTGAGAGAGAGAGAGGGTGAGGCAGTAGGAGGAGAAAAGAGAAAGAAGCCGTTTGTGCTGCTTGCTCCTGCGCGGTGGCCTGGCTGAGCGGCGCAGAAGTCAGCTGAGCGCATGGCGGGAGGCGAAGGGGGGTGAGGTGGTGACTATATGCCCAGGGGGCGGGGCCTGGACGAGCGTGCATCCCCGATGGAGACAGAGGAGAGCTGAGAGAAAGTGAGAGGCAGGAGGGGGAGAAGAGAAAGAGAGAGAGAGGAGAGAGAGGCAGAAAGCGGAAGAGAGCTTAGAGAGAAGGGGGGAGGCAGTAGGAGGAGGAGGAGGAGAGAGAGAGACACGGAGCGAAAGACTGGAAGCTCAGGAGAGAAGACCGACGTGGAGAAGAGAGCTGAAAATCCCATCTTATGAGGGGCTAACTGGCTAGTTGTTTATATAAAATATGAGAGTAAGAGTGGAGATTTTTTGCATTAGAAGGAAGAGGGGGGTTCATTTTAAAATACAGGTGTTCTATTGGACCAAACCTGCAAGGTGATGAACACCATGATCCTGAATTTAACAGGACTACTTATATACTTACGTTCTTTGCTCGGGATCTGATTGCTGACTTCCTCCCAAGATCAAACCCATAGCCTTCCACAAATACTGTATGGGACATACATACTATAACTTAACTGTGTTGACATTCATAGTCTGTTTTACTTAAACATTTGAACACATGTATATATGTGATAAGCTGTAAGAGATGAGGTAAAACTAAATCGAGTCAGTAGACGGATATATGGTGCTAAATGCTAAAGATGAACTTTAAGTGGATGGATACACTTAAAATAAGTTAATGGGAACTGACTGCTCTTTTTACAGGAGGCCCTTGGCAGCTTACATGCTGAGCACTAAGACTATAAATTATTCTTTTGCAATTTTATAAAGGTCATAATGTGTGTCTCTACTCCTAGACTCAGAAAGGCAATTTAAGCTGGACATTCAATATTGCCCCTAGATGATCAGTTGAACTCTGAATTTATATGGCAAGTATACAGATAGAACTGCTATGCAAAGCAATCTCATCACATTTCAGACTGGCATAAGGTAAGTAACACAACTAACATTTTCCAGAGTTCTAAATCAGTATCTTACTCTAAAGTATTGTGACCATGCAGTGATGTTTACCTTAGTCTTTATCAAACCTAATGCCGTCACAATTTTCTGTACACTTTCATGAGGAGGACCAACCTTCAAATATAAACATAGTGAGAAAATTGTTGAATCATAAACATATAATTATTTTATATTAACATTCCACCTTCTACTTAAAGATCTCAATATGATTTACAAATATAAATTAGTTTAGCCTCACAAACCCACTATAAATTAGCAAAAATTTAGAGCTGGGGTGGGGGAACCTAAGACCCCAGGGCCAAATGCAGCCCCCAGCTTGCCAGGATCCTGTCTCTGAAGCTTAGGGCTCCCTACCCGAGTATTGGGGAGCTCACATTGGTGCTCCAACCCCGCCTGCCTCTCCATCACAGGGCTGGAGTACATAAAATCTACTAGCCTGAGCACTCCTTGGCTCTGGTATGTGAAAGGAATGTGGGGCGTGTCTTTCACCTCAGTCAGGGGTCAGGTCAGTGAGGGTTTTTTTTTAAGCTTCTCACTTGTATGTGGCCCTGACTAATTTTTCTGTGGGTCAATGGCCCCCAATCCAAAAAAGGCTCCCCACCCCTGATTTAAAGCTAAGCAAATCATTCATAAAATCAGGTTGACACCATTATTTGTATGGAGTAATGTCTTAATCCCCAATTAGTCCCACTGAAATAAGTGGAACCATAAGTTGAACCTCTCTGGTCTGGGACTTTCTGGGTCTGGTAACAACAGTGGCCCAGCAGGACCATGGATGTTGCTTGACCAGAGAGGCCCAGAAGGCTTACAGATGGGAGTGGAGCCGGGAGCTTGGTGGCGGGGGCTGTCCACAGAGCTGGGAGCCTTGTGGCTGGGAGCAGGGAGCCCAATGGCCATGGGTTGGCTGCAGAGTCTGGAGGCCCTGGGGCAGCGGAGCCCAGCAACGGAGGGGCCCGGTAGTGCAGGGCTGGCCATGGAGCCCTGCGGCTAGGGGGCAGCAGAGTCTGACAGCCAGGAGTAGGGCCCGATGGCAGGAATGCAGAGCTGGAAGCCTGCTAGCCTGGGGGCAGCAGAGCCTGGCGGCCTGAGAGCAGGGATCCCAGAGGCAGGGCTGGAAGCAGAGCCCACGGATCAGGAGGGGAGCGCAGCCAGGTCTGCTGATGGACCCAAGCAGAGCCCAGAGTCCATGAGTAATGGCGTCAGAATCTAGACAGTAATTATTAATGTATCTATCAAGCATACCCTCTTGTTATTGTGATATCAATTTCCTTCTTTCTTTGAAAGTATTCAGTACTTTTTTTTTGCTAATTTAATTTTAACTTTTTTGGATTTATTGTGAACTGTTCTTTGCACATCAGGCCTGGATATCTATGCATCTGAGTTTAATGTTTGTTTTCCAGTAATACCTGCACATGTGATTGACTTGAAAGTTACTTTCCATGAAGGTTTATGTCAATAAAAGTTAATCTCACAAATTTGTATGGAAAGGAAACACAACAGGATGAGTAAGGGCAATTTACTTAAGTAAATCCTGTTAGCTCAGCTCTATAAGTATAATTACATCCCTTTTCATGGACAAGGAAATTGAGGCCCGGCATACTTAAGAATTTTTTTTCAAAACTGGGAACAGAACCTTGGTTTTCTGATGCCTCATTCTATGCCTTAACCATAAGATCATGCTTCCTCTCATAAAAGCTGAATATAATTTTGGCTCAGTTCTTTTTTTAGATTTATTGTGAATTACTTCAGTTCAGTTTGAGTTACACATAGCAATACAACGTCTTCCCATGCACTGGAAGAGAACATTTTGGAAAACAGCAATAAATGGGATGTGTCTTGTGTAACTTTTTAGGCTAAAGCTATAGTTAGTTACTTATAACTAAAGTAAAACAAAGACTAGGCCAAATATTCAGAAATATAAACTCAGAGGTTCAGCAGTACAAAATTGTTTTTATCCTTCAGAGGAAGCATGATAAAATGTGTTTAATAATGAGTTGCCCATTTCACTATTTGGGTTTGAAAAAAAATAACCAGACTACTGAAATCAAAGGAAAGTCAACATGGCTGTGGGTCTCTAAATAGAGATAATATTGCTTTGTGTAGTCCTCTTTACTAAATGGACTGTGGTCTGTTAACCGGATAATCTATAAAGCATTGATAAAAGGGCAAACAAAAGAGATAAAAGGGGGTTTTACTATATCGTGTAACTGACCTGCAGAAAAACAGCAATGATTGCCAAGCCATCAGGCTTATTGGAAGCCTCAGCAAAACTTGAATATTTGTCTGAATTCCAGTGAACCAAGTGAAGCTAAAAAGCAAATGAAGGAGAAACAGTGACCAAAGCCAACAACATTAGAGTCAAAACAAAACTACATTCTTAGGGCTTGAATCTGCAATTGGCAGTGTGCGTATGAACTTACTGGTCCATCATGGAGAGCAATGGAGTTAGTGGCGTGACAAACAGTTATGCCTGTGATGTGAGCAGGCATATCTAGAGGATAGTACATACAAGAAGCAGATATTTCAATGTCTTTTCCTTTAAATATCAGCTGAAAAGGGGCTTATGGTACCTTTTGTTCAACACCAAAGTTTTTGCCTATAATACCTTGTTATTGAGTGTTGCATCTTTCACATGATAATAATATATTCAGAAATCTGGAAGTCTTAGAAATTATATGCTGAAGTTCTTAATTCACATGAAATTATTTTAGAATAAGTTAGCAACTGTGTAACTATAGCAGTTTAACCTGGTTTAACCTGGTTTTATTGCACAGGGGTGGGCAAATACCTTCCCGTGAGCTAGATCACTGGATCCCATCCATGGGCCAGAATTTGCCCACCCTGGGCGATAAAACCAGGGTTAACCCTTAGTGTTAGTGGGCCGCCACTGCTATATTTACCTGTGACTCTGCAGGTACAGGCACTTGAAGCTCCCATTGGTCGTGGATCATTGTTCCTGGCAATGGGAGCTGTGGGGAGTGGTATCCCAGTCTGTGCTACTTCCCACAGCTCCCATTGGCTAGGAATGGTGATCCGTGACCAATGGGAGCTGCAATCATCCATCTCTGTGGAGACCCAGGGAAATATAGCAGTGGCAGTATACTAG
>CM057846.1:42014483-42031625 GCA_030068395.1 Apalone spinifera | reverse complement strand
AAGCCTCATTTGCATAGCTTTGGCGCAAAACCGCGCCAGTGTAGACACAGCCAATAAGTTTACTCTCTATGCCATCATCTAAATTACTGATGAAGATATTGAACAGGACCGGTCCCAAAACTGACCCCTGCAGAGCCCCATTTGTTATGCCCTTTTAGCATGACTGAGAACCGTTAATAACTACTCTCAGAGTGGTTATCCAGTGAGTTATACACCCATCTTATAGTAGCCCCGTCTAGGTTGTAGATTAGTCCTCTTTAAATATAAAATAAAGTATCACTCTATATGGTCTGATCACTGATTTATGTCTCCTTTTATCAAAAAAGAAAAGAATGAGCCCATCTTGGTCAGTTAAATTAGTTTGCTATTAGGGAAAGTTATTCTTACCATTGTCACCTTCATAACTCCAGTTTAGACTTGCCATGTTCTTCTAACTGCACAATATTGTCTTCAAAGAGAAATTGGTGGTGCCTGTAGTTGCTGATTCTGGGATGAGGCCAGTGCTTTTCTTCACTACAGAATTTCTGCGTTATGCTGGGGTGTTTATATACATCACCAAGTAAGGGATTTGGCAATACATTATAATCAGATTTTATAGAGTCACGTGATCTCATGACACGAGAAATGGGTAAAGAGAAAGAGAAAAAGAGAGAGAGGGGATTGAAAGAAAAAGAACTGAGGTTTACAGTCTATGTATCTTTACCATTTTGATTCAGTGAACATGTTAAGTTATAAGAGACTAATAAGATTTTAAAAGTTAGACTCTTGTATTTGTTTAAAGGTTGGCAAAAGGTATCTGACACATTAAACCTCCAAGGCCAAAATTTGTCTTTGAATTCAGTGGGAGCAGCTGAGAGTTCTTCATTTTTTAAAATCCCAGACATTTATTTAGATGTCTTAAATATGGACTCAGGAACCTAACTGTAGGCATTTATTTTTAAAATATTGGCTTTGGTACCTCTGAGTAATGTAAAATACATAATTCAGACAGTTGAAATAGTTTAACAAATGTGTTAATTATAATGCAAAATAATGTTCTTCTTCTTAATAATTCAGGTCCAGACCAACCCTTGTGGATCCAAATATAGCAGGGATGGTCCTAGACTTGAACATGTGGGGGAATAATTTTAGGGATAGGGTCTGTAGTGTTTTCTAGGGAAGGGAGGTCCTCACTGAGATATCCTTCTCAAACCCATTTTGTATGGATTTTCTGCAAGAAAATCTGTACCATAAATGTTTATTAATAAACAACCTAGATATCTCTCTCAAACATTAATCTAGTCAATATGGTCCTAATTCAAGAACCTATCCCTATTCAGGACAGCACTCAAGCTAAGGGGGGGCCTGAATTGGGATGGAATTTAAACTGCTTTCCTGAACACGGGCTTATAGTGTCAACCCACCATGTATCAAGTGGTTTCAGATCAATAAAAGCGAAGCTCTTTTTTTGATAATAAAATATTTGGGCCTGATCCTGCTTTTCTTATTCAAGCTAAACCAGTTGGATTTTGCTTGAGTAAAAGTTGCAGGATCCGGCTTTTAAATGCATAGCGGTAGGATTTCATGAATAATAACTTGCACTTCACAATACCACCATATAATTAAATAGTTGTGCTGTTTATTTTTTTTCCAGTTGTTAATAAGCACAGAATTTTAAGGTAACAATTTCTACGTAAAATAAGGCTCAACATAACATATTTAAAAAATGCCCTGTCATCCTGCGTTGCAAAAACATGAACCTGTTTATGTTTTTCTGTTACTGCTGCAAACCATTTTTGGTAGTAAACTGCTGATATCAGAGTCATGCAGTTATCCAGAACTGAAGACAGGCACACAAGATACTGTGTTATTTTTCTTTGCATAGCCTGCAGAATTTGTCATGTTGATTCCAAGATTGGCTATGTCGTATATTGTAATAGGTGAAAATCAATATAATTCCCTTAAAATAATGGAAGAAATGAAAAAATTCTTCACTCGCACAATGGCTGCATCTAGACTGGCATGATTTTGCGGAAATACTTTTAACGGAGAAGTTTTTCCATAAAAGTATTTCCACAAAAGCGCATCTAGATTGGCATGGATGCTTTTGCGCAAAAAGTGCATCCGTGGCCAGTCTAGACGCGATTTTGTGCAAGAAAGCGCCGATTGCCATTTTTGTCATCGGGGCTTTTTTGCACAAAACAGTTCTTCCCTGTCTACACTGGCCCTCTTGCACAAGTATTCTTGTGCAAGAGGGCTTTTTCCTGAGCAGGAGCGTGAAAGTATTTGCGCAAGAAGCACTGTTTTTGTACATTACAAACTCAGTCACTGATTTTGTACATTATACTGGCTGCAAATTCAAGCAGCCAGTGTAGACAGCTGGCAATTTTTTGCCCAAAAGTAGCCACTTTTGCATAAAAACTTGCCAGTCTAGATGCAGCCAATATGTATAAAATATGGACTTCCATTTCACACCCAAACTCTTCCTCTGTTGCATGTTACCTGTATGCTAAGATGGTCAATGAGAATTATGTATATGGAGAGATTTATAGCAAATCCACTGTACCAGAGGTTGAAAACCAGATTCTCTCTAGTAAAATAATAGATCATTGAAAAAGCAGACAACCAACTGTATAGTATTCTTCAATGGAGAGTTTTGAAACCCATTTTGATCCGTCAATTTCGATGGATCTGTCAATGAAGCAGGACTTCTGCTCCAACAGGACATCAGGGCAACCACATCTTAAGAAATTAAATAATAATTTAAGAGTTTTTGGTGAAATTTTCTCTAATTCTTTGACAGTAAAGAAACACATTAGTAGGAATTAAGAGCCACCAGAAACATAAATCTTACTCTAATTGTCAGATACAGGGGGATATACAATCTGGAAAAGCATGTTAAGGTATCTTTTAATATATCAGATCATTAACGACAATTTTCTGGCTATGAAAAATATTCTTTCTGTGCGAGGTGAGCATGGCAGACACTCAGTAAAAAGATCTCCATAGTGGAGCAGCCAACTTTCAGAGAGGTCTGATCTTTCCATGTCTTATCTGCCAATCTTTGAAGTAATCTTAGAACACCGATTTAATGCTATGGGCCATTCATGACTGACAGGACAACTGGTTTGTCTGTTGAAATCCAAAACAACTGGTTCAGATTCCCCCGACTAGTAAATGCCCTTTTACACCCTCTCAGTGAACTCCAAAATTTATTTCTATCAGTCTTGTCAACTCTTGCGATTTTATCAATAGTTTTGTGATATTTGGTGTTCATATTAACATTCTTACTTTCCCAGTTGCTGGGAATCTCAGCTTTTATTTTTTTAAAGTAAGTTATTAGCCCTCATGGCTAAAGAAAAAAAAACTTTAATATTTGAAGCAAGTGTACCTTAAAGGGTCAGAAAGCAAACAAAATTTGTCTCTTTCAGAACTAACCTTCTATGATTCAATAAATTTATCATCTTAAAAAAATCTCATGATTTTTAAGCCAACGTAATAATTTTTGGGGGAAATCTCATTCATGCTTTTTGAACTTTTGTGGTTGGCAATATTTACAGCCAAAATGTCTACACATGAGTAAGAAATTGTATTTGGTTTAAGTCAAAGCCATGGTAATTGCAGCAATGTTGTTAAAGAATTGCTTAAAGACAGTAACTGGTAACAAATGGTTGTTTTTCATTTTAACAGGGTTTTCCTGTTTATTTGTTGATGATAGTTCCTATTAGGTAACCAAAGAACATGCAAGAATGACTGAAAACAATGGAAGATACTTTCTGATAGCTTATTCATACCACCATGTTCTTAGGAAAATCTATGGCAAAAGATCTACAAAAAGTAATGATGAATGAAAGCTTTTTTTGGATACAGATGAAGCACCTCAGAATACAGATAACTAAGGACTAAAGTGTACGTGTATGTGATGCACCAGGAACAGTGCAAGGAAAGAATTGCCCGAAAGGCACAGTTCCCTCCCAGGTTCTACCTTGTTCTGGATAGAGGGAAGTAATTTTCTCTGGCCTATGCAAACATTTAATGATGATATCAACTCAATAGAGTATGTGCTAGCCCTTATGTCAGGCAGGGAGAACCAAAGTTCTACTCTTTCCCTTGTACATGTCACCCTAGGCTCCAGGAAGGGGAAGTAGCAGACACAGTTTCTGCTGAGCTCATGGACCTATGGTCCATTTAACCTACACAGGAGTGCAAAGGAGAGCTCTTATTCTTTGAGGAGCCCAGAATGGATGCACAGTCTAACTCATTACCTATACCACAAATTATTTGTAATAATGATGATAGTAATCATAGAATCATAGAACACTAGGACTGGAAGGGACCTTGAGAGGTCATCGAGTCCAGTCCCCTGCCCTCACGGCAGGACCAAATACTGTCTAGACCATCCCTGATAGACATTTATCTAACCTACTCTTAAATATCTCCACAGATGGAGATTCCACAACCTCCCTGAGCAATTTATTCCAGTGTTTGACTACCCTGACAGTTAGGAACTTTTTCCTAATGTCCAACCTAAACCTCCCTTGCTGCAGTTTAAGCCCATTGCTTCTTGTTCTATCCTCAGAGGCCAAGATGAACAAGTTTTCTCCCTCCTCCTTATGACACCCGTTTAGATATCTAAAAACTGCTATCATGTCCCCCCTCGATCTTCCCTTTTTTAAACTAAACAAACCCAATTCCTTCAGTCTTCCCTCATAGGTAATGTGAGTAAAGAGAGTTGAATTAAAGGGACAGTGCCATATAGTTTACCCCAAATTAAAAAGGTTTTACAAAACGTAATACAAATTGTAAACAATACATTCTTTAAATAATATACATTCAAATATAATATTTTAAAGAGGCTGTTTTATGTTTTCTCATGTTGTTCACTGTCCAGACATTGCAGTATTGTACTATTGCATGAAAATCAGGAAAAGAAAATGAAAAGAAGCTGGCTACAAAAAACCTGAAAAATACAAATAGCAGAAGCAACATAAATAGTGAAAAGTGCATCCAGTTTTGAAACCTCTTTCAAAGTATGGACTCTATGGCAACTTAGATCAGGACTGAGTCAGATCTACAGTTTTTTGTCCGTTTTTTAATAACCTGGTATTAATGATAATCTGTGGAGCAACTGACAGACAATAGAAAAATAGCATTTATAAAAGTAGTTCTTTTTCTTAATGCACACAAGACACCAGGGGTACATCTAGACTGCATGCCTCTGCCGACAGAGGCAGATAAAATAGGCTACCCGACATAGTCAGTGAAGCGGGGATTTAAATATCCCCAGCTTCATTAAAATAAAAATGGCCGCCACACTGTGCTGGTTCAGCTGATCGTCAGCACAGCGCGCGAGTCTAGATGCGGATCAGTCGACGAGGGAAGCCTTTGTCAACCGCTCCCTTATGCCTCATGAAACGAGGTTTACAGGAGCGGTCGACAAAGACTTCCCTTGTCGACCGATCCACATCTTGACTCATGTGCTGTGCCGACGATCAGCCTCGCTGGCACAGCGCAACAGTCATTTTTATTTTAATGAAGCGGGGGATATTTAAATCCCCGCTTCATTGACTATGTCGGGTAGCCTATTTTACATGCCTCTGTCCGCAGAGGCATATAGTCTAGATGTACCCCAGATGCTTGAAGGCACACTTTGAAAAAGGTATTGGACTCAAAAGCAGAAGAACTGCTATTCCTAGGGAACTTTCTAGAGCACAAGCTTAGATTCCATCCACCATAAATTAATACCTCAACTTTTGGGCCTATCTTTGTGGATCAAGGAACATGTTAGCACTTTTTCAGCAAACTAAGATTTAAGAAACATAACATTTTGGCAAATAAACCATTGACAGTAGCAGAAGCAGACCCATGCTACCTAGACCAGGGTGGACAAATTCTTAATGGCTGAGACCTTGATCCTGCAAACAATTATGCATGTGTTTAACTATGTTCATATGAATACACCCATTGATTTTAATGGGACATTCACACACATAAAGTTAGACATATGCATGTGTGCTTGTAGTGCTAGGGCTAAGTAGCATAAAAATTAGATAAAAATAGTAGAGTATTAAGTAGAATGGCTGTTTCATGTACTGGTTAAAAAAAAAAACATTTCTGTGAGAAATTGCCACCAAAAATCTTCATCAAAATCACAAAAAAGTCACGATCAGCTTGTATTGTTTAATTTTTGTTTATATTTACAATAAAATAACAATTTTTTATTATTTATATGGTTCTGCTCAAAGTAAATAGATGATGTCAGCTGATCCTTCCTATAAAGAGACTCTAAAATGACAAGGTGACAGAAGCTTCAGCTCCCCTTCTATTATGTGCCATATGCTGCTGCCCCCTAGCTGCTAATGGACGTTAATTTTCACTGAAGCAGGATCAGGCCCTGTTCAAACTTTTGACACACCTTTCCTGATCCTGCCCCCTGCAAATTGCTAGCATCATCACCATCCACTGACTCACTGGGCCTTGCATCAAAAAGTTGAGAGTACTCAGCATATTTCAACATGAAGCCCAATATAGTGGGGAGTGAGAGGGATCCTGTACAAAAAATAAAATTTGTTTATGAATAATAAAACAAACCCCAAATGAAAATATGTATAGAGCCAAATCTTGCAGCTCATTCTGAAAGTAAAGCTATTGATTTCACTAAGGAGTTTTGCTTGTGTTAAGGACAGAAGCACTTGCCCCTTATTATCTGGGCATTTGACTGCACCAACACAGCAAGTCCTTGCCTCTTTTCATTTTTTATAGCCGGACACACATCGAATATTTATCCCCCAGTTGTTCCCTGTCCTATTCATATGCCTCTCGCTGGAGAGCCAGAATTTGAAGCAAAGAAAAATAAAATCTATGTGAAAATAGTAAGCATTCATGCATTTGTCTGATCAGATAGTTTATTGGCCACATGATATTCCATTTATTTTCGAGCAAGCAGCAACATGATATATCTAATGTCCGTGTGCACCTCATGTCTATTTAATGGAATTTATTAAATTTAACCTTAACATACTTAAATGCTACAGCAGATTTCTAGTCACAGAAAATAACCTAATATGGCACACATAGCATATGAGTCAATACATATGTTTTATTTTATTCGGTGCAAAGAACTACATAATTTGGCCAATAGAAGGTATCTATATACAACCTATGAAATTCAGTGTTAAAGGAGCTTATAGAAACTATTTGCCTTTATGTTCAATGATCACACTTGTAGTTATTGAAGTGTTAATGTGTAAGCTGATTGATACATGTGCCAGGAAGGATATTGCCCCTCATTTACAGCGCCAGATAATTTGCCAGGTCACGTATGTTTTCATCTTCAGAAGCCACAGGTGGACATTAGTTGAAGGAAAATAGGATTTGCACATCCAATATCTCTATGTTAGTTTGTCTTATTATGAGGCAGATTCAGAAATACTAGTACTTGAAGATTTTTCAGCAGCAAACTCTGCCCCCTGCTGCTTGCTTGAAATGGGTGAACTATTGAAAATAAAATGTTGTTTACTTGGCATGTGTATCTGATTGCAAATCCCTAAAACATCTGTGCAATTGAAACAACCCTATGACATTAATACTGCTTTTCTGGGTTACATTTTGCATGGAAAAATATTGCTTTTAAGATGTCTGCAAAAACGTACAGCATATTTTCATGTTTCTATTTCACATTTTAAGCTTTACCTGTTGGTTGTGATTAGTCATCTATGTTAAATGATTTTGTTTCTGGGATTTTTTTTGTTGGAGCTTATTCCATTTAGTCAGCAGGAGCAATTTTGAATGTTTTTGTCCGTAAAAGCATGGAAATTGTATGCTATCTGTGAAACAAACCCCCAAATCCCATTTGTTGCAATGCATATGCACACGCGCATACACACAGAGAAATTTGTATGGATGTGTGCTTTTCTGGGCCATTATTTCATGAATATCTCCAGAAGGCCTTGTTTCATGCTAGACTTTTTCAGTCAAGTCACTCTGCCTTTCATATTTATTTGCTGCACCTTTTAATTATATTACCCAAACCAGTTTCATTCATCAAATACAGTGCCTGTTTGTGTGTTAGAGACAGAGCAAGAGATTCCTATTTCAATTGTCTTAAATGTTTCAAACTTCTACCAAAAAGCCCCCAAATAAAAGATGTGTTGAAAATGAAGTTTAGACAGAGTATCAATTCAAACTTAACTGTAACATTGTTATGGTAGGGGATCAGTTTTAAATGGTACTGGAAAAAAATGTGTATGTGTATGACTCACAACTGCATAGTGCAAGTATGCGCACATATGCCTGAGCATGAGTGTGCATTGGGCAGATTACATTCATACCAGCAATAGAGCAATTATCAATCCTAGTCAGCTGTTCCCCATGTCAAATATGGGAATCTCTAAAACTTATACTATCTCTACAGGAATAAAACTATAACAGTGTATCCACTGTACTCATCTGATTGTATGAAAGGTGTGTTGGTGTTAGTCACAAACCAAGGCTATCTTTCAATAGTCTTCCTGTTTTTGCAGGGGCTCATTCAAAATCTATTAATTTGGAAAAGGGCAACAGCAATTTAACAATCACTGTTCCTTAGCAAACATAAATAGCTGCTGGAATCTGAAGCAGTTCATAGGAACAGCATTAAATCACCTCTGCCATTTGTAGAAGATACCATGCCCTGATCTGTTTGTGTCTGACAAAACTTGTAGTAGTTCTGTTCACTGTTTTTGCAGATATGGTGCTGATGAACAGTTTACTACTTTGCCTACCAAGATGCAGAAATGTGATGGACTATTAGGAATTAATGCAATACAAATTGTTGGAAGGAAATGAAGGCTTTCATTGATTCTCACACCGTCCAAGAAGACTCTCCATCATTGGAAGTAACTCATGAATGGCCCTGTAACTAATGAATACCTAGTCAAGAGCAAACATTACATGTAAGAATGATTGCAATGTTTTACTATTTTAAATCACTATATCTATTCCTTTCTCATGGCAACAGTGAGGCATGGAGTTCTGACAATCCAGAAAACCCTAAACCGGTGTTCATGCCAGGAATGAAGACGACTTGCTTTCCCCAGATTGTTGCAGTCCCAGAAATGGAATCTACCCTTCTTATATTCAAATTATAATCTGTAACATCAAGTTATGCTACTTCACTCAGATTTAAAAGAGTGAAACACATGAGCTGGCTGGGGATCACAGAATCTTGTCTGAGTCCATGTTCATTGGGCAGACTGTTGGTCTGAACTGAATTGTCAATAAAAAAAAATTCAGCCCTATTCCTTGTGTACACAGCCTTTTCATTCATGTAAAGGAATGAAAGGAACAAACAACTGGGTTGGTCTCCACTTCAGCAGCAGGGGGCAGGGTGTCTGTATTGGAAAGGGGAGAGATGAGAGAGTTTCTCCTTCCCATCTCCCTTTTAGGTTATGTCCACACTGCAGCTCTTGCAAATGTAGTGCTACAGCTGTGCTGCTGAAATGTCTCCCATGTAGCTGCTCTTTGCCAGCAGGACAGACTTTTCCTGCTCGAACAATTAAACCACCCCCAATGAGTGGCATTAACTACTGTGGTAGCAGAGGCCAATATAATTAATTGCCCTTACTAATGTTGCCTGGGCCATCCCCCACACCTCATTATGTGACCCCTACTCTGAGCCACACCTACAGCTGAAGCCCACACCCCCTTCTTCACTCCAATATGCTGTCCCAGACCTGCATTCACTCCCACAATCTGAATCCCTCATTTCTGGTCGTTCTTCTTTTCTTATAAAACAAGGAATAGTCTTGCAGCACCTCAGAGACTAACAAAAAATGTAGATGGTGTCATGAGCTTTCGTGGGCACAACCCACCCCTCTGAAACTTGTTTTCTTATGTTTATTTGCTACTACTAAGGAATTAAATGGCTATTTGCACACAGTAGTAAGACATTTTTTACTAAGGGCCATATTAACAGCTTGTATGGACCTCATTAGTCCTCTGCCCAACACCACAGTGAGCTCTAAAGTCATGTAATTTATATTACTACAAATACTGAAATAAAACTTCAAAGCAAACAGTATATGTGGCATTAGTTTAGATGGACATTTTTATTGATTGACTGTAATGGAGAATCTTTTTTCAATGATGCCTTGATTTCTGAGGACTGCTTACATCTATTCTAGGGCTAGAAAAAAGACTCAGCACTGAAATGTTTGGTATTTGATTATTTTATATACACGTTTTCAGATTATACGTTGGTCTTAAATGTTTCTGTCTGTATGGTTTGTTTCTAAAAAAGCTTAATCTGAAAATAGAGTGATTTGCTCAACAAGACAGTTCTGAGTAATTTTTTTTCTTACTCTGAGATGGCTTCTTCCTCTCTCATTAGTATTTCCTATTTGTATTTTAATCATACTTATTTTCTATCTGATAGAGGCTGGCAGTGTATTTGATGCTGTACAGATCTTTGGAGAGTCATCTTCCCTCTCTCCAAGGAGCTTCCAATCTAAATAGAAACAAACAACAGATGTGAGACAAGGGTGGCTTGGATTCTTTACACAAAGGCCCAGCATGCTTGTGCCACGTTGTGTGACTGGCATTTCTTGAGTGGTGGATTAACCCTGAGAAGCTTGCAGAAGAAATACTGATATTAATAAGATTAGAGAACATCAGATCAATGCCCTCAGAATGATAGGGAGCTTGAAAGAAGGACTGCATGAAAGAATTTCACAAATATGAAAGTTGGATAAGAATGCAAAGGGAATATTTAGTCAGGAGCAGGGATCCCAGAAATTTTTGCCACTGAATAATGGGGAATTTGCATTTTACATAGAATTTTAGTGTGACTTGCACTCCATATTTTTATGGAATAACTCAAATATGCTTTATGAAAAATGGGGTATGTAGCCTATCATTAAAGAACTTGTAATCCCCTGAATGTGTATATTCTATCTATGTGCATGTATCATTCCTGTATTTGAAATTAGAAATAAGTGTAAACCTGTTTATTAATCTGTGTGCAAGTGTAGATTAAGGAACTTAATAGCCTGGTATTCAATAAAATGATCGGTATTTCTTGTATTTCCTGTAAGCCTGGACTATGGTTGGGCCTGTCAAGATGTGGCCAAGTCACTGGATATTGGAAACCATTTTGAATATGGTACTTTTCCATAGGGATGTGAAAGGGTTGAAGATGAACACACAGTATTCCTGCCTTGGACAAAATCTAGGGAACCAGACAATAGAGGATTTGGCAGTTGTGAGACACCAAGACACTCCCTGCTTACTACCATAATGACTCCTGGAAACAAGTAAGACTGAATAGAGGTAAGGATCTAGCCCAAACTACGAGGCTGCCTAGTTTGTGAGGAAAAATGATTAAAACTGCTGTTACGATAAGAAATTGCACGTAACTAGTTTTAGCATATTAAGCCTCGCTGGCATATTTGTTTTTATTTTGCTTAGTAACTTACTTTGATCTGTCTCATCACTTATAATCACTGAAATCCAACTTTCTGTACTTAATACAATCACTTTTGTTTATTAATGAACCAGATGTAAATAATTGTTACCAGGGGGACAACAGTTGTGCTTTTCTCTCATTGATAAGGGGGAGAATATATGATCTTGCTGTGTGGAAAACTTTTATGCAGAGTCAAATGGATCTATCTGTGGTTTTGAACTCAGTGGGGTGCTAAGTCAAATCCCTTTGATTGAACCTTCCCAGAGCTGAGCTGTTCTCAGTGTCTGTGTTGCTCTGCTGGGGGCTTGCTGTGTGCCAACTCTATGCCTTGCTGGGGGAGACCAGAGTTTCTGGCTCAGCAGAACAGCCTGGTGGGGGTGCCCTAGAGGGCAGGTAAGTGGGCTCAGTGGAACCATCAGACTATCAAATGACAGTCTCAAGGGGGATCTCTGTGACCTAATATGTCACATTTAGCTTTTATATGTTGTAAAAAAATGAACACCTATTAAATAAATGTTACTGAAAGTACTAGTGTTAGTTATTTAATGTGCACAACCTTCCACTCCTGTGGTTAATTTTTGAACGCACTTTAAATTTACATAGGAAACAAAGTCCAATAAACTGCTCCCAGCATATAAAGTTTATGAAACACCAATAGGGGGTCCATGTTTTAATGTATGTCAAATTTCCTTTCAGCCTCAAAATGTAATTATGAATATATTTACAATTTTTAAGCAAGTCCAAAGCCTACCTGTTTAGCACTTCCCATGTGTTCTACAAGTGTCTGTCTTTGATCATAATCTACAGCTTTGCTGCATACAGTACAGAACAGCACATTACTATCAACACGACATCTGTCCTTGCCAGTCGGTGATACAGTCTCCAGGGGTGATTTTTTTTAAAAGCATCTTTTAAAAATGAATGAAATTTAACATTAAGAAAAGATGCTGAAAACTTTTTAAAAAATTGTAAATATATCCATAATTACATTGTGTTCAGCTGACACACTATATATATATCTACACACACACCCCTCCCCCCCCCACTTTAAGGAAACTAAAGTTGAGTGTTTTATTTTAATCACAGAAAAATCACAGGTTTTTATATTTTTATCAGAATTTGGGTTTTTTAACACAGAAAACTAGGCTCCCTGGTCATGAGGTATGTGTGGAGTGAAGAGCATTAGTTTAGGATGGACTAGGATGGGTTGTCAGGAAATAATTTTTCACACCAAATGATTTTCTTCATAATCTTGTAGTTTAACTTTCTATTCAGTAAACAAAGCAAAAACATGGCTAGTACAGGACAGTGCAGGATATGATTACATAGGAATCAATAGCACAGTGATTAAGTGACATTTAAAACTAGCTCAGTACTGTTTACATATTTTTTATGTATTTCTTCTTTTAAATAGAAAGGGTGAGCCAAGTCAGCATGACTTTGACAAGAGAGAAATTTGGGTGAGACGTTCTTTATCCTCTTGGGCACAAGTAGTTGAATAAAGGGCATTGGTACTGCAATTGAGTGGGATGACACTGGTAGCTATTTCAAATGTTGTAAAAGGAGTCTGGGACTTTTGGGCTCACAATGTAGTCTGATGCCCTGTTTAAGCTGCAAATACAATAACAGCCAGAGTGTTGTGTAGAACTCGATTGCTCTCTAATCCATTTACTGACATGATGCTTATTTGTATTGTAGATTGCATCTTAACTGTGTTTTGTAAAAAGACTAAAGCTTTAAAATGACATGTCTTGAAATTAGTACAATAATTGACTTGCCCTAGAAGTAACTTTCTAGGCATCCTCTGATTAGCCAGAGTTGGAATTTTCTCCAGTATTGATATGTGCGTGTTACATTTCATCCTCTTTTTCATTTGATGGCTACTCACTTCTACAATTTCCTTAACATGCTCACTTTGGGGTAATTTTAGGAAGCAACATTCAGCGATCTCTCCCAAATTTTATGGTAAGAGAATTTAGATATGGAATTTAATAGAGTGAAATTCCAAATTTCGATCGCTATAAATGCTTATATGACTAGCTGATCCAGAACTACATCTCCAACCTAGCAAAGCCCTTCAGCATTCCTGTAACATTAAGTATGTGAATAGTCCTGCTAAAGTGTCAAAGACTATTCAGATGCTTACAATTATACATAGTTTTAAGTGTGTTACTGCATATATGCACCATGTGAAATCAACCTCACTGAGTCTGTTTGCCTGGAAGGAGAATGTGGATGGCAGGGCTGTCTGGGAATAATCCTAGAGCACCATGCATATCCTTTTCCTCAGAAGGAGTGTGTCAGTTCTGCCGTGGCACTGTGATTACTATGATCCATCCACCTCATGTCATCCTTGTGAGCAAGTTAATTTACTGAAAGCTGTAATTATTTGGGATGAAGATGAAATTGCTCTGAGTAGATTTCTACTGACAGCAACCCCAGCCCTTCTGGTCATTGCCAAGTCAGCATGAATTCTTTGTTTAGATGAATGTAAATGAATATGCAAGAACAATATGATTTAACTGAAGTATTTACATACCGTACTGTAACTCCCATCTTAAGTATACTAGGACAAGTGACTGCTCAGTATCTATTCAATATTCCTTTATAATCCCTGTTTCCTGCTTTCTTCGCTATGGATATCCGTTTTAAAGCACATGTTACTGCTCACATTAGAAGAGCAACAAAGTAGTTAGAGGTTTACAATCTTGGCTGAGTTATTCAAAGAAAATGTATTGAATGTCATTAGTTTTCTAATTCTCCTGGAAGATTGTCTGCTAATGGTTCAAAAATTTTTAATGCCCACACACCACTGGAGGGAGCCAGTTCTTCAATATGAAAATATTCTCTTCCAGAATTTGATCTGAGGAAGTGGGTCTGGCCCACGAAAGCTCATCACCTAATAAACCATCTTGTTAGTCTTTAAAGTGCTGCATAGACCTTTCTATTGTTTCAGCAAGATCAGACTAACACGGCTACATCTCTATTACTAGAAATATTTTATGTTACTCGTAAGTAACACAAAAGGATGTGAGAAGTACAAATGAGAAATATTCAGAGCTGGGGTTTTAATTGTAGCCCTTCACTAATAAAGCCATTTTAAAGGAAATTAATTTATTGTTTA
The DNA here is from genome assembly GCA_030068395.1 of Apalone spinifera. Classification (NCBI taxonomy): domain Eukaryota; kingdom Metazoa; phylum Chordata; order Testudines; family Trionychidae; genus Apalone; species Apalone spinifera. Next base: position 42,017,079 of record CM057846.1, on the reverse strand, counting down.
TGAGGTTGATACTCTGAGTAGTGAATAAATGAAACCCAGACTTGTAAAAATATTCCAGTATCTGTTGCCTGGTATATGTTCATTTGTTGCTCACCACTGCTCTACCAGACCTGTACAAGAGCCTATTGTCTATTAACAGAGCCGGCCCAAGGTACAGGCCAACTGGGCTACCGTCCGGGGCGCCCCATTGTAGGGGGCGGAGGGCGCCGCATGCCCGGGGGTGGAGCTGCGCATGCGTCGCTCTCCCGGGGGCAGTGCTGCGCTCCTGGGACGCACAAATGGCTTGCGCTGGCCCTGTCTACTAACTAAATGCCATACACACTCCCAGTGGTGCATATTAAAACCAGCATTAGAGAAGTTCTGGTCTCGCTTTCCCAATATTCTGTGGTTCAGATCCTATTTACATGGTTTCTGTTGCCATCGCCAGCAACTGTGAAAGACCAGTGCTCCGGGAATCTAAGTATCAAAATAAAGTATCCACAGGAGTTTAGCAAGAAAAAATAAATAGGATTTTTTTAAGGGGAATTCTCTCCACAATCCTTTCTGTTATACATACATAGCACAAGAGAAGAAAATGGCAGCACTGACTTTCTAGACTTTGGGTTCCATTCCCGCTCTAACTAGATGTCTAGTGGTTGCCCAATATGAGCTCAGTTGGCCAAGTCCTGAACTCCATTCAGAGGAGCTGATCCTGCAAGGTGCTGAGCAACCTCTACTCCAGTTACTTCAGCAAGAGTAGCATATGCTCAAAATATCACAGGAGGCAATCAGTACCTTGCATGATCATGTGGTCAGTTTTGATGTACGCCTAACTCAGTCAGACTTCCCGGGCATGCCTAAACTGCAGGTGGGAAGCATGCCTCCTAGCTTGGGTAGATAGCTCCACTTCACTAGCAAGCAGGGGCCGTGGGTGAAAGTAGGGCTGGGGGAGGCACCCCTATCACCACCCCTTCTGCTGAGACCCCACCCCCTATGGGAGCCAAGCCACCTCACCACCCCCTACCCTCCCCACACCATAGGGAGGTGGGGAAATGTGTGGTCCCAACCTCCCTGGCCCTGGAGCATGGGGAAAGTGGGTCCTGGGGGAAGCAACACTCCACTCCCAGTAGGTGTTCTGAGCCAGAGTGTGGGCAGGACCAGGCTGGTGGTTTGGGAAGGCAATGTCTTCCCCTGCCTAGCATATCAGCCACCCATGCTAGCAAGCTAACAATAGCAGTGTGGATGTTGTGGCACAAGTGGTAGCTTGGGTTAGCCACACAAACGCCGACCCTGGATATCAGGCTTCTTGGCATCACTGCATATGCTGCATGATCCACAACTGTTATTTTTATCTCACCAGCTGAAACAGCCATGCCATTGTCCCAAGGTGTCTGCATGGGACTCACTCAGGTTAATAAAAACAATGAGAAGTCAGACATATTTGACAAAGTGGCTTCCAGCCAATGAAAGCTCATCCCCTAACAAATTTGTTAGTCTTTAAGTTGCCACAGGCTTCCTTGTTGTTTTTGCTGAAACAGATTAATGGCTACCCCTTTGAAACACAGTTAATGACTCTCCATTGTCCCTGGTCTGGAAGGGAGTTGTGATACCAAGCCTGATGATGTATGGCTGAAGCTACATCTCTGAGAAATTCATTGATATAGCAATTTCATAAAATCAACTTGAATTCATAAGTTGTACATAGCTTCCTCAAATAGTCACAGACACTATAGGATCACTTGGAAGAGCAGTTGTCCCAGAGAAATAACTTTAAGTTACAGATGTTGGTGCAAAGGAGGCATAGTAAAGATCAGAGAAGTTGTCCTGACCCTGAAGGAATCTGCATAGTGGAAGGGGAAGCAGTCTGGGTAAAGAAGTCACTGCAGCACTATACAAACCTGTAGATTTGGCTTCTATTCTTGCATCCCAGATAGCTAAATTTATGACTAAATTCCTTCCTGTGTTGTAGTGATAGTTCCAAATGCCTTTCTGGTTATTATGGTATATTGCAGAAAATGGCTGATGCTATTGTGGAGAATCCCATGCTTTTCTTTAGTGTGTAGGATGAGGGTGCTACACATGCCTCTATTCTTGGGCACCACTAGTGCCCTGGGGAGGGAGAGAAAGGGAACAGATCTGGATCTACCCCCTACTCCAGGACCCAGCCTCTTTAGCTTCATTGTCATCTTACCCTCTTTCCCATTGGGCAGGGTTTCTTTCCATCATTTGTGCTGGGGAGAACTGCTGCTCTATTTGGACAGGATTTTTCTTCTAGTACTCTCAGCTCTGGTCAAGCTAGTACTCCTCCAAACTACAGTCAGCTGTCCTTCTCCTCCTCCTGTCTGAATAGAGCAAGGGTGTTTTATTAGGTCTCTTGTAGGGTCTTAATTGGTCCCAGCTGCTCTAATTATCCTGTGTTAACATCTCCTCAGTCCACAGAAAATAAAGCCCTGATCATCCAGGGACTCATATATCTCCCATCAATCACTCTCCTACAGCCCTCTGGCCCTGCTGAATCACAGTATGGAGCAGATAGAGAAGCAGAATCTGAAACTAGTTTGTGAGACCAAGTCCCATCTCATAGTTCATTGTTACACTTAAGATTTTTATTTTACAA
>CM057846.1:41999663-42014383 GCA_030068395.1 Apalone spinifera | reverse complement strand
TAAGCCTCATTTGCATAGCTCTGGCGCAAAAGCGCGCTAGTCTAGACGTAGCCACAGTGTTTGAAAGGGGTGCATCTAAGTATATGCTTGATATCTAAAATCTTCAGATTTAATTTTTTGTTGGAGCACAAGTCTCATATCCATTTGCAGACAGAAGGTACTTTTGTTTTTCTCATACACTTGTTTGCATGTGCCCATGTGGTTTTGTGTGTGCAGTTTATGTTACTAGAGACTAAAGTATAGTCCAGCTGGAGTCCATGGTGCTGCTCTTTGTGATTCATAGAATCACAGTGTAAAGTGATAGAAGCTAGAGCTGGAAAAGTCAGCTAGTCCATCTCCCTGCCAATGCAGGATTATTCTGGAGTATTTCTACTAGTGCTTTGTTTACCCTAACTATAAATGATCCAAGAGAGATGGGACATAGTTATGTGACCACCGTTTTATTCCTATATATCCCTCTTCTCAATTCCAATTACATTCTTTTGGCTAGCATCATAAGACTGAAGTTAATACCACTGTGCAATCAGTCGAGAAGGAAGGATGTGTATTAAAGTACCATGAACCTCCCTTCTTTCATAGCCCAAGTATGTAGTCATTTTAATGGTCCTGACTTCCACATGTAAATCCCAAACTTTATGAGCTTTTATCCTGTGAATTTTCCTTTCTTGCTAATGAGAGCAGATTAACAAAACACATACTTTTATCTGTCTCAGTGGAGTTTAATGTGGCTATTAGTATCTTCAGCCTCTCTAAATTTACAGCTAAACAAATGCTGCTGGTCCTGGAAAAAACAAAGGAAAGTTGTTGACCTATTGCCCAACAATGTGTGTAAGATCTATAATTGAAACACTGATTTAATGGCAGCTGTAGTAAAAGGTACAGTGGTGTAAGTTCAGAAAGAATACCTTCTATGCCTAGTGTATTGGGGTAGTTTGCTATAGTTTCTGCTGAGTAGCATAAAAAGGCATGCCTATTGTATATGAAAGTGGAAATTTAGAAAATGACATTAGAAGTGCACAGAAGAAAAATTAATAGTGAAGATAGCCATGCAAAAGCAGTACCAGTATATATTTCAAGTTGCTGCCCATATAAAACATATCTACCCTTAATTACAACCTAGCACAGTCCTATCTCTGTTGTCATTGGCCTAGTAATAACAGCTAATAACAGAGGGACTCTGTTGATGTCATTCCTTGGCACACTGCTGCTGCCTACTCAAATTTTCCTCTCCCTGTTACTCTGTGCAAATGCTACACAAAGAGTGCCCCAACTATAGGGACTCCAACTACAGTGACTAGCCCAAATTTCCTAGCTCTACAATGGTTCAGCACATCAAGGCCACGCATATTCTTAAGGTGAAGCAGCCATCTACCAGGAAATGTGGTGATGCACTCAAAAAATACTCCATTCTTGTTGTCTGCAACAGTCCCGTGACCAAATGTAAAACAATGAAAGTGTAAAAAAGTTCATCAGTGTTCTTATGTTTTCAGGGTTCAACCCTGCAAGGTTCTGGATGCTTTGGTCCACTCCCCAAAATACTTCACATGCTTCACTTTAAGCATGTGGGCAGTGCCACTGAAATTACAATATTTACGGTGACAGACATCTGATTGACTAGTGTTCACTGAAATTTGCCAGGGAGATGGCATGGAAATAAACATATATGAACATTATTAAATGTGGGTGTCTGCCTGTTAAATCTGATATGCCAAGGTCACATCTGATATTAGATAAAGTTTAAAGACAGTGTTGATAGTCTTTTTCCCTTCTCAGCCAAATTGGTAGGGCTGCCAGTTTCCAGAGTGTTGCAAATTTCTTTTGAACACGTATTGCTCCACCCAAAGCTCTTCAGCCTTCAAAGAGAGAGATGCTGGTAGGCATCCAAGGCAAACCTATGTTGGAACAGCCTTCAGGCAGGAGCTAGTGCCAAGTCCCAATTCTGGTTGGTGCATATGTGTGTGTGTGTGTATGTAATTTATATAAAATGGAGGGCTAGGAGGACGACAAAATGGTGTCCATCACAGAGCAAAAGGAAAAAATGTTTGGAAAAAGCAAGATGAGGAAATGTGGATAGACAGGGAAAAATCGTAGGAGGGTAGAAATAAGGGAGAGAACAGACAGCAAACACTGATGTACTGGATGTGTTGAACCATATTAACCTTTATTCCAATGGCACGTAATAAGATATCTACATTATATATGGTACATCTATAATGCAGATATGCCCTAAAATCCACAGTCTAATCCTGCTGGGAATAAATTGGTAGTAACTCCTCTGACATCAGTGCATTTACATAAATGTAAACTCTGGAGAAGCTAGGAGAATGATCTTTGCAACAGCGTTATGAATGGATATCAGAAGAGCAAGACCGCATTTAAACATAGCCTGAATATAAGGATCTAGAGAAAAGTATGAAGCAAAAACAATTCCCAGATTATGGGGCTGAGAGAACAGTAGACTTGAAGATTTTGTCCACAGTAATCAAGTTTTTGTCTACTGGTAGGATGCTTTGATGGGGATGGGCGAGATTAAGAACTGTGTTAGCCCTGCCGAGTTTGAGACATCCATAGGTCATCCATAGGAATGTGTCAGAGATAAGCAGAGATTTTAGTCTGGACAGAAAGAGACATGTCTGGAAGAGAGAGAGAAAGAGATGTGAGTTGTCAGCATAGAGTTGAATTTGTGTTTACAAATGAGATTACCCAGAGATAAAGTGGAAAAGAGGAGGGAAATGTAACCAAGGACAGAGCCATGTGCAGCCTGCACAGAAAGTTAGAGGGTAATGAAGAGTATCTTCTAAAGGACATGCTGAAGAAGTGATTAGAGATGCATGGGTCTCCTGCTGAATCTGTAGACAGATGTTTGTGATCAGTTAAGAGTTAACATGCATATCAGGCATTTCATGGAGAAATGGGTGTCCTGTGAACTGGGAACATGTATGGAGTTTGAATCTCTTAAAGGTTACTTATTGATGAGCATTTATCTTACAGGGAGCATGAACATGAAGGAGAGTTTAAGGGACCACAATTGACCTTACCACCACAAAATTGTTCTCTCTAGAGAGTATTGGGACAGCATCCCCATAAATATCTTAGCTAGAGAAGAACCTGGTTGTTTGCTTCATCTCACATGTATCTCGACTGGATTTTGTTGTGACATTCTTTATACAGCTTTCCCTTTATTGGGGCACTCTCTTTTCATTTACCATTCCCCTACCGAGGTGGTTGGAAAAGGCAAAAGTTTCTAATCTGCTATATCAATATATATGCCTCAAAGTAATTTCCCCCCCTTATTTCCACTGGATAGTGTCATCAGTGTGTTTTGACAGTTCTGGTTCCATAACTTTTTAGTCTTTCTGGCATTAATTGAATGTTTCTGTTGTTTAAATTGAACTGTTCTCACCTATTTGAATGTTCTTGTCAGACTGTAGCATTCAAGGTCAATAAGAGACATAAAGTTGTACCTTGGTAGAGAAGAGTTGCCAGTCTGTTGGAATTTCAGAGCAGACGCCTGGATCTTATGAAAGGTCAGATTTTCATTCTTGGATTATTTGGAGTCAGACTGTGCCAGAGTGTATAAAAGTAGATAGCTCATCTCGGATTTTCATTCTTGAATAGAGATTTGTATTTCAGAGCGCATGTCATGCAAGCAAATCCCAATGATAAATGTGTAATAGTCACCTACTTACAGAGATTATGCTGTTCAATGTGTCAAATGTGGAAGTTATGCCTTAAATGGACAAAAAGTTATGTTGTGGAAGTTCCATATGTACTAATTGATTCATTGTTTAGGTGTATACATTGATTCTAATATTCTCTTTGTTATATGTTCGCTTAATCAAATTTCACAGGGAAAATGCTCTTATTTGCCTCTCAATTGCTAGTGCCAAAGTTTGTTTTTTTCAGGCTAATTTACCTTACATTGAGTAAAAATTAATGTAGGTGATGGACTGGTTGCTGAACTAGCATAATTCTGATGGGTTTTGGCACGACAGCTGCTACATACTGTGCTGACAATATATCACCCTATGCCTATTGAAATAAAAAGGGATAGAAAAGGCCTGTCTAATCTTTGTCTATGTGTGGTAGATTCTGCTGTTTGTCCAAAAAAAAAAAATGAATAAATTGGCCAAGCTCCATGGGTTATGAAGGCAGAAGAACTTATCCTCGTATACTGCCCTTTTTGGTTTGGCAGCTCTTCCTACCATGCTCTGACTGTTAACGGGATTTCCATCCACACCTACCATGCTTTCCATATCCAGTCATGCACCTCAGTGAAGTTAAAGGCAATGACAATCTGTCTCTTTGGCTGTGACATGCCTCCTAACTATGGCATTCCTCAATCAAAAACACAGCATGACATGCCTTTCTCGAACTGCCGGCATGCTATATGCAACATGCCATGAACTGTCACAGTCCCACTCCTATTTTGCGTAATCATTTTCCATTCTGTTATGTTCTTTTCTCTCACAAAAGCTGTCACATAAAATGGATACTTTATCTTTGCGATGCATTTTGAATAATTACATCTAGATTATTTTATGAGAATATTGGACTATATTCTGCATTGTAGTACAGTCACTTTGCAAAATAGCCTTAAAACAAGTACGCAAGACAAGCTCACACCAGTGTAAAGGGAGCCTCAAATGGTATACAGGCAGTGTTGTAACTCTGAGAGCTCCCCTCTCCTGGTTGTTGTAAGGGGTGTAACCAGGACTTTTCTGTAAATCAACCAGCCTCCGCTGCCATCTTGGCCCCCTGGAAGCTGTTGGCAATTGATATAAATTTGATCACAGCAGCTTTTCGTCTGTTTTAATTTATGCTTAGGGACTGGCCTCAGTGTGCAATTGACCCATGATAAGTGGCTTTAAGCTACCTTTGCACATCCCTCTCCTCTAATTGCACTGTGCTCATTTGGGGTGCAGCCAATGGTCAGGGCCAATATCCATATTGTGTCAAATCCTGCTCACCTTATTCAAGTGAAAAAAGCTCCATTGTCCTCAGTTGGGTTACTTTGATAAGTTGAGCAGGATTTTGCCTATTGCATCCCACTAAGAGGGAAAGTTGCCTATTGACTCCAAATCCACCAATAAGTGTTTCACATCTATGTACTATTAACTAGTGCTGGCTCTTCTGTTTTGATTTTTCATCTAGATGACAGATATTCGGTAGGCTCTTGAAATATATTATGGTCCTAAAATGGATTCCTTATACTCAGATATACATGTATATATAATGAGAATGTATCTAAAACCTATCCACACTGACCATACTACACGTCATCTTGTTTTTCTGAAACACAGGGGTGCATGATCTGTGTATTTGTTTGACCTATTGAAACACACTTTTATGGGTGACTGTAGTATTGTAGCAGAGAAGCAGTTTAGCATCAATGCTTGTATTCATACAGGTTGCAGTTCTACAAACGGGGACTCTCTGGTCCACCAGACCACAGATGTTCCAGGATCAGAGAGTTGCAGCACTCTGTGGGATGTAGGAGGACCCAGGAGCCCAACGCAACATGGGGAGGGGGGAGCCTGGCATGCGGCCCAATGCAATGTGGACAGGGAGGGAGCCAGGAAGCTTCTGTGCTGCCAAGGGGAGGAGGCCAGGATTAGGGATGTAAGCGACAAGTTGACTATCTGATAAGCAAAAGCCCCCCTTGCTGCCTCTGATATACAGCAGGAGCTGGTGCTGGGGGGAGCTTAAAAGTTGGTTCCCCCCAGCACCATCTCCACAGGAGCTAGGGGAGACAGGGGGTAGTGATTTAGGAGCACAAATCTCATTAGGCATTTAAAAATTGTACCTTTTATACGTTCTGTATCTCATTTCCCCATATATATAAAATGGGTCCATTTATTAATGGTTGTGGTCTCTCCAGATACTGCAGTGATTTAGGATTTGAGGAGGTTTTCATATACCTACATACTTACAAGTTCTTAAATCACTTGGCAGTGATTCAAACTGAGCTTGTTTTGCTGACCTTTGATATTTTATGTCTTCTGGAAACTGCCCTGTTGGATAGTGCACTGGTGTAAGCACTGGAGAGATTTAACAGAATAAATATTTGCTGTGCACAGTTGTAAATTCATTAGATATTTACCTTTTGCTTAAGCTTTCAAGGTATCATGTCTTAAATAATCAATGATGGCTGCTGGGTGACTATCTTAATTTCATTACTTGCAGAAAATGTTTGCCCCCAAGAAAAAGGGGAAGAGGACAATATGGCTCTTGTGTTGACAAATAAACCATAACAAGCTTATGAATCAAAATGGTCCTTAGTTGCCAATATTTTAAAAAATGATATTTGGGGAGAAGGCCAAAACATTTTAGTATGACAATTTGCAAGTATCCAGTTAAAGATATCACATTCTCTACTTGCTCATTTCATTTCATGATAAAATGCAAATGCAAAAGGGTGACAATAATACATCAAAACTATACAATGTGAGGCAGTTTACCAACTGTGACTGATTCCACATAACTTTTTTTCCCTGGATTCTACATTTCTCACTCAGTGCTGAAAGATTACCATTTTCTGTAGTTCATAGTGAACTTTTCTTGTTTTGCAATGGAATCTGATAAAGTTCATGGGAAAGCTAAAATTGTAAAAGTTGTCTTGTGGTTTGTAGTAATTCTTAAATGGAAGTGATTGCTCATTTAAAAAGGAATGAAATGGAAGAAACCAATTTAGAAAGGGAGTAGGTGAAGCTCTCCTTTTTGTACTAAAAATGCATCTCTTATTTCATAAATGGCTCTGTTATGTGTTCTTTTTCTGTGTGAAGTAGATTAAATGTGCCTCTAAGCAAGACTGCTAATGCCACCTGTTTATAATGACCAAACAACTATGAGCTGTTCCAAATGGAATTTGATGATCTCATAAATGTTTCTGTCCCTCAGTAGGTGAGGAAGAAACCATTTCTGAGGGATTAACGCCTGTGCTAAGATTTATGAATTAAAATTGCAGTAGGAGTCAGTTTTATATGCATGTTGTGCTAAAAACAAAAGTGAGATAATAAATTAAGTGATGGCATATAACAAAGGGGAAGATGAAACCAGCAATTTCTTTGTGAAACTAAAAACATATATTTCTCTTTTTCAATTGTGAGTTTTCAAAGGAACACACAAGGAATGAGATTCTGTAGAGGCCACTCTTACAATTACCTGATCTTCTAGCTCAATAGCTCGGGGAGTTGATGCTTCTCCTGTGACATTTTCATAATAGGAGTCACCAAAGCAGTGTACATTGTCAGCAGAAGACCAGATCCCAGCAATGTGTAATGTATGAAGTGATGATAATAATAATACATTAACATCAGAAGGACAACTATCCTTTGCTAATTAATAAAAGAAATATGAGGACTCCTAGGTTGAAGCTCTCACATAGTCTGAGTGAGGTATTGCGATGAATTTATATAGCCACATAGTCCCCTGTTAAAAATCTTTACAGGCTGCAATTTGACCCATCAACCTGGCTGAACAATGCTTTGATAGCCTCTTACTCATATTCTCAATCAAACATAGTAGCAGGAAATTTCTGAGGCCAGAGATGAAAAGGTCTGAGCAGCTGTTTTGTTGGGCTCATTTCTGATCTCTGTAAAAAAAAAAAAAGTGAGTAACTTGGAATATTAAGCATATCTCTGCACTCTATAAGGGCAACATAGCTTACATATAATCCTTTGTTTGTTTTGGCAGATGTGTGGGTGCAAATCTGGCAGTGAACGGGGTTTCCATGTCTTTGTTATTGCCAAATATAATAATCAGATATCTAGGAAAGTATATGGCTTTCTACTTAGGCATTTCGGGGCTTGCTTCGTTAAAGGATTTAGGTGCCTAATTGATACTTTGGATGCCTAAATCCCTCAGGCCCCACTGGTATTCACAAAACCTCTCTTAGCGACTGCCATTCCTTATTTTGCCATCAAAGTTCCCTAGGTACCTATGTTTCCGCTCATACATGCTGCAGCCTCAGTCTAAGGGTACATCTACACAGCAGGGCTAAAGTCAAAAGAAGCTACATAACTTCAGCTTAATTGCATATATTAAGTCGAAATAGCTTAACTCAACTTTTGGTGCTGTCTACACAGCAGGAAGTTGAAGGAAGAAAACTCTTCCTTTGACTTCCCTTATTCCTCTTAAAATGACGGTTACCATGAGTTGGAGTAAGATATCCTCTAGCTCACCATTATTTCAAAATAATGACTTGTAGTATAGATGTACACTATGTTATTTTAGAATAACATCAGTTATTCTGAAATTAACACTGCTGTGTAGACGTACCCTAAGTGCTGGGAGACAAAAACAATAAGGAATTGTGCAAACTGTGGAAAGATGGGCATTGCTATCTTGCCCTGCAAGACCCAATCCAGGATGTGTGCTGAGAATTCACTTCCTGAATTGGGCCCCAAAGGCAAGCTCACAAAAAACAGATGGGGAGTGGAACCCACATCATAGCTTTTAGCCCAATAGTTTTGGTAGTCCCCTTAGATGTGAGAGATTACTCATTCCAGTCTCCCCTTCCCCTGAAGGGGCGAAGGGATTTGAACAGTGATTTGCCACCTTTCTTGTGAGTGCCCACCCCTGTGGGCCATGGGCTAGTCAGATAGCAGGCTTATCTGTTAAAATGGTTCTGCTAACACCCAGTAATGAAAAAGGCATTGGAGCAGGAGGACTGGATCCCAGGTCTTCCGCATTCATGCTAAAGGTCATTTGCATGCTTGCTCGCTCTGATATCACTCTCATTTTCCCAGCTTCTTTCACAGACAGTGTAGGCACCCAGTGAAAGAGACAGCTAGCAGCTGAGAATCAAAGAAACAGAGAGTGGCACCTACCTTCAGTCCAGACTTGGGTACCAAAATGCTTGAGATGGGCAGATCTTAGGATATACCCCTGATCTTGGCATAGTCCACTAGCTAACTTAGGCAGGGAGCTACTTGGCTTGCTGATTTTTGTGACTCTCTCCCCATTCATTGCACAGGGAGGCTAGGCACCTGAGACTTTGTGAATTTAGCCATTTGGGCTCACTCTATGTCTTTTTTCTAACTGGCCAAAGCGATCTGAGTTTTCTGGCTCTTTCTTCACTGGTTCTGTCATGGTCCTCATTCTAACAGTGATTAGCATTTCAGAGGAGAATATCTATCCATAACTGCAAGTCTAAACAGAATGTGTGTGAGAAGGAAACACACCCTTCCAACTTTGATCTCCTAGCCAGAAATATCCTTTGGTCACTTGCACTGGAACTGTTAGTGTACTTGTCCAAATTAGACTGCTGGCTCCTGGGTTAAGGATCTTGTCTTTCATGTGCCTGTACAGGGAGGCATATATTTATGCTGCACTTTAAATAATGAAAAAGAGAGGCAAAAGATAGAAGAGATATTCTGGTAATCAATCAATGACAGTGCTAATTTTGGGTCCCCTAAGCAAAGTGCAAGTAAAAGGACTTTGCAAGGAAGCTATGTAAGGGCTGATATGAATGGAATTCTCTTCTGCTATCTGGTGGTGATTTATGAAACATAAGTACAGCCGCTGCTATAGATTATAGCCGTCTGTGTACCCACTGATCCCGTCATCACCAACACCAAAGGGGTTTTGGACAGTGGATCTTCATGGCTGCAGATCCAATCTTCTGCACTCCCCCATTCTCAGACTCTCCTGTGCACTCTATAGGAGGGTGCCTCGGTTGAGTACTTCTCATTGACATGTAAGGGCCATGAATTCTTTCTGTGAAGCCTCTTCACAGCCTGCCCATCAATCCCCATGCAGCAAAAGCATGGCAGTAAGTTCTAATACTCTGTGGTCCTTGTGCAACTGTGCAAGATAGGAACAGCAGGATGTGTCCCTGTGTTCTGAAAGCACACAGATGAGCAATACATGTGCATGTAAGCATCTATTCCTAAACAACTTTCTAATAAAGATCATGCCCGACATGATCAGTTTACCTCACACAGAAGTGTCAACATTGTAAGAGATACAAATAGATTGGGAGTTGGAACCATTTTTATGGTTTAGATAGGGAGATTTCTCCATTAGTTTTATCTTTTGTGTATATGTGTTTTGGTATTCACATTAATATTTCTGGCAAGACAATTATGGTTGATGGCTGCAGAAAAATACTGGTTTTCCCTTTAGTCAGCTGCTTTTTACCCCCCAAACTGTTCTGATACCCTTCAGTTTTATCTGTTCCCAGTTGGCCGAATATTCACCTTAAACTGTAAAATTCAAGGTCAACAAGAGACATAAAGCTTTGTTTTTGTAGAGAAGAGCTGCCAATCTGCTGGAAGTTAAAAGCAGACACGTCCAAAGTTTATAAAAGCAAACAGCTTAGATCAGATTTTCATTCCTGGATTATTCTGAGATCAGACTGTGCCAGAATGTATAAAAGGAGATAGCTCTGCTCACATTTTCATTTTTGTATTGAGACTTGGATTTCAGTGTGCGTGCTGTGTAAGTGAATGCCTGTTGCAAAACTATGGTAGTCAACTAGTTAGAGAAATGATGGGTGCTTTGTGTTGAACTGCTGTGATGTTGCTTTCAAGGGCAAAAATCAATCTGTAATTTTTTTTTAAATTTCACCTTTGATATAGGTATCCAGACACTACAGACTCTCCTGTGAACTCTACTGGATATCTACAGAGAAGATAAACAGCTGAACTTTTGACTCACTGAAATTTCAACAAAATTGCAACACTCCAGGAAAAATATCTAGTTTCATACATAGAGCTTAATGCCAAAATCTTCGTTGTATGTACATAGACTGATTGACTTTAAAGCCATAAGAGATGAATCTATCTAATCTAATCTATCAATATTTATAAAGCCCGTATTGCCATGTTATTTCTGGGATTAATCCAAAATTCATTGAAATCAAAGGGAGTCTTTTCTTTGACTTCAGTGGGCTTTGTATCATGCCCTAGATGTTATATTTGATAGAATTTGTTCCTTAGCAATTATTGATATCTTGTAAAATATTGTATCCATTTTGGTTTTCCTTTTACATTTTCTTTTTTTAAATATGCCCTTTCTAACATTGTTTAATATATAACACTGAACAGGTTTAATTGACTTTCTTTTTAACACAATTGAGATCTTATTATTGTCATCCCAAGGAATAGTTAAAGTGTTAGGTTTTATGAACATTTGTCTAGGTATGTTCCATCACTGGAAAATCTTTGATGTAAGATTCTGTCATTGCATAGCATCAGTAACTATTTGTAAAATATTGTGGACATACATGCTGCTATATACATTGGATTAATAAATTTTCTATTGGGTGTATTTCTTTTGAAGAAAAAAAGCTTACACTTAATAATTCTGAGAAGTACACAAAGAGTATACTTTCTCCAAAAGAAAAATCATGCATAAATAAAGAGCATATGTGTATTACCATTTATGAGGAACCTTTCCAATCCTCACAATCAGGACATATTGCCACCATTTGTGGTGATCCATTGCTAATGAGCACATTAACAATATGATCTTTGAAAGTAAGTGGAAGCATATAGAAACCAGAAGAGAGTCCTTTTTAATATGAGGGATATATAACTTGTGAAACTTTCTTCCATTTAAACATCACATCTGCTGTAATGGTATCTGGAATATTTTTTAAACATTATTTTTTTTGTAAATACCAATAAAGAGCACCCTGCCAAACAGCAGTAGGTATCACACCATCTTAAATATATTTCCAAATGCAAAACATACAAGAAGCCAGTACAATCAGTATACGCTCAGAAAGAAAGAAATCATCCAGTTGGAGCAACTGAACAAATAAATCCACCCATCCCACATCACTCTCATCATACTCTATCCTCCCGTTATCCAAACGTCTGAGAAAACAGATAAGTTTTGCAATGTGCCCTCAAGGTCAACAGATTTGGACTCTTTCAGACTGAATGGTGGATGAAATTAATTCCAAAGTCAAAGGCCCCTCTTGCAGAGTAAATTAATAGCTTAATTAAAGACAGAAGGGATTATTGTGACTATGTAGTCTGACTTCCTGAATATCACAGGCCACAGGCTTTCCTAAATTAATTCCTATTTAAATTCAAACATCCAATGTTGATTTCAAAAAGTTCAGAGATGGAGAATCCCCCACAAAGCCATCCAGGATGCATCTACACTGCAGGGCTTAACTCAAAATATGCTACGCAAATTGAGCAACATCAATTGCATATCTTATTTCAAAATAGCTTATTTTGAAATCAGGAGCATCTACACAGCACTTTCAAAATAGAGCACTCTTTCTCTGACTTCCCGTATTCCTCATACAATGAGGGTTACAGGAGTCGGAGTAAGAAGTCCTGCAGCTTAACAGTATTTTGACACTATTTCAAACTAACTGCCTGCTCTGTAGACGCAGACTAAGTTATTTCGGAAAAGCGCTAATTATTTCAAAATAATGTTGCTGTGCAAACATAGCCCCAGAGTGCTCCATGGCACTTCAGTGGTGATTTAAAGGGCCTAGGGCTCCAGCCACCATCACTGCCATAGTAAAAGTGACTGGGGCCCCCAGGCACTTTTGAATCGCCAGGCTTTAGGGCAGTTGCTCCTTCCCCCTCCCCTTTCACCCATTGATGGGTCTGACTCTCACACTTAAAAATTTATATCTTATTTCTAATCTGAATTTATGTTGCTTCAACTTCCAGCCACTGGATCTTGTCATACTTTTGCCTACTAGATTGTAAATCCTGCTATTATTAAATTTCTGCTCCCCGTAGGCACTTGTAGATTATGATCAGATAACCCCAGAGTTTTCTTTTGGTTAAACTAAACAGATTGAGCTCCTTGAATCTTTCATTGTTTGGCATGTTTTCCAGTTCTTTCATCATTCTCATGGCTCTTCTATGAACCTTCTTCAAATTTATCAACATATTCCTTGAACCGCAATTAACAGACCACAACACAGAATTTTGGTAGCGGTCAGCCAATACAAAGCTCACATAACCTTCCTACTCTTATTCAATATTTTCCTGTTTACACATACAAAGGATCGCATTAGCCCCTTTGGACACAGCAACACGCTGAGGGCTCAGGAGTTCTTGGAGACTTCCTTTTTTTACAATGTAATGATTTTGCAGCTTAATCAAATTCCTCTTCATAGGAAGTAGTTCTTTTAAAAAAGCTAGAAAAGTGCATATTCACTCTCAATGTTGTTTTGATTTAGATAGGCTGTTTGTGAAGTCAGTAGGACACTGTAGAGTCTATGCATGGATTAAAGCAAACTCATACCTGTGTGTGTGTGTGGTGTGTGTGTGTGTGTAGGAGAGGGGGCAATATGTTGCTGAATCTGTGTCTCTATGAAGTACTGTTCCCATCTGGGCACTCCTACCATTGCAAACGGGCTCTCCACCGACCATCTCCATACTGTAGACAGCCATCTATCTCCTCCTACTAGAACCTGGAGAGGAATGGAAGCAGCTGTCAAATATGGTAAAACAGGAACAGCGTACCCTAATTTTTGTGCTGTGGAGAGAAGTTAATGACACGGAGTAGCTTCTATATCTCAGCCTGTACAGTTGGACAGCTGCAGTGATGTGACAGTGTCTACTCAGTGTGACATATCAATTCTCTGCATTTTTTCAACCAGGCCAATTTGACCAATTCACATTGGCAGCTGGGGCAGAGGTGGGAAGAAAGATTATTTTATTCAAAAATGGAAATGACAAGTTTATGCTTCCCACATATATTTTAAATCCTTTAGAAATGAAAAAGATGTCTATCTTGTCACATGCATGCAGGGGTAGAGGCAGTGGTAGGGGGGAGAGGGAGACTGTAGCTTTAAGAAGTCTGTTTCCTTTTCTCAAATTCTCTCTAGCATTTTCCCTCTCAAGTTCACTATAAGGAATACATTATGATTGTCCCTGTTTCTAAAGGACCATTTTCCCATCTGATGAATTTAAAAAAAAATTAGAAACTTTTTTTTAAAATGAGTGCAACATTTACTAATGAATGGTGAAACATGAAACACTAAATAAGAATCGTGAAATTGAGAGTATTGGCTAAAGCTAGTGAGTCAGCCAAGGGCAACCCCTTAATGGCATAACTAATGGAATGAATTATGTGGGCTCCGCACTGCTCCTGATGCATATATTTATATTTCAATTTATTTGTACTATGGGTTTAAACTGTTTGGAATCAGTAGGGTGGAAAGGAGGAGAGTTGTACTTCTGAAGTTTAAATATATGCCACAGGGATTCCAGCCCAGTCCCTTATGCCATTTGTTCCGGCAGTTAAATAACCTAAGCAAAAGCCACGGCTACTGTGGACATTTCTGCGATCACCTTCTACTGCAGGATCCTTGTTTCAATGTACTTGAGTCTCCCTTCCCTCCCGCACACAGCTCTGTGCAGTGATTTGTGAAACGCCACGAAGGAACAAGCGAAGCCAGCCAGGGAGAGTAGTCCTGCTCTCAGGCACTAACCCAGCAGCAAGGGCGATGCACGTTACCCCGCCCCCCGGGCCGGGCCATGAGCAGGGCTCCCACCATCACCCCGCTCTTTGCGGCTCTCACGGACAGTTAATTCCGCTTAAAGACTCGATCCCACGAAATCGCTCAGCGCGGTCCTTGATTTCCCAGCCCGGGGCAGCCCGGAGAGCGGGCGGGGGAAATGCCGACGCCGCCGATTGAGCATCAGTTGTACCCGGTCCCGCGGGGCGGTGGGTGGGGCCAGCAGGGGACTCCAGGGGATCCTCTCTCCGCCCCCTGCTCGCCGGCCAGACCC
>CM057846.1:41968350-41991406 GCA_030068395.1 Apalone spinifera | reverse complement strand
GCAGAGGCATATAGTCTAGACATACCCTTAGTCTTTTCAGATTCATTGATGTAATTGTCCATATAACCCAGTCCCGTGATGTGCCAGATCCCTTATAGAACATAAGAATGGCCATACTGGGTCAGACTAAAGGTCTATCTAGCCCAGTATCCTGTCTGCCGACAGTGGCCAATGCCAGATGCTCCAAGAGAGAGTGAACAGAACAGGTAATCATCAAGTGATCCCTCTCCTGTCATCCATTTCTAGCTCCTGACAGAGACTAGGAACACCATTCCTACCCCTTCTGGCTAATAAGTACTGATGGACTTAACCTCCATGAATTTATCTAGTTCATTTTTGAACCCTGTTAAAGTCCTGGTCTTCACAACATTCTCTGGCAAGAAGTTCCACAGGTTGACTGTACATTGTGTGAAGATGCACTTCCTTTTGTTTGTTTGAAACCTGCTACCTATTAATGTTACAAGCATTAGCCATCCCATTGTGATGGTGGATGTACATATGGCCTCTGCTGTCCCCAGGGGCGGGGAGGCTTGGGGAAGCTCGGGCCATGCAGCCGCCTCTCTTCCCTCTGCTCCAGGACCAGCGGGGTAAAATCCATATGGCCTTCTCCCTCCCCACTACTCCTGGGGCCAGGGAGGCTCAGATCCTCTGGCTTTTTCCCTCTCTGCTGCTCCCAGGGGTGGAGGGTGGGGTTGGGACCATAAGTCTTCTTCCCTCCCCACTGCTCTGGGGATGCTGGGACACGCGTGCATTCTTCTCCTCCCTGTGGTGGGGGCAGGGACTCAGCAGAGGGGGGCGGGGCTGGAGGTGGGGCTGGAGGCCCGCCTCCCCCTAGAAACTGCTCAAGTCTTCTCAAATGTTCTCTGTGACAGAGAGCGTGACAGACACCTCTACTTTTATAATAATATAGATTGTTTGTATTAATGTTAATGAAGTTGTTTAAGCACCTTTAATTTTTATGAAAGTCAATGGGTACTGAGGGTGATTAGAGCTTGCAAAGATCAGACTCAAAGCTGATAGTTGGAAAGCACGTAAATCATGATGCTATAAAAACACTTTGTTTTTTGTGGACTACAAAGTAAACCTGGCTATTATTTAGAATAATGACTTACTATTATGGCCCTTTGGTGCCAACATTGCCATAGATATTACACTACTGAACTTTTTCAGAGAATAAGGTTTGTCTGAATGCTCACAAGCCACTTTTTAACTCATCTGTTTTTACCTTTTTTCTGTTTCGTCAGGGAATAGTCCTTTCCCTAGAAATAACAGGCTACATTGTAAACATTGCTTGCAACATAATTTAAAAAGCAATTACAGTTCTGGATCACAGGCAGAGTTTGTAGTAGTTTATGGCATTAGTAGGGCAGCTGTACTTCTGTGTGGCCCTTCTAGGCCAGTTTCACAAAGATTCCCATCAAATCATCAGCATAAAATTATGAGTTCATAACAGGACATTCACTAGTGAATGGTGAGCCATCCTGAGCACCCATCCTTCCCAAAGTATAATACATTCTACTGTAAGAGGAATGAGATTTATTCTACAACTAGCATCACATTCAGTGGTTTTACCCTGATTCATGGTAATTTCTATAGCTATGAAAACAAATAGTGCTTTATTGCCAAGAGATGGGTATATACAGGCCTAACTAGGCAAGGTGTTGAGTGCCCTCAATACCCACTGAAGCTGTAGGTGTTCAACACCTTCAAAGTTTAGATTCTTCTGTGGTAATTGTATACATCTATATTTTGAATCAAAGTTTCCTTAAAAAGGTCTGTTCCTAATGTTAAATGTAAATGATCAATTGCAGTTCTGCGAGGTGGACCACTCCCAGGACCCTACAGGCTGCGTCAGCTTCACTTTCATTGGGGTTCTTCTGATGACCATGGCTCTGAGCATGTTGTAGATGGAGTGAAATATGCAGCAGAGGTGGGACCTGGTTTTATCTATACTAGCGCATTGGGCAGTTGGGCAACATTTACCACTTTCCTTTTTAAGTATTTATTTGTATTTATCGATTTATGCATGAAATATGTTATTGCTGTTACTACTCATAAATAAGACCTGTGGTCAATCATTGTTGACAACAAAAACAGCTTTCCATAAACAAAAATACAATCCCAAGCCTGCCTCCTACCAGAACTATACATATTTGTAAACATGCTCCTTCCTTAAAATCACCATTTTCAGTGAGATCTTTTTGCAGCAAACAAAACTTTGGTAGCAGTATTTTATGTTTTCTCAAACTTATAATAATGTAATTTTTTTTCTGGATTTTATGAGTCACTAGGGGGCACATTTACACAGCAGGGCTTAACTCAAAATAAGCTACGCAAATTGAGCTATGTCACTCATGTAGCTTATTTCAGAATAGCGTATTTAGAGTTTAGGTGCTGTCTACACAGCACTTATTTCAAAATAGAGCAATCTTCCTCCAACTGCCCTTACTCCTCACAAAATGAGGGTTATAGAATTCGGAGTAAGAAGTCCTCCAGCTTGACGATATTTTGACATTATGTCGAAACAACTGCTGGCTGTGTAGACCCGGACTATGTTATTTTGAAATAATACTATTAATTTAACAATAATGTTGTTGTATAGACATAGCCTAGGAGGTTTTGGTATATATTTCATTATTTGCAAAATTAGAGCCCCAGGATTTATTTTTTCAGATGCATTACCAGTTGAAGGGAGGACTTTATTACAAGGACAATTCAATTAGTTGAGGTCCAAAATCTACCTTAAAAGTGGTGGAATGGAGAATATCCTTCAGATTCTAAATATGTTTTTAAAAATCTATTAGTGTATTCTCAATAATTGTTTTAAATAAATATTTGTTGATATTTTGGTGTAAACACACAAACTGTAATGGGACAAAGTCATTGTAGTTAATGGCTGAATTTGACCCAGTGTGTAATCAGTGTGGGCTTAAGCTCTGTTCACAATAAATTAATAACAAATTCTGCCTTCTTTCCATCTCGTACATGGGAGGAAGTGTAAGTCTCAAACTTCCATAGAAATAGCATGTTTACTTTCTATGGGGATTCATGGAGCAGCCTGCTAGTGTTCCTTCCAATATATACTGTGGCTCTACAACTCCCATCTGGAAGAAATGGTGGCAGGCAAGATGAATATTATATATCCTATGGCCAAAAATTTGGGGGCAGGGGAAGGCATGCAGGCTGTGGGTGATTTTCTTCTTTCCCCCTTATGCTTGTAGTATCAGCCATGGTACAGTTTCATGGGTATCCCATTTATTACTAGGGGGTTGAGTGGAAGCATTCTGTCCTCCCAAACTTCTGTTCTGAGTTCTATCAAGAAAAATCTTTTACTTTGCCTTCATTTGCAGGACTTTGTGGGGCCCAATTCTGTATTCCCCGTGCATTCAAAGCTCTCACCTGGATTCACAAGGAATGCAGGTCTGGGCCTGTAGTGGCTTTTTATTTTATAACAGGATTTATAACATTTACATTTCTTTGGTTCAAGCTACATATGGTACACTGGAATCCGAAATATAGTAATTTTGCTGGAGCTTTGAAACAACCTGATGGAGTGGCTGTCGTGGGCATTTTTCTTCAAGTGAGTTTGGAAGTTTTCATTCTTTATTCTATTGCACACCTCTATTATTCTGCTAGCCTGCTTTACTTGTCAGCTGTATACCTCATGAGAGGATAATATTCAGAATGAAGCATAAATTGGGATTATATTGGGCCTAAATCCATATAAATTTAGTGCACTCTCACCGATAAAATAGACTTTTAGCTCCGTTCATAACCTTCAGTAGTGAGTGTCATACATGTACCTGAATAAGAATCCTGTTAAATTTAGCAATTCAGCTTTTGCTTGATCAGTGATCTCTCCTCTTTATTATTTTGTACTTCCCCTGTCTTTGTGTAAGATGTAAATTTTTTTCAATGATTTTATGTGGTCTTCCAGGTCATTGATATACATTTTAAATAGTGTGGGGCCATGAACTAATCCCTGCAGGACCCCACTAGAAATACATCTGCTTGATGATGATTTTCTGTTTTCAGTTACCTTTTGAGATCTAGCCAGCTGTTAATTCATTTATTATGTACTATGTTGATTTTGTATTTTTAGTATCTTAATCAAATTGTCATGGGGAATTGAGTCAAATGCCTTACAAAAGTTTAAGTATGTTATATCAGCATTATTACTTGTAATCTTATAAAAAAAGATACCAAATTAGTTTGACAGGATCTGTTTTCCATAAACCCATGCTGATGGCCTTAATTATATTATCACCCTTTAAGTCTTTATTAACCACCTCAGGACAGGACGCAGAGATACAACTTCTTGATACCTTAAATGACTGCTTCTTGGAGCAGCTGATTCTGGAACCCACAAGGGGAGAGGCAATTCCTGATTTAGTCTTAAGTGGAAGACAGGTTCTGGCCCAAGGGGTAAATATAACTTGATCACTTGGAAATAGTGGCCATAATGTAATAAAATTTAACATCCTTGTGGTGGATAAAACTCCTCAGCAACCCAACACTGTGGCATTTAATTTCAAAAAAGGGAACTACACAAAAATGGGGAGGTTGGTTAAACAGAAATTAAAAGATACTGTGACAAAAGTAAAATCTCTGCAAGCTGCATGGAAACTTTTCAAAGACACCATAATAAAGAACCAATTTAAATGTATATCCCAATTTTTAAAAAAAACCCAAACATATAGTAAGCGAACAAAAAAGTGCAACCATGGGTAAACAACAAAGGAAAAGAAATAGTGAGAGACAAAAAAGCATAGTTTAAAAAGTGGAAGTTAAATCCTGGTGCGGAATTGTCCCAGTTTGAGATGTCATTAGAGGAGGTTTTAGAACAAATTGGTAAACTTAACAGTAACA
Organism: Apalone spinifera; assembly: GCA_030068395.1. Taxonomy (NCBI): domain Eukaryota; kingdom Metazoa; phylum Chordata; order Testudines; family Trionychidae; genus Apalone; species Apalone spinifera. The sequence goes on along the minus strand of CM057846.1, from coordinate 41,986,537 downwards.
AGTCACCAAGACCAGATGACATTCACCCAAGAGTTCTGTAAGAACTCAAATGTGAAATTGTGGAACTATTAACTGTGGTTTGTAACCTATCCTTTAGTCATCTTATGTACCTAATAACTGGAAGATAGCTAACATGACGTCAATATTTTAAAAGGTCTCTAGAGGTGATCCTGGCAATTACAGACCAGTAAGTCTAATGTCAATATTGGGCAAATTAGTTGAAACTATAGTAAAGAATAAAATTGTTAGACACATAGATGGACACAATTTGTTGGGGAAAAGTCAACATGGTTTCTGTAAAGGGAAATCATGCCCTACTAATCTACTAGAGTTCTTTGAGGAGGTCAACAAACATGTGGACAAGAGGGATCTAGTAGATATAGTGTACACAGATTTCCAGAAAGCCTTTGACAAATTCCCTCACCAAAGGCTCTTAAGTAAAGTAAGTTTTCATGGGATAAGAGGGAAGGTCCCTTCATGTATTGAAAACTGGTTAAAAGACAGGAAACAAAGGGTCGGAATAAATGGTAAATTTTCTGAATAGAGAGTTAACTAGTGGTGTCCCCCAAGGGGGGGCAAACTCACCAACCCCCAACCCACTTCTGCATCTTCCTTCCCGCAGACTGTGAGGAGCTTCAAAAAAAATCTCACCAAACTAAGTGATTGGGCAACAAAATGGCAAATGAAATTTAATGTTGATAAATGTAAACTAATGCACACTGGAAAAAATAATCCCTACTATACATATAACATGATGGGGGCTAATTTAGATATAACTACTCAAGAGAGAGATCTTGGAGTCATTGTGGATAGTTCTCTGATAACATCCACTCAATGAGCAGTGGTAGTTAAAAAAGCAGAGAGAATGTTAGGAATAATTAAAAAAGGGATAGAGAATAAGACAGAAAACATTTTATTGCCTTTATATAAAACCATGGTAAACTCACATCTTGAATACTACATACAGATGTGGTCACCTCATCTCAAAAAAGATATATTGGCATTATAAAAGATTCAGAAAAGGGCAACAAAAATGATTAGCGGTTGGGAATGGGTCCCATATGAAGAGAGATTAAAAAGACTGGGACTTTTCAGCTTAGAAAAGAGGAGCCTAAAGGGGGATATGATAGAGGTCTATAAAATCATGACTGGTGTGGAAAAAGTGAATAATGAAACGTTATTTACTTGCTACCATAACATAAGAAGTACGGGTCAAGAAATGAAATTAATAGGTAACAGGTTTAAAACAAAAAGGAAGTTTTTCTTCACAGTGCACAGTCGGCCTGTGGAACTCCTTGCCACAAGAGGTTGTGAGGACCAGGACTTTTACAGGGCTCAAGAAAGAACTAGATAAATTCCTGGAGCTTAAGTCCATCGATGGCTGTTTGCCAGGATGGGTAGGAATGATGTCCCTAGCTGCTATCAGAGTCTGGGAATGGGTGACAAGAGACAGATAGCTTGAAGATTCCCTATTCTGTTCACTCCCTCTGGAGCATCTGACATTAGCCACTGTTGGCAGACAGGATACTGGGCTAGATGGACCTTTGGTCTGACCTAGGCTGTTCTTATTAGACCCATATCAGCTGTTCTATTATTTTGCACAGGATCAATGCCAGGCTAACAGTCTTATAATTACCTGGGTTGTCCTGTTTATCCTTTTCAAAATATTGGCAGAACAGTAGCAGAACACTGGGTCAGTCCAGTGCAGAAATGGGATCCTACCATGAAGACTGGGTTTGGTTCAGATTCTAACTATCTTCAGATCCAGCAAGGTTGGTAGACAGTCAAGTTTCCCTACTGCATTACAAACAAAGGGTTAGAGTGACAACATTTTGGGTTGGTAGGACTTGTACCTACATAATGCAGTATAGACACTGGTGCCTTAGATTGGGACCAAGAGTTTAATAATTCCTAACTTGCAGTTCCAATTGAATGTAGATGCTCAAGACCTTCATTAATTATATCAGTGTCTGCCAACTCAAATTCTGCTAACACAGGTCTTACATTGCAGTGTAGACATACATCGTGGGTTGAACAGTAGTTGGATATTGAAAATTCCTATTTAACTTTTGTAATACATTTTCTTTCTGAATTGGCTTTTAGTGTCTATTATGAGAATGAACATTGGTTATTTACAGATGTAGTGGTAGCAGGTGCTCTGTGCACTTTTGCACACACCTCTGAAAATGTACATTGAGCCTCACCTTCAGCAATGCTCACATATTAGAGGGCTGAGACACTTTTCAGTATTTCGTTTTGATGCTACTGAAACATTTTGCACTTTTCAGTCAAAACTGTTCAGCAAAAATGACACAAAAACTTTTGGTTCACCAAAAGTACATTTTTCAGGAAATAAACTATTCACTGAAGATATTTCATTTAGCTCTAGTGATACTCGATAGAGTCAAGAAGTCTTATCTGATGCCATACTTCATTGACTGTTTGGTTTATATGAAGCCTGAAGAAAGAGGCCCAGGAGAAAGTAGTTTAAGAAAGGCAAATTTACATTACTGGTGACATGAACCATGTCTTAGTCCATTCTTCCAGAGGTGAGAAGCTAATTAATTTTAGACTCTGCAGTTTTATACTCTTTTGAAATACAGAAAATCATAATGTAGTATTTCATTACACTTCTTTATGTGAGATCAAATCCTTTGCAAAGATACCATTTTCCTGCTTCTATTTCCGTGCATACTGAGTTTAGCATGTAGTTATATTCTGTAATAAAATTAAGCTACTCACAAGAGCGAAAGCATGCATTTGGTAGAAAAATTAACATGGTGCATATACATGCTAATGAAAGAATACATTTTCTGTTTATTAGAAGTAAAAATTGTGTAAGATGTAAAACTAATTTACTTATAATCATCAGATTTCTTCTTTTGCATCAAGTTTATAAGATAGTGTACATGCCATCTTGCCTCACTTAAATCAGTGGGAATTATACTAGTCATTTCAACTGGAGAATGACTGAGCCTTCGAGACAGGTTTTTTTTTCTTCTATGAGTAACATTTTGTTTTTCGGTACAAAATGGTTAGAGAATGTTAACTGACAGATGGGATGGGTCAAATTGAATTTTCATGCAATCGTGAGATATGGAAAACAAATTCAGCTGCCATAACTACTATTCAACTCATGCTTTCTCCATTACAGGTAGGAAAAACTCCCAAACCAGAGATGAAGAGAATTCTTGAAGAAATAGATAATATTAAGACAAAGGTAACCAAATAGTTTTTATTGTATAAAGGTAACTAGGTGGATACAGTAACAAAATCCAGAAGGCTAGATTTGCAAGTCTGTTTGGTCTGCTTTGCAGTGTTCCAGCAACACATAGCTGCCCCAGAATATCTTCTTTTCATTAAGGAGAAATGTAATTCCTCCTCTCATTTCTCTAAGGCCCTCCATTGACTTCAATGAGCTTTGGAGCTGCACAATTGCCAGGCAGCCATCATTGATAGCAGCACAAATATGACTGCAAAGCCTATCCTAAGCTGTTTTTCAAATTAATGAGATAGTTACCTAAGGGCCTTTCATAGGCAGAATTCCCACAGAAGAAAGCTTAGTTTGCATAAGAATTATAGTATTAGGTCTAGATTTATTTAACACTGGAAGTAAATGCAACTACTGGATATTTCCTAAAAATATTAGTCTGTGTGTGCTTGCCTTTAAGCACATGAGTACTGCAATTGATATGTGGGATCCAGTCCTGAACCTCTCCACTAGCTCCCTATTCTCTGTCACCTCAACTTTAAACTTCTTTCTCTCTTTTTATCCTCTAGTCCAGGGCTGGGGAACCTTTTTTGGGCCAGGGGCCACTGACCCAAAGAAAAATCAGTTGGGGGCTGTGCAAAAGTGAGAAGCAAATAAATAAATAAATAAATAAATAAATAAATAAAAATAAAAAAACAATACCTCATTGATGTGGCCCCCAAATGAGAAGCAGAAAGACACACTACACATTCTCCTTGCATAGCAGAGCCTGGGGTGGGGACAGGTTAGTAGATGTTGTGGTCCCCCATAGGCTTTGGGTCTGGCCAAAAATAAGAGGTTCAATGTGTGGAAGGGGACTCCTGGGAAGCAGGCTAGGGATGTGGGACCAGGACGGGAAGGAAGATGCAGAAGTGGGTTGGGGGTTGGTGAGTCTGGAAGGATGATAGGGTGCAGGAGTGGATTTGTGGTGTGGGGACTGGTTGGGAAGGTGGGTGCAGGAATGGGCTGGAGGTAAGAGGTCAGTCTGTGAGGTGGGGTGGAAGGTCTGGGCAAGATGGGGAGGTTCAGGACTGGAGCACCAACACTGGCTCCCCAGTCCCCGACCCAGGCTTCAGGGGCTGGATCCAGGCAATAATAATTCCCCACCTCTGCTCCAGTCCCTACATAGCTCTATTTCTTCCTAGTTATCCAATCCTGAGTCATTTATCACCCTCTCCTATACTCTCTGCTCTGCCAAAGACAACAGCCCTTAAAATTCCACTCATTTCTTACTCTTGCAAATGCCTTTTTAAGCAACAGCTTCAATACCATAACCATAACCAAAAGTTCTTAAGAAAATAGGTGAACACAGTAATTTAATATGGTAAAAAAACCAGCAGTGAAGCTAGCCTCCTTAAATGGCACCTGAGATTCCTTAACTTTATCAGATTTTACACCTTGTTTTAGTAATAATGGAAAGGAAGATGTTCAGGTTTGGATAGTGAAAGCTAGTCAGTCACCACACATATTTCAAAGCAGTGTAGAATTGTGCTGTAGCTATTGAAACAGTACAAGTAAAGCAGAGTACGCTTGGGACAAGGAATTACAAGATACTGTGTATTTATTTTGAAGTATTATATTTATAACACTTATTTTTTCTTGGCAGAGGATAAAGCTCATTAACTCTACTTATTTATGTATAGGACAAGTTACTAAAAATGTCTTGGACCTAATTATTTCTTGTACAGTCCTAATTGTTAGGTAAATGTACATTATGATGATATGAGTTTGTCAGATGTTTCAACCTTTATTTGCAGCAGTGCACACTGTGATAAAGTACATCTTATTTTATTTACATGGGTAATCTCAGACTTGGGTTAGTGCTCATTTTTAGAACAGTAAATTGCAGGGCATATAAGGAGGAGAAGGTTAATCCATTGCATATCATCCTGGTCCATTATTGCATGGAAACTTGGGTCTCTCTTTAAGCAAGATTTGTCTCTCCATTAGTGTTAGTAACAATATTTTTTTTTATTTATTTAAGGGGAAAGAGGCTCCTTTTCAGAACTTTGATCCGTCAATTCTTTTCCCTAAATCTCGGGACTATTGGACGTACCATGGCTCCTTCACTACACCACCGTGTGAAGAGTGCATTACCTGGATTCTTCTGAGAGAGCCTATTATTGTCAGCTCAGACCAGGTAAACTTCAGCTGGACATTAACCTCCCTAGTGTCGTCATTCTTTCACAATTTGAAATGATTTATTTATGTGCCTCCCTGACCTTAATCTTTCAATAAGGAAAGCTCCCACTGGAGTCAGTGGGAAGTTGCATGAGTAATTGAGTTAAAACACAGTAAAAGCTTTGAATTACAGGACTGGGTTCTTCAGTTAGAAACTATTCATCTGGCTTTATTAGGAACACCACTGAGACTCTGAAAAGAGTTGTATAGGACTCCACTTTTCCCTGGGCCCGCTGTTCCATAGCCTATATAATGCCAGTGTCAGCAGGTGGCAGCAGAGATCTAAATCTCTAGTTAAATTCCTCAATTGGAAAATCATTTTGGAAAATTGTTGGATCCCCTTCTTGACTACTTAGGCCATGTCAGTGGGGAGGAGTCAAGGCACCAGATACCATGGACAGAGGATCATAAATCAGTTGTGATAGGCTGGGGGAGGGGTGTAGTCACAGGGAGGTAGGGGGTGACCAGGAAGTGAATGTGAGAGATTAGGGCAGTGGTCCCCATCCTTTTGGGGCTGCCGGGCACCCGGGGGCGGGGTCACTCATGCGCCGGGGGGCGAGGCCACTCATACGCTGCGTGCCCGGAGCTGGTGCCACCCATGCGCCGCACTCCCGAGGCTGGCGCTACAACTGTGCTGCACGCCCAGAAGTGGGGCCGCCCATACGCCGCGCGCCCAGGGCTGGAACAGCTCATGTCCCATGCGCCTGGGGGTGGGGCCGACACCACCCAGGCGCTTCATGCCCAGCGCCTGTGCCGTGCGCCCGGGGCCGGCGCCGTCCCTATGCCACGCGCCCGGGTCAGCGCCGCCCATACGCTGCAAGCCCAGGGCCAGCACAGCCCTCACGCTGCTCACGTGGGGGCAGGGCCGCTCATGTGCTGCACGCCTGGGCCGGCACCACCCATATGCCGCATGCCCAGGACTGGCACCGACCTCGCGCTGCACACCCAGGGGTGGGGCCGCCTAACTGCCGCGCGCCCAGGGCCGGCACCACCCATGCGCTGCATGCCTGGGGGCGGGGCTGGCCCTGATCACTCGGCGGGCGCACAGAAATGGCTCAGCGGGCGCCAAGGTGCAAGGTGTAAGGGATGGTACTTGGTCCTGCTGTGAAGGCAGGGGACTGGACTCAATGACCTTTCAAGGTCCCTTCCAGTTCTAGGAGATAGGCAATCTCCATTTTATTTATTTATTTGTTATGGAGGAGAGGGTAGGAAACAAACAGAAGCCTCTTTCCCTCCCTGGTGCTCCTGGATGTATGGGCTTGTTTGTTGGTTGCCAGGGCAACAACAGGGGTTGGGTCCACTCCTGGCTTTGGAGACATCTGGGGCTTAATGCTGGAGAAGCAGGCGGCCTGCAAGTTACCCAACTTCCCAGGGGTGGTGGGGCTTAGGCTTTGGACTTCAGTCCTGGGGTGGCAGGGACAGGCTCTGACTGTGAGGAGGCTGGCTCTGGCTTTGGGCAGTTTTGGGCTCCATCCTCCAGCTATGGAGATTCAGGCTACAGCTTCCCTCAGCCCTCCTCCCTCCATTCATGGCTTAATTTGTCCCCAGGCTTGTCCAGGCCGAGTACATCTGTGAAAAGTGATACTTGTATAATTGTTAAAATCACTTTTCACGGTAGGCTAATTAGCTAGCAGTAAATAAACTGCAATGATTTGGATATGTATATGTGCATATTTATCTTCCTAAAGCAAATGAAGTTTTTTATGGAAAAGTGTGAGAGTGACCCCAAGCAAGAGTTGGTGGCCCCACTCTGAGACCATACAAAATTTGTCCTGAGAATCCCTAGAGCTGAGTGGGAGCTGAGAGCCTGGGATCAGTGGGAGACCTGGCTGGCAGGCTCACAGCTCCTCAAAAGCCCATTGTTCCCTATTCAGGGACAGGATCTCCTCTGGGTTGGGGACATCAGGGCTTCTAGCATCTGTGGCCCCTGGGTAGTGTCCCAAAGGGATGGCCCCAGAACCCATGCTCCAGAGTATTTTTAAATGTTTTGTTTTTATTTTGAATTTGAACTAAAGCAAATTTCAACATATCTCCATGAAATGTCCACTTCTGGCATTCATCTCTAACGTTCATCTTTCAGGCAGAATATTTCCCACGTCTATTTTTTTCCTTTTTAAAGTTTGAGCAAAATCACCATTTACTCTTGAATGAAGACTGAGGGAAAAAAATTACACTTTTACTGTGGAATGCAGCAAATGAGGGCAGGATGAGTGAGACTAATTCTGAACAGTGAACTGTTGTTTCATTCACTATGCACTGAAAGAAGCAAAGGTTCTTATGATAATCTAATTAAAAACTATCATAAATGCAACCTTACGATTGGCATTTCTCAGGGATTCATTTTACAGCCATAATTTCCTTTAAATTTACTTTTTATTTAATATTTCAAAAGATTCTTCCCTAATATCAGTCTATTTGAAATACTGATAGAGATGCAGCCATGTTAGTCTGTTGTAGCTGAAACAAAAGACAGAACTATGTAGCACTTTAAAGACTAACAAGATGGTTTATTAGGTGATGAGCTTTCGTGGGCCAGACCCACTTCCTCAGATCAATATGTGGAAGAAAATCGGCACAACCATATATACCAATGGCATTGGTATATATGGTTGTGCCGATTTTCTTCCACATATTGATCTGAGGAAGTGGGTCTGGCCCAAGCATCTCTCCACCTTTGCTGCTGGGCTGGAACGTCCTCCCTCCTGTCCAGCATGCAGAGGCTGCTCTAGCAGGCCAGAGCATCCCTTGCCTGTGTCCCACCCCACCACAAGCAGGGGCTGCATTGTCTGGGATGCTGAAGCAGCGCGTGTCCACGGTGCCCTCTCCCCATCCCTGCCTGCGACAGGTGGGGAGCTGCTCCAGCCCTGCCAGTTACCAGTTATCTGGTTAAAACTTCACATCCCTAATTTCTAGGCTAAATTCTAGTAGGCAGAAGTGGTGATTTTGGGTGACCTTCAGTTCACTGATCTGAAGGTTTCATATCCAAGATGATAGTCCTTGATGATAAATAAATATATCTATAAATTTTAATGGTAGAAAGCTGATAAAATTGACCAAAGGTCTTTTTGGCAATCTCAGATGTAAAGATCAATTTTCTAATATAGGATTGCTCCTACACTCAGTAGTCCACAATGTATGAGTGTCCCAAATTTCAAGATTGTGACTCAGTAGGAAAATGAAAATTTAAGGGACTGTTTATGTATCTATTAGTTTATATATACCGGTATGTACTTACATATGTGTAACTTCTCACCCAGGATCTCAAAGTGTTTTATAATGTGATACAAATAAACTCAGGCAGGCATTTTTGACACTGCATACATATTCTGTTGACATGAGCATATCACAAAATAATTTGATTTCCAAATTCTGACCCATATTTTTGTTGCTGCTTATTATATGAAAAATGAAGTAAATGAATACAGTGAGATCGCTAGAACTGAGGGCTGATTTAAACCTAGGCCGAAAGGTGAAAGCGAACAAAAGCTCCTGAATGACTATATTTACATATCTCAGAGCTGTATTTTCATAGCTCATTCAAAGACAGCACTAGTCTGGAAGTCATTTCCCTATTTCCCTTTGTTTACACCAAAATATAAAGGTATTAGATATTTGGAAGCTTCTCCTAGCATGCAAGATGCAAATTGGCTCTGGTCAGCTTTCTTGACTGAACAACACAACTCTTGTTAGTGTTTACTGACTCAGCTATTTGCATAACAGGGTATCAGATATGGGTTTATTTGGAACTTTCATGAAGGCATAGTTGTTAACGAACAGCTCTGTGTTGCATTAGCAATAAAAATATCAACTTCTTCTCTCCCTCTCCCCCACTTTATGGGTTTATTTTAGTGTGAAATTCATGCAATAGCTATGTGCTGAATCATTGATCCAACTTCATCTGATATATTTCCAATAACTGCTACATCCAGGCATTAATTGTTCTTCCAGTAACCAACAGGACTTGTGTGCAACTTGCAAGGGAACACTTCAGTGAGTTCATACAGAGAGCCTGATCATTTAAAAAATAATTATACTTGTAGCCTGTGCTTTGTTGTTTATTTGTGGTTATGCTGCTTTAAAGACAGCATTATTAGTAGTAATATTTATAATAGTGCCAAAGAGCCCCAGTCATGGATCAAGGCCACACTGAGCTGGGCCCGGTACAAACACTGAACAAAATGTCAGTCTCTGCCCCAAAGAGCTGATGCTGTGTAAGTGACAATCACCTCAGAGAACTTCACAGGATCAGACCCTTAAAGCTCTCTAATCTTAGAAGCCTGCTAATGTTTAGGCTTGCTGACAGTAATTGTTGTAAGTACTAGTCCCTTTGCCAAAGAGGTCAAGATTGTTCTTCATCTGTATGGCTGGGACATTGGAGGCCAAATTGTCCAGTGTGCAACTGGTGCACTTGGAAAGATGTGCTCTCCCGATATACATTAGGCTGTGCATCATTACCCAATCCACTTTTTGTTGTATTATTTCTACAACCCTTGTGGCCTGCCTGGATTTTTACAGCAAATTCATATACAGGGTGAGTGGGGGTACAGCAGCAATTGGATACATTGAAAATAGGGCCCTCTGGTGCAGAGCCAGAGCATGTTATCAAGTCATAAAAGGACCTGGAAAATGCTGCTTGTGGTATCACACAAGGAGAAGTTAACCCGGACTTTTTTATTTTTTATTTTTTCAGCATAAAAGAAACAAACTGAATGGCCTGCTTCAAACCCATTCAAAGTATTGCAGGAGGGAGCATCCCACTTAATAATATTGCTGCCATGGGTATTGGGTCTTCCTGCTACATGACAACAAGATACAGTCTGTGCCTTAGCATGTTAGTGAAGCAAAAAATTCATTGGAAAATCCAGCCGTTAAGGGCTTCTTACAGGACCAAATCCTGACACCTCCTCTGCAACCTCTATTGGTAGGACCAAATGCTGCATTTCTTGTGCCGAATGGAAGGGGACAAGATTTGGGGCCCCTGCATAGGTCATCCACATCTCTTGGATGTCACAGAACTTTGCAAACCAGTGCTCTCTGCACCCCATCACCTGGAGCCTGTGGATGGCTCAAGGCAATGGACCCCCAGGCTATTTTTACCCCACAGATGGTAACATACTGGCCACAAGGGTTATTGCAGTCACTCTCTGGGTTTAGGAAAGAATTTCTTCTCCCCAGCCCTGCTGAGAGCCTCAGGGCATAGCCTAGTCACTCCACGTGTCTGTGTTCTCTACAACAGAATTACATTTCATTATTTCATTTAATAAAATTTTGTTAAATCACTCTTACTCTTTCTCTAGCCTAATAAGACAGCCTTACATTCTGAACATGGCATACAGTGAGCCATGAATTTGTTATTATGTTTCAGATTACTAATCCAGATGAATTTTTCATTGCTTTTCAAAATAAGTACTCTACAGGCCAGCTGTCGCTCTGATTTCTGTCATCCTTTGTACTCTTATCCTGCCTCCCTGATCATGAAGGAAAATTCCCTTGAAGTTCCACAACACAAGGGGCATACAAGGGCTGCCTATCCTTGGCACATCACAGAGCTCCTCAGTGCAAGGACATGTGGGGATGTGTCATGAAGAGGCTAGGCATGTTCAGAGGTTCCACTGCTTAACAGATCTACTGTGTAAGAATCCCCGGAGACTATTCCAGCCATTAGCCTGCAGTAGTCTCCATGCATTAGCCCAGTGGTTGGCCCAGCTAGTCGGTCTAGGCATCACACCTTAAATTGCCCCTAAGTGAATTCCATGCTGATATTGTTATTTTGCTTTTTTGCAGATGGCAAAGCTCCGAAGCCTCTCCATCAATGCTGATACAGAACCCGTGCGCCCCATGGTGAATAACTGGCGCCCTCCTCAGCCTGTGAAAGGAAGGGTGGTGAAAGCCTCATTCCAATAAAGTCTATACTAAAAATAGGTGTCTTCAAGTGAAGAAATTCCTACATCCCAAAGTCTAGTTAGCTTTGTGCCCTCTACTGCTCTTCCTCTAGAGGCAGAGCTCTGTTTCTCATTTTGAAATGCTGAGTAATGAAATGTCATGGAGCTATTAATTTAGTTTTGAGAATTATTAAAAAATAATCAAAGTTGAGGCAAATTCTAACCTTAGCATGAAAATGTGGAATCTATGTTTGGATATCAATAGCAACCATGTTAGTGTTAATAATTGTATTTGTATGGATATTTCTATGGAAGAAAAAAGGTGTAATTCCCCAGTATCCTTATTTTCTTCAGTGCTCACCTTTTGAAGACTATAAAGGTTTCCAACTAATAGAAACAATGTCATCTGAATTTAAAATGGGCAATATGGGTTAAATTCTATTATCAATTGTACTAACGTAATCTAGTTTGAATGCCTATCTGTAACTGGGAACAGATTTTTGATCATTGCATTCATATAAAACTCTGGAGAGTATAAAGACTCACTAAATTCCTACTGATAATTAAAGCAAGTTAAGATTTTAACAAATTGAAAGGTTAATATTGTACAATTTTATTCTGAAAATTGAAATCAAGTTGTTAGATCAAACTAAGAGCATAGAATTGGTAGAAATCCCTTTAGCATCCTAAGAGTAATGTCATTTCCATTTTTAATACTGTACCATTTTCCTTACGTATATCAAGGCCAAATTTTGCCACATATGCATTTGATCGTAATGTCTCTGACATTTGCATGTAAATGTTTGAGATAAGAATTTAACTCATTAATTAAAAGCAATTGATTATGATGGTCTCTTCCTTTGCTGTCGGATTTATGGTAGCAAGAGCAATGAAAAAGGACTGCATAACTGCATTTGAAGTAACACCACTTCTGCCTTAGCAGACCCAACACTAATAAATATACTTAAATCAGAGTTGCTAGTTTTGATTTCATTTCTAATGTTGAGTGACAAGAAAAATAGCAGACACAAATTTAACAGACAAACTTGTCAATGTCTTCCATAATGCATCTGTTATGGGTTTCTCTGAGCCAGTGGGCCATCTCACAAACAAACTCCTTATAATTTTACAGCAGTCAAACTGATATTCAACTCAATGTAGCCACCTGGGCTTTACATTCCACAAAGTAAACAAAAACAATCTTTGGCTGAACAACTGGGTTTGGGGGTTAAGATAGGAAAAATACTTCCTCTAACTCTGGAAAGAATTGCTTTTTGCAGGCTAGTTTACAGTGCCATGGGGCCTTATTGACTTTTGTCTGCTCCAAGCCCTTCCAACTGATGTAGGTCCAGTTCTCATTGGTTCCCTCTATAGTTGATGCTGGACATCCTCTCGAAGCAGTTCCTGGAGGTCTAACTTCTCTGCTATTATTTTCCACAAAAGGGCACTGTCTTCATTGGGCAGGGCTTCTAGCAGAGGGTAGCAAATGCCCAGTACAACTCCTCACCACATGCCTGTATAACTTAGAAATGGACAAAGAATGCAATACCCAACGTATTTAGCTATTTGCTTGATCTTAAAGATACAGTCATGTTGGGGAGATTTGTGACTCCAATAGTAGCTCAAAGATATGGTACTTCATCAGGGAAGTACCAATTGGCACCTGGGGTCCTCTCCTTCCAGGAAAAGCCTCATTCCTAATAGCATTTACTTCTCTTTTGGACATGTACTATCCTTGATCCCACCAAACCCGTATATTCAGAAGTATTCTGCTTAAACTTTTCTGAACTGATCTGACTCATTTCTAATAATGCTATTGTAAGTGAACTCTAGTTTCCTGCAAGGAACCACAGAATATAACCAGCTGGACTGTTGGATCACTGAAATTTCCTTTTTGCCACTACTTCATCTCCATACGTTACAGCACACAAACCTAAACTTTTAAGGATGGAATGAATAGCTTAATTGCTCTAAGGACATAGATTGGTATTCAGTCAATCCTGTGAGGTTGAAGTCAAGTCAGCTAATAGATTTCCGCAAGCCTGAATAAAAGCTGGCTTTTGGTCAGTGCTAATTAAATCTCTTGGAACCAATCAGAGCTAATGCAAAATGCCTTTTTCGATCCTGATACCCCATACCTGCAGGATATATTTTCACACTGCTATTTAGATGCACTATTAGACATCTCTGGTGTTGTGCAATTCAATATAACAAGCAAATATTCAACAATGTTAGGGTGGAACAAGCCAGCATGAGCCAAGATAGTCTCATAAAAATAACACAAATATGTCTTTATTTAATTCATGATATTATGAAAAAAGGATAATTTTGTGTATAATAGGTCAGCTTGGCAGTGATTTAAATGTTAGGGTGTGGTTAGCAACTGCACCATACACTCTGCTTCTGTAATGATAAACTGACTAGAACTGGAGTTGACCATTCTAAGTGAATGACCTTTCTTGTCATCCATGAGGCTATGCAGGTTGCATCAGACCTGGCAGAAGCTTCCTCAAGTGTAACAGCTTTGGTTTCCATTACTGCTTTGCAGTGGGCATGCATTGTTATATTATGAGCAACATGTATCCTATGATTCATGACTATATCATCTCTCAAATGAGCCGTGTGATCCTCCTTCCTGTCTTGAATCCTAAGCATTCAACTAGTGTGACAATTCTAACATTTTGATTCAGCTGGATTTGGCTTAGTGATGCATTTCACTGTGGCCTTCTGAATGCTCTCACATAACGTGTACATAGTGTCTGATGGATCGCTGAATACACTTAATGTTTATTCATTTGCTGAAAGTAACACCAATGATTTAGTAGGATTATACTTTCCATCTTTACGTGGAGTGGCCTTCTGGGGGGAATCAAAACTGGAACCCTGATCAATAGACAGGGTTCACCTATTTCTGTATAAAGTTAGTATGTTTTCTGTTGCAAAGGCAGAGATGTGAAATAAATGTAGCCTTTTGGTGGTCTATCAAGGATGCAGTATATCCAGTTATGCTGATCTTCTATTACAAGGGGTTCTCAAACTTTTATTTTTTGCTGCCCCCCTCTCCGCCCCCTGTGAAAATATTTCAGGCTGTGATAACAACCCTGTTCCAAAAAAAAGTGATAGCAAATTATTGTACATACTCATAGGAACATGCACCCTAATATTGCCAGTGCTTCTGTGGTGCACTGCCTTTAGAGCTGGGTGTCTGGAAAGTGGCAGCTATTGGCCAGGTACCCAGCTCTGAAGGCATTTCAACTGCCAGCAGCAACATAGAAATAAGAGTGGTATGACACAGGGCAACAGTTGCTGTACCCCTCACCCACTACCCCGGCAATATTTTTTGTAATCTAGAATCATAGAAGATTAGGGCTGGAAAAGACCTCAGAAGGTCATATAGTCCAATCCCCTGCTCAAAGCAGGACCAACCCCAACTAAACCATTCAGCCAGGACTTTGTTAACCCTGATCTTAAAAATCTCTAAGAATGGAGATTCCCACCACCTCCCTAAGAAATCCATTTCAATGCTTCACCACCCTCCTAGTGAAATAGTTTTTCCTAATATTCAACATAGACTGCCCCCACTGCAGCTTCATACCATTTCTCCTTGCTCTATCTTCTGCCATCACTGAGACTAGCCTGGCTCCATCCTCTTTGGAATCCCTCTTCAAGTAGTTGAAGGCTGCTATCAAATTCCGTCTCCCATTCTTCTCATCTTCAGACTAAATAAGCCAACTTCATTCAGCCGCTCCTCATAAATCATGTGTTCCATCCCCCTAATCATATTTGTTGCCCTCCACTGGACTCTTTCCAATGTGTCCACATCCTTCTGTAGTGGGGGGCCCCAAAAATGGATGCAGTACTTCAGATGTTGCCACACCAATGCTGAATAGAGGAAAATAATCCCTTCCCTTGTTCTGATGTCAGTGTTCCTAATAACGCAGCCCAATATGCTATTAATCTTCTTGGAAACAAGGGCACATTGTTGACTCATATCAGCTTCTTTTCTACTGTAATCCCCAGGTCCTTTTCTGCAGAACTGTTGCTTAGTCCGTCAGTCCCCAGCCTGTAGCAGTGCTTGGGGTTCTTCCGTCCCAAGTGCAGGACTCTGAACTTGTTCAGATTTCTTTTGGCCCAATCCACCAATTTATCTAGGTCACTCTGAACCCAATCCCTTCCAGTGTATTTACATCTTTCCCCATCTTAGTGTCATCCACAAACTTGCTGAAGGTGCAATCCATCCCATCATCCAGATCATTAGTGAAGATGTTGAACAAAATCGGTCCCAGGACCGAACCCTGGGGCTCTCCACTTGAAATTGAATGCCAACTAGACATCGAGCCGTTGATCACTATTTTTGAACCTTGAGAAGCGGCGAGGGGTCCTGTGGCACCTTATAGACTAACCGAAGTGTTTGGAGCATAAGCTTTCGTGGGCAAAGACCCACTTCGTCAGATAAGGTTCAAATATTTTTGAACCTTATACTCCATTCATCCAAACCATATTTCTTTAACTTGTTAGCAAGAATACTATGGGATACCATATCAAAAGCTTTGCTAAGTCAAGGTATATCACAAATACTGCTTTCCCCATATCCACAGAGCCAATTATCACATCATTGAAGGCAATAAAGTTGGTCAGGCATGACTTGCCTGTGGTGAATCCATCTTGACTGTCCTGATCACTTGTCCTCTTCTCCAAGTGTTCCAAAATAGATTCCTGAGGACTTGCTCCATGATTTTTCTGGGAACTGAGATGAAGCTGACCAGTCTGTAGATCTCTGGATCCTCCTTCTTCCCCTTTTTTATGGGCACTATATTTGCCTTTTCCCAATTGTCCAGGATTTCCCGCAATCCATGAGTTTTCAAAGACAATGGCCAATGGCTCTGCAGTCACATCAGACAATTCTCTCAGTACCCTTGGATGCATTAGATCTGGTCTTATGGATTGTGCATGTCCAGCTTTTCTAAACAGTTCTTATTCTGTTTTTTCGCTGTTGAGGGCTGCTCACCTCCTCATACCATGCTGCTCAGTGCAGCAGTCTGGGAGCTGACCTTGTCTGTGAAGACTGAGACAAAAAAAAGCATTGAGTACTTCAGCTTTTTTCACGTCACTAGGTTGCCTTCCCCATTTAGCAGATTAAGAGGAGTAAGGCCCCTAGATGGTTCCTCCAGCACTTGCACCATGAAGTTATCCTGAACACTCTCCAAAAACTTCCTGGGTTGCCTGTTTACTGCTGTACTCCTCTCCCAGCAGAAGTCAGAGTGATTGAAATCTGTCATGGAAACCAGAGCCTGTGATCTGGAAACTTCTGTTAGTTATTTAGAGAATGTCTCGTCTACCTCATCCTCCTCATCTGATGTCTATAGCAAATGCCCATCACAACATCACTTTTGTTGCTCTCACCTCTAATCTTAACCCAAAGACACTGAAGTTTCATAATGGAGCTCTGAGTAATCATACTGCTCTTTTACATACAGTGCAACTCCTCCATGTTTTCTCCCCTCTGAATAGTTTATACCCTTCCATGACAGTGCTCCCCTCATGCAAGTTACACCCCCCCCCCCAAGTCTTTGTTATTCCAATCACATTATGGTTCTTTGACTGTGCCTGGACTTCCAATGCTTCCTGTTTGTTTCCCAGGCTTCTTGCAGCCATATACAGTCTTGATTGTTTTACTTTCTCAGTATGAATCAGGAGGCTTCCCCACTGCACACTCCTCCTTGTGTTTCATCTCAGTGTTCCACTTCTCCACTTACCATAGGACTTAGATCACCATTCCCCCAGAGAACCTACTTTAAAGCCCTCTGGTGGATCCCATCTCTTCCTAAAAATCCTTGTTCCTGGAACAATATCCGATAGTTGAAGAATACAACAGTTTCTCTCTGACTCCACCTGTGCAACCCCACGTTAACTTCCACAAATCAATGGTCCCTTCCTGGGCCTTTTCTTTCAACAGGGAGGATGGGCAAGAACACAACTTCTGACTCAAAGCGCTTTTCCTTCTTCCCAGAGCTGTGCAGTGTGCAGTTACCCACACAAGGTCATTCTTGGCAGAGGTGAGTGCACTTTTTTACATGGACAAATTGAAGAGAGTTCAGAGAAGACCAAAAATTATAAAAAGTTTAGAGAACCTATGAGGAAAGGTTTATTTAAAAAAGGCATATTTGGTCCTGAGAAAAGAAACCTGAGCAAGGAACCTGATAAGTTTTTTAATATGTTAAGGACTGTTATAAAGAGTGTTGTCCATCAGACTTAGGACAGTGTTAATGTGCAGCAAGGAGATATAGGTCAGCTACTAAGAAAAAAACTTGCTAAGGTCTGGAATAAGTGTCCAAGGATCTGCAATTCATGGAAGGGTCATAAAGGGGGGTACCAGCTAAAATGAGTCACATGACCACCCTGCCCCCCAGCCTGGAGTCTCTGCATCCTCTCTGTCCTTTCTCCATACCAGGTCATTGGGAATAAAGGTGGGGAACATGAGGCTAGCAGCTCCTTCGGTGCATCTGTACTGCCCCCAGCCTTGTCCTCTAGTGGGGATGCATAGACCATGAGAGAGACAGATGTGTGGAAGGTCTGGGGATGGTGCAGCCACACCAGCTGATGGCCACTAGTTTTTCTTTCTCAACTGTTTTTCCCTGCTAAATGTGCCCTCCTGGCCTCAGGGGAAATGCATGTGGCCCTTCTTGCCCCTCCCACATGTTGCCTTGGATAAGTACAGGTTAGACAAACATCTGTCATGGATATTTTAAATTTACTTGGTCCTCACTCAGTGAGGGAGGATGACCTGTCAATGTCCCCCCTACCCCTACATTTCTATGAGACTATGGCTGTGTCTAGACTGCATCCCTTTTCCGTAAAAGGGATGCAAATTAGA
>CM057846.1:41940798-41956436 GCA_030068395.1 Apalone spinifera | reverse complement strand
CGCCAGTCTAGACGCAGCCCTGAAGTTTGCTTCCAAATTTCAGGTTATCTTTTTTGGTATCAGAGAGACAGTTATTTTTCTCAGCTACAGTTTCATACTGGATGATACCCTCGCCTCATTTAAAGATAACGGCAAAACTTCCAGACTTCAGTGGAGCTAAGATTTTACCATCTGACACTTAGGCTATATCTACACTGCGGTGCTATTTGGGATATCAGAGGTATTCCAAAATAGCTATTCTGCATCTTTTGAGTGCGCCCATTATTCTGAAATATAACAAGCTCGATATTCCAACATTCCTGTAAACCTCATTCCATGAGGAGTAAGGGATGTTTCAGAATAGCAATTTATTTCAAAATAAGTGCTGTGTAGACTGCACCAAATTTCGCAATCAGCTATTTTGAAATTGACTCGAAATAAACTAAGCAATTTATTTAACTCAAATTGTGAAGCTTATTTCAAGCTACAGGTGCAGTGTGGACACACCGTAGTGTTCTCTCCATGTTCGTCTCGTCATTCTCTAGTAGTCTGCTTTTTAAAAAAGATGTGTCTGGTCACATTTATATTCTGAATGTTGAAAAAGGGAGTAGAATTAATATGTTCTTACTATTCTCACCTAATTTAGAGGGTTTTCCCCTTGCATTTACATTATCTCTGTCCAGTTGAAGCTTTAGCTATGTTTCAGGGAACGAATGCCCTTTTTATAGCAGAGGAAACCCAGGGGAGCTCTCTGGTTCCCTATGAAATAAATAGTAGTGAACTGAGAGATGGAGGCAGGTGATTTTGGTGGATGCAGAGACGGGCTGAATGTACCAAAATGGAATGTTCTTGGAAAGGGACTTAATTTCACATGTGAGCTCATGATGGTATGTCTCAAAAGTGGTAGGTTTATAGTGGATGGTTTTCTCAAATGGGGTGCTTACAAACTGTCGGGATAATTCAGAGGAGGCTTTCCGGAGCTCCATTAAGGGCAAATATCTCAAGTGCATGCCTGGGGTGTCAGGAACTGTATGGGGAAGAGACATCTCATAGACTGGAATAATGTATGGCATGGAAGATTCTTATGGGGATGGTCATTGCAGGGCATTTGTCTCAGAGGGAGAATGTACTGGGAATGTATCTCCTAGAAGGAGAGGTTAGGAGATCATCACTGACTTGATTCTAGAGAGAATGGGAAGAGCCAGTCACCATCAGCCTCTCCTAAATATCTTAAACTGGTAGTTTGCATCACTTACTTGTTTCTTGTTTGGTTTGGGTTGTGATACATTGTGTAATTTACCTGGAGTTCAAGTACCATCCTTTCACTAAGTTGTTTGGAAAATCAAAAGTTTCTAACTCCTGTATGCTGCAAAGTAAGACTTTTCCCATATTTCGGTTTGCGTAATGTTATCATCCGAGTGTTTTGACAGAAACTCTGATTCCGTATTTTTCCATTTTTCTGGCCTCACCTGAATGTTTTTATTGTTTGGTTTGAACTGTTTTCAGATATTAAAACTCATCAGACTATAATAGTCAAGATCAATGTAAAACATAACATTTTTTGTTATGGGAAAGAGCTGCCAATCTGCTGGAATTTCAGAACAGACATGTTAGGAGTTTATTACAGCAAACAGCTTAAGTCAGATTTTCATTCTTGGATTATTTGGATTATTTGTTCCAAAGCGCACATGTAGATAGCTCATCTTGGATTTTCATTCTTGAATGGCGATTTGGATTTCAGCACAAATATCATTCATTTAAATTCCTATGCAAAAACTATAGTAACATACTACAGACTATGCAGCTTACAGCATCAAAACAGAAAGCTAACTTTAAATGGAGAAAAAGCTTTTACCGTAGAAGTCTCATGCATTAATTGTTTATTGATTCAATATATGCATTGATTCAGATCGACTTTATGTTCACCTTGTTAGGTTTCCACAGGGAAACTGCTTTATTTTGCCTGTTAGGGCATGTCTACACTGCAGAGAGTATCTACTTTCTGTTCTCATGCATGCGAATCTGTGCTTGCTTGCATGCTTGAGAATGTCCACACTGTATAGGTCCCATACCTGTGTAGATGCGTCCACAGTGACAGTATTCTGACACACGTTTAATACTAGGATTTCTGGGGGTGTATCCCAAAGACCATAGTGCCTCAATTCCTGGAGTTGCTATAGGGCTTGGTTCATGGTGCACTGCAGGAGAATGTATCTGTAATTCCCAAATCCTGTGCAGAAGCATTCTTAACCAACAAACATGCATGCAGGAGTCACTTCCTGCTAAGCACACTCCTTGCTTTTGTTTGTTGCAGCTAGTTCCAAGCCATGAATTTACCCAAGGTGGAAGGGCTTTTCTAGCTTGCAGCTGCACTGTTAATGCAGGATACAGACAGGTTTGTGAAGTGGAGCAGTGTGAGGAGCTTGCCTGAATTCTCCAGTCCTGAGACATGCATGAGACATGCAAAACCAGTCTAGAAGCAGGTTGCTGTTGCTTCAGGTCTGAGGCTGACCAGTTTGGTGTTGGCAAGTCAACTGCCAGAGTTCAACTGTGGTACTGGAGTTTTTACGCATAGCTTGTCCCTGGGTGGCAAACATCACTAATATGTCTGACATAATAGCTGGTTTGGAGAGGACGATCTTCTCAAACTGCACTGGGGCCATCGATGGCACTCTTGTGCCACTAATTTGCCCACTGCAAAGAGTACATGAGTATATCAACCACAGGTTACTGCTATATCATTATGCAGGCCTCGGTCAACCGCTGAAGCAGGTTCATAATATATTAGCATGGGATATAGGAGAAAGGTGCACATTACCAGAGTTCTGAGTAAATCTGGCACTTACCTTTGTGGACAACACTTTCCCTCCAAATGGCATGGTTTCAATGGGATAATCTGGGCCCACTGCTATTTTAAAGAACCCTCTCCTATCCTGGCTCATGAAACCATACTACAAACCTCAGAGGGCCTGGCAAAAGAAGGTTTGATTACATGCTTAGCAGTTGCAAGAAAGTGGCAGAGTGCATTTGGTGTGCTTAAGGCAGGATGATGAAGCCAACGAGGCCAATGTGGTCACTATTATTGTGTGCCTTCTACAATGTCTGTGAAGCTAAGGACAAGTAATTTTGCATGGAGTGGACACTGCTGGTTTACAGGCTGGTACGGGCAACTAGAAAGTGGACCTGTTATCACTGGGGCTCAGCCCAGGCAAACAAGAGAAATCAGAGATGTTCATGTGTTCACATCCTAATTTTGTAGGGTAGATGGAGAATATTTGCCATTAATAATGGTGCTTTGACCAAGAAAAAGTTATGCAAAGTAGCTACATTCCTGGAAAACTTGGAAAATTTTAGCTCTACTCCTCCAAAGGGAGGGAGAAGAAGAAAGCAGTGGAAAGTTACCCAAACTCCAGAAAAAAAGGATGCCAGAGGCATTTAAATAGTGAGCCACACAGGAGCAGTAAGGACAAGAAGTTGTTGTATTGGACCTTTTGAATTATCAGGACCATATCAGGTGGTGGAGTGGGCTTACCACTAGGTGCTTCTGTCCTTGATGGCCAAATACCCTATCACAATGCTTTTCTTATGGACAAAGAAGAGGCAATTTAATCCTTTCCACAGTCATCTATTCCATTAATTCCAGACTATCTACTGTCATTAAAACAACTGGTCCTGTCATGTAGCTCAATTAAATAAAAGTCTGATACCTAGAAGATGAGAACAGAAGATTAAACATCCTGAAGGATTTGTAGTGACTTACTAACCTGCATCTGAGGAAAGTGAAAGGTAAAGACTCGCTCAAGAGTGATATGCAGGTAACCTCTCTTCTCTAGGTAATTGGCACATTGGGTTTATGGAAATGTACTACATGAGTAGAGAATTGAATGTGTGTATTTTTAGATGCATGTTATCGTCTTATATATATGAGTTAATTTGTTTTTCTTTAATGGAATAATGTAGAACAGTGTTTCTCAAAGTGATACGCGAAACCACTTTGAGAAACATGCTAACTGGTGGCACCAATTTGTTTACTTACCGGCAATGTGGCCACCGACCTTCACAGCTCCCATT
The DNA here is from genome assembly GCA_030068395.1 of Apalone spinifera. NCBI lineage: Eukaryota > Metazoa > Chordata > Testudines > Trionychidae > Apalone > Apalone spinifera. The sequence goes on along the minus strand of CM057846.1, from coordinate 41,952,386 downwards.
GGCTCCAGTTGGCCATTTGCAGCCAAAGGGAGCTGTGGGAAGTGGCATGGGCCAAGACACCACTTCCTGCTGCGCCCCTTGACTGCAAACGGTGAACTGGAGCCAATGGGAGCCATGAGGCTCCGTGGCTGCGGCACCAGTAAGTAAACAAACCAGCGCGGCCAGTTAATATGTTTCTCAAAGTGGTTTCACAGACCACTTTGAGAAACACTGATGTATAGCTATGTTTGGAGAAGATTATAATTTAGAGATGCTCCCTCATATAGAACAGTATTATGAACACAGAAATGTGCCCTCAAGGCAGGAGTTGGGAACACTGTACGGCTCTATGTTACAGCTCACTATAGAAGCTCTCCAGTTTGTTTTATTAAATTTTTGTTCCTTTTTATTTCACTGGTTTGTTATTTAATGAGCCCCAAGATCATGCAGATTCCATGGTTCACTCTCCATCCCCACAGCTCAGAGACTCTTCATGGGACTCTGGACAGTGAAGAAACTGAGCAGTGAGTAGCAGCATATCACTGTGCTGCTTATGACTTTGGAGGAAAATGTGAGGGTCTGAAAGGCCCTACTGGGCACTATTGATAGAACTTCCAAACTCCTGTGCAGAGGGGGGTGAGTGCACCTCGAGTGGGATCCACACTCACAGGACTTCTTGAACAACAGTTACTATAAGGTAAACAGCTGTTCTTTTCCTATGTCATGTCACCTGTATTTGGAGAATTTTGCTGAATTCAGCTTTACCTAAAAAATGAAGTGAAAATATATTGACTTCTTAACTCATGTTTTCATTTAGTCATCAGTATACTGACAAATCTACTGTAATTTTGCGACAATGGGTTATAAGACATGAAATATTCAGCATATAGTTTATTGACTGAGTTCAGTGGACACTCTGGGTTTTTTTTAAATCTAACCAACATTCTTTATATGTAAACAGTAACAATGCTGATGAAATTTGTTCTTCTTGGCTCAGTTTGATTACTTTTATGCATTTCCTCTTCTAGTTCCACTTCCCTGCTTCCTGCCAATTCTGCCATCTTAGCAAATTTGATCTTTCTGATTAAACAAATGTTTATCTGTTATCAAAGTCCATCTGTTACTCAATGTACTGCATGCAGATATGTTCCTAGAGGAGTGAGCACAGCTTTCTGATTTAGACACTACCCTGGGACTCAGGAGATTTGGGATTGGTGGGGGGTTCTAGAATAATGTGTATAGTGAGGGATGCTGAAAGCCATTGAAGTGAACTACAAACCCTGTGTATGCTGGAAACCATTTCAAGACAGGGAGTGCAGAGGCACCCCTCATACTCTTAGTTCCAGCTCCTTTGGGGATTAATTCCCATTTCCACATAGGCCCCTGCGTAACCATGGGCAAATCATGGAAAGTGGGATTTTCAAAAGCTTGCAGATTCCATTAGATGCATCTGAAAATCTCACTCTTAAACTTGCTGATAGATTCCCAAAGGACTTCTGCAGTGGTGATGTTCATTATTATTATGCCTTGCTTTTGGTGCCAATAACATCATGGGAGTCACAATGCCCAAATTAGACACTTAGGCTCCCTATACAGTGAATGAAAAGAGAAAGACACTAATGGTTGGGGTGCACTGAGATACTGCACTATAGGGTGGGAGAAGAAGTTCAAATATGCAAATACAGTAAAAGCTTTTTTTATCTTTCATGTTGGGGGAAAGGAATGTGATGGTAAGCCAAACATTCCAGTTAACTAAGAGGGAGGGAGTTTGGGTGAGGGTGGGTTTCAGGTCTAGGATTGGGGCATAGGAGGGATGTCAGGGTGCCAGATTTGGGATGTGCTCATCATAGGGACCTGCTGTTTTGAGGCAGAGGTGCAGTTAGGTGGCTCTGCATACAGACCCCACCCCATCCCATTCTAAATGATGCCTCCACAACTCCCATTGACTAGGAACTGAAGCCAATGGGAGCTGTGGGGGTCGCGCCTGAAAGTGGACTGAACCGCCTAACAGCACCTCTGCCTAGGAACAACAGGCCCAGATCACTACTTGTGGGGAGCCATGAGAGGTTAGACCCCTGAATCTGACATCCCAAAACCCTTCATGCACCCCAATCCATTGCTTCAAGCCAACTCCTGCACCCAAACTTTTTCACAGTGCCTATATTTCCATACCACCTTAAACATCTCAATCCCCAGCCCTACACCCCAAATCCCTCATGGCTGTTCGTCCACCTAAGAGCAACAGGGATATGTTGGGATGCCACCTCCAAGGAGTCATAGAGAGCTAGGTAGGGAGCCTGCTAGTCCAACTGAACTATAAACCGGACTTTCAATTAAAATTAGAAATGTCAGTTTATATAGCTTTCGAGGTGGTACAGTGCCGCATAACACTGCTTTTAGTGTACTTCGACATTTTTAAGTCACTGGACAATGAGCCAAACTGAACTTGTTATGCTGTTTTTCTCTCTCCTGGAAACTGCCCTGTTGGATAGTACATTGAATTAAATATCAGAGAGGTTTAACACAGTAAATAATTTGCAACACAGCTGCAAATTGTGAGGTATTTATCCTCTGCTTAATCTTTCATGTTTGGTCACTTCTTAAACAATCAATAATAACTGCTGGAGTAACTTAATTTCTTGACTTGCAGCAAATGTTTGCCACATGAAAAAATGGAAGTAGACATATTAGTTCTTGAGTGAACAAATAAGCCATATCAAGTTTCTGGGTTGAAAAGGTCCTTTATTGACAACATTTGAAGAAGGGATTTTAGGAATACAGCCAAAAACATTTTATGATTATTTTTCAATTCAGTTAAAGGTATTGAAACTTTTACTTTTCCATATAATTTCATGATGAAAAGGAAAGGCACCAGCTGGGGCTCGTCTAGACTACATCCCTCTTTCGAAAAAGGGATGTAAATGAGCCCAATCGAAAGTGCAAATGAAGCAGGGATTTAAATATCTCATGCTTCCTTTGCGTAATCGCGTCCCAGCGGTCTTTCGAAAAAGGGTATTTCAAAAGTGAAACTGCAGCCTAGACACGGTTCTTTAAAAAAAACAACAACCCTTTTTTGAAAGATCCCATACTCCTCATTTTTTTCAGGAAAGACTGCTGGGACGTGATTATGCAAATAAAGCACGGGATATTTAAATCCTCGCTTCATTTGTACTTTCGAACTGCTTTATTTACATCCCTCTTTCGAAAGAGGGATGTAATCTAGACACAGAGCAGGGTGATTAAACAGGGTGATTCAGAACAGACTGAATCCACATAATACTTTTACTTATCCAACATTTGTCACTTAGCTGTGATCCTACTTTGTTCAATGAAATCAGGTACAGTTCACTGGAAAGCTAAAATCTTGAAAGTTCTCCTGTGGAATAGTTCTTAATGGAATAGATTGCTCAAACGTTCATCTTAAAAAAATGTAATGAAAGAAAATCAATGTTTTTTTTCTTTCAGTGAAAAAAATCCTTTACTTAAATAAATGGCTCAATAAGGGTTCTTTTTCTGTATGAAGCATATTAAATGTCCCTTTAAGCTTCTGCTAAGCAAGACGACTAAAGATGTCTGTTTATAATGACTAAAAAACAATGAGCAGCTCCAAATGGAATTTGATCTCATAAATATTGCTGTCTCTCAGAAGGTAAGGAAGAAACGATTTCTGAGAGATTAATGTCTGTGCTAAGATTTATGAAAATTAGAATTTCAACAGGTCAATTTTATATGCAAGTGCTAAAATACAAAAATGAGAATGCATTAAATGCTGGCATGTAATAAAGGGTAAGCTGATATGAGTGATTCTCCTTTCTCAAACAGAAAAGATGTATTTCTCAGTTTTAGTGCTGAGTTTTCTACGTCGTTGGCTTATTTCTTCTTAATCTTATTCTGCTGAAGGAACACAAGAGGACTGAGATTCTTCAAGCCATGTCTACACGAAGCAGCAGGATCGAAGCAGCCGCAGTTGATCTTCTGGGGTTTGAATTAGTGGGTCTAGTGAAGTCATGCTAATTCAAACTGAGAGGGGCACTCTGGTCAATGCTGGTAGTCCCGCTTCCACGAGGAGTAAGGGAAGTCAAAGGGAGAGTGTGCTCCCTTTGACTTCCTACAGTGTGGGTAGTGCCAAAGGTCAAGTTAAGATACTTTGGCTTAAGCTAACCAATTAGCATAGCTAAAGTTGCATATCTTAATTCAAATTTATCCTCTAGAGTAGACCATGGGACAGAAAACACTCTTAGGGTATATCTACACTAGCCCCCTAGTTCGAACTAGGGAGGCTAATGTAGGCATTCGAACTTGCAAATGAAGCCCGGGATTTAAATATCCCGGGCTTTATTTGTGTGTTCCCATCTGGCTGCCATTTTTAAATGCCACTAGTCCAGACTAACTGCCTGTGGCTACACGCAGCAGTTAGACGGTAATTCGAACTAAATCCTTAGTTCGAATTAACTGTTACTCTTCCTGGAATGAGGTGTAACAGGTAATTGGAACTAAGGACTTAGTTCCAATTACCGTTTAACTGCCGCACGTAGCCGCGGGCAGTTAGTCTGGACTAGTGGCGTTTAAAAATGGCAGCCAGACGGGAACATGCAAATAAAGCCCGGGATATTTAAATCCCAGGCTTCATTTGCAAGTTCGAATGCCAACATTAGCCTCCCTAGTTCGAACTAGGGGGCTAGTGTAGACATACCCTTAGAGTGAGTGGAACTTTCTAGCAGTCAGTGGTGCCATGAGCTGAGGCTTCTTAAATTTGTGCCTAAATCATATGACATTTTTATAATAGGAATCATGAAAACAATATAAAATCTGAGCAAACAACCAAACCCAATAATGTGAAATGTATAATGTCATGGTAATAATTAATTTATATAGAAAGACACTTATCCTTTACTTTTGAATAAAATATGAGGACTCCAAGGTTTTTGCATATGCACAATCTGTGTGAGAACTGGGATGAATTTTATACAGTTATGCTATCTCGTGTTAAAAATCTCCACAGGATGCAATTTGACCCTCAAACCTGGCTGAACAATGGTTTTTATAGCCTCTTACTCATGGTCTCAGTCAAGCATTTGGTGTGAGAAGCTTCTGAGGCCAGAGATGAAAGGGTCTGAGCAACTGTTCTGCTAGGGCTCATTTCTGATCCCTGTGAAGAATTGTGACTTGGACTATTAGATGCATCTTTGTGCTCTATAAGTTCAACATAACTTCCATATACTGCGTTGTTTGTTTTGGCATATGTGTGACAAATCTGACTATGAATAGGGCTTCCATGTCTATCCTGCTGCCAAATATAATCATTGTTAAACTCATACTTGTGAACATATATGGGTTTCCAATTAGGCATTTGAACGTCTACCCTGTATCTTGCTTTAGCTGGCCAATCCAGGATGAGCTTCCTGGCTCTTTTCTTCATTGGTTCTAACATAGTCCTTAGATGAACAGTAGTAAGCATTACACAAGAAAGGTTTAAGAAAGATAACTGTCCAAAACTGTAGAGTCCAAACAGTCTATGCCTGAGAAGGAAACTGGCCTTTCCTAGCTGACATTATGCCGTGCTCTTTTGCATTGAAAGTGTTATTGTATTATTAGATTGCTGTCTCCTAGGTTAGGGAACTTGTCATTTATATATCTGTAAAATGAGGTGTTATTTATGGTAATGATGTTAGGATATTTGAATAATGGAGAGTGAGAAAATACAAAAGTCTGCTAATCAATCAATGACTTAGTGTTAATTCCTAGCCCCCAGAACAAAGTCTGAGCTAAGGGATTTATCCAAAGGAGCTATGAAAGAGCTGATAGGAATGAGACGCTCCTTCTGCTCTCTGTTTGTGGTCTGTGAAATATGAGCACACTCACCAGAGGCTGTATGGATTATATCAGTCACCATCCCCACTGATGCCATCACCAATAACAACAACACAGAGGTTTTGGCCAGCAGATCCTCAGAGTTTCAATTCCACTCTCCTGGGGGTGGATTCCCTCAGTGTAGCTTCTTTACAAACTGTCCTGTCACTCCCTGTTCAGCAGAACCATGTTAGCTGCTCTCATACATTTTGGTTACTATGCACCTACAAAAGATAGGTGGGGAGCAGGATTTGGTCTATAGTACTGAAAGAACATGAATAAAAAATATATTGGCATACAAGCAGCTATTCCCACAATCCATTCTAGTAAAAAGGTGTCATTCCTCAAATACTTAAGCACACTCATCACAACAAAAATTAAAAGATTGAAATACTGTGAGTTGTGACCCTTATTAAGATTTACAAAGGGAGGTTTTTTTCATTAGTTTCAGCTTTCACATGTATTTGGTATTTAGCATTTTGGCAAATCCATTAGCACTAATGAGCAGTAAGGAATACTCACTTTTCTATAATCTAGCCTTTTTTCAATCTTCTCAGAGCCACTGTACTTTTTTGTTCCCAGATGACTGACTATGCACCTAAGATTGTACAATTCAAGGTCAGCCTGAGACTTAAATGTGTACCTTCATAGAGAAGAGGTGCCAATCTGTTGGAATTTTAAAGCAGACATGTCCAGAGTTTATAAAAGCAAACAGCTTAGGTCAGATTTTCATTCTTGGATTATGCTAAATCAGACTCTGCCAAAGCGTATAAAGGCAGATAGCTCATATTTTCATTCTTGAATTGAGACATGGATTTAACTGTGCATGCCATGAGAGTGAATCCCAATGACAAAACTGTAACAGTCATCTAGTTAGTAAGATTAAGGTGTTCTTTGTGTCATATTTCCATGTTGTTGTGTTAAAAGGATGGAACTTGTCCTGTAATGTTTTTGAACTGCTGGTATGGCTGCTTGAACTTCATACTTTAATTCTGTTAAGTGAAATATTTAAACTTTGCATACCAAACCCTGATGTTTTGTATTGTCTCCTCGCATCCTCAGTTTCTGCTACTACCTACAGCTGGGGTAGGCAATAATTGTTGGGGGGGGGGTACTCCAAGATTTTGGAAAGTGGTGCAGGGCTATACTTTTCTGTGGAGGAGATGTGGGGTCCAGGATGGGCACACAGAAGGGTGCACGGGGTAAGGGATTGGGATGCAGGAGACAATGTGAGGTCTGTTTGTGAAGGAGGGGGTTGCGATGCAGGGTCTGGGAGGGAGTGCAGGAGAGAATTTTGGCCTGGGGGAGAGGTGTAGGAGAGGGTACAGGGTCTGGGAGGGAGTTGAGACCTGGGATAGGGAGGTGCAGAGAGTTTGGATGGTGACCTGGGGGGTGGGAGTTCGTGTGTGAGAGGGGCAGGGGTGCCAGAGGCAGGCTCTGACTGAGAGGCTCTCAACTAAGCATCTTCTGGCCAGCAGCACCCCCAAGGCAGGCTGGGCTCCCTGCCTGCTGCAGCCCTAGATCACTTAGAGCTGCAGGCTTGTTCTCTCCATGTGGCTCTCAGCTCTGGGAGAGGAAAGAGGCTTGTGGTGTCTCTATCCCCCAGGCCAATCTCTTGGCTCCTATTGGCTGGTTGTTTCCATCCCCCCAGGCCAATCACTCAGCTCCTATTGGCTGGAAGTAACCAGCCAGAGCAGAGCAGAGAGCTGCTTGACTGCACTTTAAAGCCACAGCAGCTGGGTGCCTGAGGGTCCCAGCAGGGTGATCGGCGGGCTGGAGCCGGTGGTTTGGCAAGCCGGATCTGGCCCCCGGGCCGAATTTTGCCCAGCCCTGACCTACAGTAGAAAGAGAAAGCTGAGTGTTTATAGCAAAGGGCTAGGAACCACCAAGCAAGACTGGAACTAATCTCTTAACTTCTCTAGCCCATTAGGAAAGTGGGATAGTAACATTTATCCACTTTTGTGATGCTGTTTGGAAAGGCAATGTGGTCCAGTGATAAAGGGGTAGTAAACTGAAGACCTGAATTGTATTCTTAGATGGCCCAACCACTATATAACCTTGGACAAGTCCCATGTCTTTGATTCCCCTCTAATTCTTTGTCAATCTTGTCTATTTAGAATTTAAGTCTTTGGGGAAGGGATTGTTTCTTAGTGTGTGTTTGTGTCTAGCATAATTGGATCTGATTTTATTTGGAGTCTTTAAGTCCTACTGAAACACACAAAATAAATAATTCTGGAATGAAACATGCCATGTAAGTATAAGATGTTGATGTTTTGTTTTCTAAAAAAACATAATTCTTTAATCAAACATAGTCTCATACAATATGGCTCTTACATGTCCCCATTGTTCCTGGGGTTAAAATGAATTGATTTAAATCAAGGCAATTTAAATCACTAAGTGGAAAGCGTTGATTTAAATAACTGATTTTAATCAACTTTTCCATTTGGACTTCAGTTCCTTTCTAAAGACAGGTACACTCTCATGGGTTGATATAGACATTAAAACATGAGTTCAAATTTAGAGGGGAGCAAATTCATAGGCCAGCATTCTTCTCCTCCTCTTCCTCTCTTTTCTCTACCCAAGGAGCAGCAACCGCCAGATGCAGCATCCTACAAACCAACACCATTACCCTAATCCTGGCCTGGTGCAGAAGGGAGATAAATCCTGGGGCCAAATCTGAGTGCTATGTCTATGTGCGTCAGGTCACAGCTCCAGGAATGGGGAGCCAGGCCCTGCCCAGTGGGACAGGAGCCACCACTAGGGGGTAAACGTGGAGCAGGCTTACATTCCTACCCCACTCCTGGGGTCTGTCCCTCTGCATGGGACACATGACCCATCTAATACCTTCCAACAACTCATGGATGGCCACAACCTATCATTTGGGAAACTGTTCTAGGCCACGCAGATAGTCTTGAAAAAATTACCTTCTGTCTCTTTCTGTTGTTCTCTGCTCTTACCTTATTTATTGCCACAATTTATGGTTTCCTGAGTATTCATGTCAAGTTCCCTTTCCATTCCTCAACAAATGGGAAACCTCACCTGTTTTGTGACACTTTCTGGCTGTAAAAACCATCCATCACTTTCTGTTTCTCCCCCTTTCTTGTGTTGGTGTTTTTAGACTGGAAAAACTTTGAGGAAGTGTTCTGATCATTAAGTAAGCATCATTCCCCTGTCATAAAGCACTGTGGAACTGCACACTATTGTATAAATATGCTCTGAATTTGACCTATTTTCTTTTTGAAAACTATACCTAGCTCTTTCTGAGATGTACATACTCTGCCCCATATGTAACTCTATGTAAAATAACAGTCATGCACAGATAGAGAGCATATGTGAAATACTATCAATAAGACATTGTTCCAATGCCCATTGTCAGGCCACATTACATGCCAAGGCACTGTTAATAATTCCATCATACAAAAATCACCTGGCCCTTAAAAGTAGGAGTAAATGTTTAAAGTGGCAAGTAATACTTTCCATGCAAGGTATCATTAAATAGTGGAACATTCTTGCCCACAATTCGATTCAAATAGCTTAGTTAGATTTTTAAATGGACTAGACTGGAGTAGGCAATAATATTTGATAGGGGGACACTTTAAGATTTTGGTAAAAGTTCAAGGGCTGCACTTTTCTTTGAAGGAGATATGGGGTCTGGGATGGAGATTGGGTGCAGAAAGGAGCTTGGGATACAGGTTTGGGGTGCAGGAAACAGTGTGGAGTCTGAGAGAGAGTTTGGTTGAAGGAGGGGTTTGTGAATTGGGATAGGGGATTCGGGTGCAGGGCCTACCACTGCAGGAGGTCAATCCCTGCTGTCAGCCCCAGGCCCCACAGTTAATCCCCTGGGTCACTCTGGGCCTCACTGGCTAACCTCACTATGGGGGACTGGCCTGTCCACAGGATACTTGGGGTGGCCGCCGCAGGACTCCGCAGAGCCTGGCACCCGAGGTGGCACCCCCAAACTGTCCTATGGCCAATACGGTCCTGCCTGCTGATGAAGCCTTCAGGTTTCAGTCCTTGGCAATGGGACTTGGGATTCAGGCTTGGCCCCAGCAAGTGTAAGCCACTTCTGGTGAACCCGTTAAAACAGGGTCACTCACAAATCCTTTGGGGTCCTAATCTACAGTGTGAACCACTGTTATAATGTGATGAATTTGGATATGGTGTATTGTTTTAGCCTGGTCAAAGACTGTTTATTTTATTTTATGTATGAGTGGAAACCTGTCAATTTATGCTTCCCAGAACATCAACTTAAAAACAAATCCTTTAATAATGAGAAAGATTTCCACCAAGTCTTCATTTTAGTGCAAAGGCTTTGAAGCGTCTGCACGCTCTTGTTGATAATTCCTGGCTTTATGCACTCAGAAACAGTGGAAGGAGGCACCAGCTCTGGTAACATGTCTGTTCCACTCTTAATTTTCTTCCAGTATTTTCCCACTTAAAGTCACTAGAAGGGACACATTTAGGCTACGTCTACACTCTAGCTATTCCGCATCTTTGGAGCAATCCCATTATTTCAAAATATAATGGGCTCGCTATTCTGATGTCCCTGTAAACCTCGTTCCACAAGGAATCAGGGATGTTTCGAAATTAACTCAAAATAAGCTATGCAATTTGCGTAGCTAAAATTGTGTATCTGATTTTGAGCTACGGGTGCAGTGTAGAAGCACCCTTAGAGTCCCCATTTCCATTTGCCGTATGCAATGTTGAAGAAGGCTGCTCTGTGTAAACTCCAAAGCTTATCCCTCTCACCAACAGGAGCGGAGCTAACAAAAGATATTACCTCACCCACTTTGCCTCTCCATTCCATTTTGATGCATTTTAAAGCCTTCCTGCTGGAAACTGATTTTAAAAAGCATTTAATAATTAGTGATGACACATATAATGTTCTGTAACAATAGACAGCATTTAGTTAGCGCCATGAGATCGAGCATCAGATTAACCAAATCTAAGGGCAACACCTTAATAATAGCACAAGTCATTTAACCACTTACCTGGGTTCTGTATTGCCCCAGATGCACTTACTCAATTTATGTGCATTATATGTGCAAAAATTGATTGGAATCACTGAAGTGCAAAAGAAGAAAGTTACACTTTGAGTTTGAAATAAGCCACAGCTCAACCGCACTCTAAGCTGTTTATTCCTGTTTGTAATGCATTACCCTCTCCTTGTTCTTAATTCTACTGGCATGTTGTGATCACCCTCCACTGTAAGGGAAAGTCAAATAGTTCAATACAAGCTAGTCTCCCTTCCCATCCGCACACAGCTCTGTGCAGTGATTTGTGTAGCTCCCGAGGACAATTCCACGTAAAGAATCGATCGCACGAGGTCGCTCAGCGGGCTCCTTGATTTCCCAGCCCGAGGCAGCCCGGAGAGGGGTGGGTGAAACGTAGATGCCGCCGACTGAGCATCAGTTGTGTCCCCCGCCTCCCTTCCCCGTTCCCATCTCCCAAGTGTGTTCATTGCAAATACAAATGATCGATCCCTTTGGGCTGCGGGTTCCCCGGAGCCAGGGCAGATGTTGCAGCCGCCAACGACGCAGGCGGGGACACACCTGCCAGGTGCGACCCAGACGGGCAAGGACGTGGGGCAGCACGAGTTCTCCCGGGCTGGCGAGCGGGGCCCAGGCTGCAGACAGACACGTGTCTGCTCTGATCCCCCGGCTGTTTCCTGGGCCGGTGCCAAGCAGGGGAGTCCGGGGGTCACTCTCTCCGCCCCCTGAGCCCAGCGTCCCCTCTCCACCTCTGCCGGCCTCCCGGGG
>CM057846.1:41909878-41933721 GCA_030068395.1 Apalone spinifera | reverse complement strand
TTCCGTTAAAAGTATTGCCGCAAAATCATGCCAGTCTAGACGTAGCCCTATAGTATCATTAATAGATTCTGGTATTGTCCTAAATACACTCAAAATTATAGTCCCATAATGTATTTTTACTGATGAAGCTTGTTAAAGGGACATTTAAATCATCTGAAGTCCAAAACTGTATGTACTTTAAAACTGATGCATTGTGGTGGAGAATATCTTCCAATTCTAAATATCTGAGTTTTTAAATCTATCAGACTATTGTCAAAAATAGATTTTACTGTACTATGGACTAAACAAGTTAATGGCTTGATTTGACTCTGAGTGCCTAAGTTCTTCCTAATACAGGTTGGACCTTCCTGACTGGTCCTGAGGAAGGGAGTTTGCTGGACCAGAGGAGGTCAATTCCAATCACTCTGCTGCCAGCTTCCAGGCTCTCCGGGGGCTTTGCCAGCCTCCTGGCCAGGCTCACCTCCTGGCAGCCAACTCCGCTGCTAGATTTGGCCACTGGACTCCCTTCCTGCAGGCTGCTGGCCAGGCTCCCCTTCTGGCAGCTGACCTGGCTCTGCCCAACCACCAGCCCAACTCTGCTACCAGCCCTGACTGCCAGCCCAACTCTGCTGCTGGCCCCAGCTGCTGGCCTGGCTCTGCTGCTGGCCCCAACCACTGGGTTCCCTGCTCCCAGGCCACTAGGCTCCCTGTCCCCAGGCTGACAGCTGGGCTCCACTGCTGGCCCCAGGCTTGCTTCCTTTGGGTTGCTGGCCGGGCTCCCTTCCTGGCCGCCAATCAGGTTCTGTGGCCGCCTTCTGGCCACTAGGCTCCCTGTCTCTGGACCACCAGCAAAGCTGTACTGCAGGCCTTGGCCATCAGGCTCCCGGTCACAGGCTCTCCAGCTGCCAGACTCCCAGCCAGACTGCTCTCCCAGCCACCAGGGTTCTCTGGTCTAGCAACATCTGTGGTCCTACCAGACCATGGATACTGCTGGACCAGAGAGGTTCAACCTATACTGAAATACCAATTAATAACATCTATCTACATCTCACATGGGAATTCAAGGTTCAAACTACTATGGAAATACCATGTTTTCTCTGTATGAGAAGCCATGCTGCAGCCTCCAAGTATTCCCACCCTGAAACCTCTGTACATGCCATGGTAGTGAGTTTATGGTGGTTCTGAACTGCTTGCCATATGGAGAAATGTTGGCAGATCAGATGCATAGAATAGATCCACTGGCCCAAAACCCTGTGGTAGGGATCATGAATGGATTTTTCTTTCTTCTCTATGTTGAGTAATACCACCCATGATCAAACTGCACGGGTACGCTACTTCATAGTTGCAGGCTAAACGGGAGAATTCTATCTCCCCAAACTCCTGCTGAGTTCCGCCAAGCAAGGGGCTTTTCCTTTTCCTTTTGTTTTCAGGACTAAGATATGACTACTAGGTCTTCGTAAAGGTTGGACCTCCTTGATCCAGCACCCTCAGAATCTGGCTGGTCCTGAACGAGGGAATTTGCCAGACATGGGGAGGTCCCCTGCCACTGCCCCCCTCCCCCGCCCCAGCCAACTGCCCCTCCCCACGGCTGGCCCTAACTGGCCCACCTGCTGCACTGCCTTGGCCCCAGCTCTCCTGCCAGGCTCCCGTGACCTTGGGTCACCTACCGGGCTGCTGTGGTCTCAGCCCCAGCTCCGCTATTGAGGTTCCACTGCTGGGGCTGCTGTGGTCTCAGCCCCAGCTCCGCTACTGAGGTTCCACTGCAGTCCTGTCAGGCTCCCAGTCCAGCAGGGCTCCCAGCTGCCAGCACTCCTGCTACTGGGCTCCTGGCCACACCAGACCACAGATATTGCTGAACCAGAGAGTCATGATTTTGGGATGTTCAGCCTGTACGAAGTAGAAGAACATACATAGTAACAGATGCTTTGTGAGAGTGCAGTTGAAGGCCTTGGGCTATATAATAACATGCTTTTATAATAACATGATGCACTAGGCTCCCTGTTCCCAGGCTGACAGCTGTGACAACAGAGACATAAACTAAGCAATCAACTATATCCACATTCAGGGAGAGCAATTCATTGATTCATAGATTCCAACATCAGAAGGGACCATTGTGATCATCTAGTGAAGTCGACCCACTGTTTAATAAAAGCCAGAGAATTTCCAAAAATAATTCCTGTGTGAACCCCATCATATCTTTTAGAAAACAAATCCAATCTTATTTTTAAAATTGTCAATTAGAGAGAATCCACCATGACCCTAGGTAAATTGAATAGTGTTTTTTTGGTGTTCTTTGTTAATATAAGAATCACAATGTTAAATTTAATCAGATTATTGGATTGCAATGATACCATATGTATTTTATATAAAGTTTAGAGCTGGATGAACTTGTTTGGATGAATAACTTCAACCAAAGATGAAGCTTCAGGTGACATGAAACTATTTATAAATTTAACACAAATACTTTTGACCAATCACAGAATAGCAAGAAGAAGGTGGATGGTAGTGTGTGTTTACTTTGCCTCTATAACCATTACCCCAGCATAGAATCATAGCTCTGGAAGAGACCTCAGGAGGTCATCTAGTCCAACTCCTTGCCTAAAGCAGGATCAATCCCAACTAAATCATCCCAGCCAGGGCTTTGTCATGCCGGGACTTAAAAACCCCTAGGGATGGAGATTCTATCACTTCCCTAGGTAGGTAACTTATTCCAGTTCTTCACCACCCTCCTAGTGAAATAGTTTTTCCTAATATCCAACCTAGACCTCCCCCACTGTAACTTGAGACCATTGCTCCTTATTCTGCCATCCGTCACTACTGAGAACAGCCTTTCTCCATCCTCTTTGGAACCTCCCTTCAGGAAGTTGAAGGCTGCTATGAAATCCCCCCCACACTCTTCTCTTCTGCAGACTAAATAAACCCAAATCCCTCAGCATTTCCTCATTAGTCATGTGCTCCAGTCCTCTAATCATTTTGGTTGCCTTCCTCTGGACCCTCTCCAATGTGTCCACATCCTTTCTGTAGTGGGGGTCCCAAAACTGGATGCAATACTCCAGATGTGGCCTCACCAATGCCGAATAAAGGGGAATAATAACTTCTCTAGATCTGCTGGAAATGCTTCTCCTAATGCACCCCAATATGCCATTAGCCTTCTTGGCTACAAGGGCACACCATTGACTCATATCCAGCTTCTCATCCATTGTAATCCCCAGGTCTTTTTCTTCTGAACTGCAACTTAGCCAGTCGGTCCCCAGCCTATAACAATGCTTGGGATTCTTCCGTCCCAAGTGCAGGACTCTGCACTTGTCCTTGTTGAACCTCATCAACCTTTTGGCCCAATCCTCTAATCTATCTAGGTCACTCTGGACCCTATCCCTGCCCTCCAACATATCTACCTCTCCCCCCAGCAGTTAGGGAACTTTCTTGGGTTATGGAAGACCTGGCTGCAAATCCCTGCTTTAGAACAGACCAAAACACACTCTTTCAATTAATCTAAAATTCACATTTGGTTTGACTCAAATCAGTTTAAAAAAAATACTTTTTGGAGTTGCTCCCAAGCTGCAAAATCAGTTATTTGTCTAGCTCTCGTAAATATATGTGTTCCAATACCACAGTGATATTAGGAATTATATAGGTAGCCTAGAGTCCTCTGGAAGGATAAATAAATGTTGAAAAAAATCCTGAAAATATAGTATTGTAGAAAGTAGAAGTGGGAAAGAATTATGGGCTCACCTTGTCCATTCCCTACTACTGCAGGCTTGGGAGTAGAATAGGCAGCTACAGACTAATAATTTATAAAGCACAAATGAATTAGTAATCTTCTTTTAGAATTTCATTAACCTGAGAATCCAGTTGAGATTAAATACATCAGTGGCTACCTCATGTATTGTACATGTGCCTATTTATATGTATGGTATAGCATCTCCTCTATTATATGATCTGATTAATTATGAGCGAGTTTTCTAATATTTTGTGCAGTCTCCCTATTTTAATTTTTACACTTTATTTAAAACCAAAATAGCTGACAAGCAATTGCTACCAAAAGCACATGCACGTGGCAGAGCTGTGGGAGGTTCAGGACATATTAATACACCCAAACATCTTTCAGTGGGATGCAGAGAGAATGCAGGTTTAGGCCCTTGGAGGCTGGTTATTGCAGAATAGTATTCATTAACATTTAATTTTGTTTGGTTGCAGCTTCATTTGGTACATTGGTATTCAAAATACAGTAATTATGCTGAAGCTTTGAGAAATTATGATGGTGTGGCTATTTTGGGCATTTTTCTGCAAGTAAGTAGATGTGTTTGTTCTCTCTTCGGACTATTTCCTCCTGGGGGCATTCTGTATCAAAACATTAAAAATTCTGTGCACAATCTTATAAAATTCTGCAAATTTTATTTGTCAAAATAACACCACATAATTATGTCAGTTTCAATTACATTGGTAATTTTTTTTCAAAATACCTCTGAGAACGCATGTCTGTAAAAATACAGACATACACAAAAATTCCCACAAGAGTAGAGAGTTAAAGAAAACCCTATGACAGCCAAGTTTCTGTTTCTCTGCCCCCTTTCCTCCCCCCAGAGCACAGCCTGGCAGCTAGACACCCACAATCCCTCTGCATCCAGAGCCTAGACATGGTCCCCTATAGCCCAAACACCTACTCTCCTTCCTTCCCCTGAGCCCAGGGATACAGAGGAAGAAACAACCCGATGCTCGATCTCAAGAGTTTCCTGCAAGCTGTCCTTTCCTTCCCTCAGAGTATGCTGGGAACTGCAGCTATCAGAAAACCTCTAGCTCCCTCACCCTCCCCTTTAAAAAACTATATATTTTCTGTTTGTTATAAGTAAAAATTATGTGAGTTGTGAAACTAATTTACTGCTAATCTGGAGAAATTCTTCTTTTGCATCAAATTATATTCAATACTGTAAGCCCACCATGCCCCCACTTAAATAAATGGGAGTCATACAAGCCACTTCATGGAGCATGATTGAGCCTTGTATGTTGTTTTAGCAAATACTACTATAATAAAAAATGGAGCAATTACTTGATTCTTACATTGTTCAGGGTGTTTCCTCCCAACAGGTGCAACATTTTGTTATTATTCAATAAAAGATGCTTTGAGAATATTGCTAATTAAACTAACAGATGGGATGGGTGAAGTTCAATTTTTCATGCAGTTGTAACCTATAATGATGAAAAAAGTAGCCGTCGTTACTACTGTTCAACTCTTGTTTCCTGTATTACAGGTAGGAAAAACTCCCAAACCAGAGATGAAACGAATTCTTGAAGAAATAAATGGTATTAAAACAAAGGTAACAGAACAGTTTTTATTTTGTTAGACTGAGTAGCTGCAGACCAGCAATAGTGAAAACCAGATTCAATAGTTTGCTCTGGCTGCTTTGCACTGTTCCAATAAAACAGAGGAGCCAGAGCACACCGGTGTCTATAGCCTGAAATATCTTTATTTTTCTCCCCTCACTTCTCTGAGACTCCCTCTCCTCCCTCCCTCCCCCCACACACACGGACTTCAGAGGGCTTTAGATCAATTAATTGTCTGGCAGATCTCATTCATATCAAAGTTTATGTACAACTGTCTCTGCCACTCTGTGCACTGCTCTATGATATTTCTCGGTGAAAATCTGGTCTATACATCCTCTTCCCTTGCAAAATCCAGCTTGTTCTTTCCTCAGAGACTTGTCAACAGCATCTGAGATCCGCTGGATGATGACCTTGGCTAGGATCTTGCTGTGTACGGATAGAAGGGTGATCCTACGCCAATTGTTGCAGTCGCTGAGTGCTCCTTTCTTAGGAATCTTGATGATGACTTGTTCGGTCCTGTCCTTGGGTATCTGTTGTCCTTCCCAAAATGCTACAAACAATGGTTGCAGAATGGTGGCTGCAAGTTCTGGGTCTGTTTTAAAAAACTCTGCGTCCAGATTGTCAGGTCCTGGAGCTTTGCCATTTTTCAGGGAGTTGATGGCTGCACTGATTTCTTCTTTCTTTAGTGGATCAATATTAATATCAAGGTCCGCCTCAGCTTCCTGGATGTCCACTTCTTCTTCAGGTGGTGGTCTATTCAGAACCTCTCTGAAATGTTCTGTCCAGCGTGCTTCTTGCTCTTTCTCCTTGTTTGTCTTTAATGGGAGCACTTGTCCTGCCATGATACCTGCCACAAACAGCGTGGTGATTCTGTACATGTTTCCTTGCTCCCCTTGATTAGCTGCATCTTCAGCTTTTGTTGAAAGGTCCTCCGTGAAAGCTTGTTTGCCTGCCCTCACTAACTTCTTTACTTTTCGATTTGCCTCTGTAATTCTGCTTGTATCTTTCTTGAATTGTGGCTGATTTGGCGTCTGCCAGTCTCTTCTTTATGTCCCATCTCTCTTCGATGACTTTCCATGCATCAGGCTTAATCCACTCCTTCCTCTTCTTCCTATCCTTGAAACCCAGACAGGCCTCACTGCTCTTTGTGTAGACTGATGCAATCTGTTCCCATGCCATATTGATTTTATCTGTGATACTGGTATATACATCATCCCTTAAATCTTGAAAAGCTTGGAATCTGTTCCTCAGTTGAATGGTGAAGGCAGTCTTTATGCTGACATCTCGTAGCTTTTCAACATTGAAGCGTCTTTGTATGGATGTCTTAATACCTGTTCTTTGCAGCTTAAGTTTCACAAGTGCCATCACTAAATGGTGATCATCACTACCAACGTCTGCTCCTCTCCTCACTTTCATATCTTGCAAGCAGCGTCTCCATGTACCATTAATCATCAGATGGTCGATCTGGTTCTTGTCTCTGCCATTTGGTGAAAACCAAGTAAGCTTGTGAATGTTGCGGTGTGGGAAGGTGGTCCCTCCAATGACCAGATTGTTGACGGAACAAAACCCTATAAGTCTCTCACCATTATCATTCATGGTGCCAGATCCATGTCTGCCTATGGCCCTGTCATAGTGTGTGTTGTCATTTCCCACTTTGGCATTCAGATCATCCATGATGATGGTAAGATCATGGTGTGGGATAGACTCCACTTCTTCCTGAAGCTGCCTTCAATTTCTTCACCACTGTCATTGGTTGAGCATAAACCTGGATCAAGGTGATGTTCGCTTGTCTTCCTTTCAGTCTGACCCTCATCAATTTGCTGTGGACAGATTTCCACTCTAGCAAACATTTCTCAAGCCCCTTCTTAAGGATGATGGCCACTTCCTCATGATGCTGGTCATCATCTCTTCCAGAGTAAAGCACTGTTTCTCCTGCAGAAGTCTTCAGTCTCCCTGATCCTGTCCATCTATTCTCACTAACACCAAGGACGTGTAGATTGTATCGTCTCATTTCAGCGACTATTTGTGCTAACTTGCCAATATCGTACATAGTTTGTACATTTCAGAATCCAGTTCTGGTCTTTGTCTTGGTGTCCATCATTGTGGCAGTAGCTTCCTCACGTCTTTCACTACAGTCAGTCATACAGGTCCCCAGAGAGGACTTAGGAAGGCCATTGCACAAAGTTGTAGGCGAATTCTTCGTTGCTGTTTCCATAACAATTTTTTTTCTAGGTCAGGGTTGTTAGCCTGAGCCGAACCCGCAACCTGGAGAACCAGTGAATCACACTTAGTCTGGTCTCTACCCTTCTACCTGTCCAGCATGGATGATCCTACCAGGAGCACGAGGCTCCCACCGACATAGGTCTAGGGGTCACTGAGATACACAAGCCCCCCAACCACAACAAGGTAGTGATCCATTGGGGGGGATCCATTTCACAAGGGAAGAGGATGTATAGATCAGATTTTCACCCTGAGAAACATCATAGAGCAGTGCACAGTGTCAAAGACAATTGTACATAAACTTTGTTGACTTTGAGAAGGCTTTAGACAGCATACAGAGAAAGCCTTTGGCGCATTCTGAGAGCCTACGGAATCCCTCTACAAGTGGTCCAGCTCATTAAGAGTTTTTACACCAACTTCACATGTAGCGTGGGATACTGCAATCTGTCTTTTGAAGTCAAGTCCGGGGTCATGTCTGCACTATGGTGATTGACTGGGTGATGCGGAGAACAACAGAAGATGCGTCAATGGGTATCAGATGGACACTTTTTTCCATATTGGAAGACCTTGACTTTGCGGACAACCTTGCATTGCTTTCCCATACCCATCAACACATGCAGGAAAAGACACAATGCCTATGCACCTTTGGACACCAGGTTGGACTAAGAGTTAGCCAGAAGAAAACAGAGATTATGATTTTCAATATAGATTCACCAGCACCAATCGAGATACATGATGCAGACTTACCCAGCACAGACAGCTTTACATACTTAGACAGCATCATCCACCATGATGGAGGCACCAAGAAAGACATTCAGAGCAGACTTAAGTAAGGCCAGAAATGTCCTCAGGAGTATGAACAATGTATGGAGATCTACACAGTACAGTATCCACATCAAGCTTAAGCTGTACCAGAGCTGTGTCATATCAACACTACTATATGGCTCAGAGTGCTGGCGGATGACAAAGTGCGACCGTGCCAAGCTCTCATCCTTTCACACCACCAGCCTTCATAAGATACTTCACATCTTTTGGCTGAAAACAATCTCTAACCATGACCTGCTACTGCGATGCCACCAGGAGGACATGACCACTATCATTAGGAGAAGACGCTGGAGATGGATAGGGCACATGATGAGAAGGGAGGCAGACACCACTTCACTGAACGCCTGAAGGACGACGGTAACGTGGGAGGCCCAAGACAACAGGGTGGCGTACTGTTGAGGCAGACATGAAGAGAATGAATTACAACTGGGCCACACTGGAGAAAATGGCTAAAGACAAACAAAAATGGAGAACCTTCATTGCTGTCCTACACGCCAGCGGGCGTAATAGGCATTAAGTTATATAGGCAGAATTCCCACCGAAGATAGTTCAGTTTATGTAAGGGTTATATCAGGTCTATGTCTAACACTGGAAGTAAATGCAACCACTGAGTGTTTCTTGAAAATATTAGTCATTGGTAGGGTCCATTCTAAATCTGCAAAAAGAAAATTCACTCTTCACAGTACATCTGACACAGATTACATCATTCACCTATTTAAAAGTTTGCTTCTGCAAGGTGCTGATTGCTCTGTACTGGATTGAGCAAATCTCTTAAACCTGAGCTTAACTTTTAGCACATGAATAGGGGCATTCGTTTGCAGGTTCGAGTCCTGAATCCCTCCACTAGCTTCCCAATCTCTATCACCTCAGCTCTAAACTTCTTTGCTTTATCTTCATTCCCTACATAAGTCTACCTCTTCCCACTTAACTAATCATAACTCATTTATTACTCTGTCCCTAGCCCTCTTTGGTCTGCCCAATATGTCAGCCTCATTCCATTCATCTCTTTCTCCCATAAGTATCTCTCAATACATTTTTCATACCACCTTTTACACCAACCTCTGTAACCAAAGGTTCCTGAATAAGTGAAGAGATTGAACACTGAAAAATATTATGTTTAAAAAGACAATCCCCATTTCATGGCAATTGAGACTGCCTATCAGTGTTCCCTGTAAAACTGAGCACTTGGGTGGCCACCTCAGAAAGATTCAAGTGCTGCCCAGCTGATGAGCAGAGTGCCCACAGTCAGCAGTATGTGTTTCTACTGGTGGTGCACATCTGCACATGCCTTGGTGCACCTAACAAAATTTACTCCGCGCATGGATGGAAAAAAAATTAGAGGGGACATTGCTGCCTATCACATTTTAAACCTTGTTTTAGTAACAATGGAAATATAAATTTTCAATTTTGGATAGTGGAATCCACTGTGATATATATCACAATAGTCCCAAACTGGGCCATAACTATATTGAAACAGAAACAGTTTAAGAAAATCAAAGAAAGCATGAGCTAAGGAATCAAAATAAATGCACAGCATCTTGAATTTTATTTGTTATACTTATTTTTCTTGGAAAAGTATAAATCTAAACAAAGCTACCTACATATGTAATTATAGGATGGGCTAGTGAAAAAATACGCTTGACATAAATATTTTGTGCATAGTCACAATTGTTAGATAACAGTGCATTATAGAAACATGAGTTTATGAGACGTTACAACACTTAATTACATCAGTGGGCACTTTGATAAAGAGCATCTTATTTTATTTTGGGGGGAAATTTCAGCCTTGGGCTAGAGGTCATTTCTGGAAAAGTAAGTTAAATGTTTGACGGTTAAATGTTTGAAAGAATAAGATCTACCTCTGACATGTTGTTGGACATTTCATTAATTCTTCCATGCAAATGTGACTCTCTATTTAATTAAGATTGGTGTCTTCACTAGTGTTGTTAGAGAGATTTCTGTTTTATTTATTTAAGGGGAAAGAGGCTCCGTTTTCAAACTTTGATCCATCAATTCTTTTCCCTAAATCTTGGGACTATTGGACCTACCATGGCTCCTTCACTGAACCTCCTTGCGATGAGTGTGTTACCTGGATTCTTTTGAGGGAACCTATTATTGTCAGCCCAGACCAGGTAAACTTCAGCTGGATGTTAATTTCCTCGATGTCACAGTTCTCTCATAGTTTTGGATTATTTATTCATATGCCATGTCCCAACATTACCTTTTCTATAAGGAAAATTCCCACTGGAGTCCATGGGAAACTGCATGAGTAAAGACTGTTAAAATAGAATAAAAACTGAACTTCAGGATCGGGCCCTTCAGTTAATGACCTTGTTAGTTGGCATCAGTAGAAACACTATTCGGCCCCTTAAAAGAAGTGCACAGGACTCCACACCTCTAAGGATGAGCCTACATGGCAGTGGGAAGTGAGTCTCCCAGCCCTGAAGATAGACTTTTGCTCACAGGGCTCACACTAGCAGGCTAACAAGAGCTGTGCAAATGCTTTAACACTGGCAGAGCCTCAGACTTGGACTCTGGGGTTAGTGTGGGTCTGAACTTGGGTGGCCTGCTCAAGCCTCCACCTGTGCCACAATGTCCACACAGCTATGAGTCTACCTATCCAGGTGAGGGAGACACTCCCAACTGCAGTGTAGACATACCCTGTGAGCCTAGCCACTCATGCTAGTTCCTCTCCACCAGTGTTTCCTGAAAACTGCAATTGTGTGGCTGCTCAGGAGAGATTCACATGCTGCCCAGATGATTAGCAGAGCCCCCACAGCTAGGTTTTTTGTTTCTACTGGTGGTGCACATTCACACATGCCTTGGTGCACATAAAACATGTATTCTGCACATGGATGGAAAAATATCCACACATGTTTAGAAACGATTAGTGACAACATTACTCTGCACATCTGGAAAATTGTTGATTCTGGCTCCTAACTTCTTAGACCATGTCACTGGGCAGGGTCAGGTCACCAGAGGCCATGTAGAGCATAAATCAGTGAGATTCTAACTGGCTGGGAAAACATAGAAGGGATCACAGAGAAGCAGGAGGTGATCAGAGAGTAAAAGAAAGGGGTTTGTGGCTACCAATGTGGAAGGGACTGATTGTAATCATCGCTATTGTAGATTGAAACAGGAGTGGTATTTCTCACACACTAGCTGAAGAGAAGGGGTAGTTTTCCCTCAATTTTCCTTTTTCTCTCCACTCCCCTTTACTTTAACCCCAGCTTGTAGGAGATAATAGAGCTGGATGTAGCTCACACAAGTTATTTTCATAGGGTCTTGCAAAACCTACAGCCTGCACTTCCCAAACACCAAGCTAATTAAAGTTTAGTAGTCTACTGTCTCATTCATTACACATTACTGCTATGTCTGCACTGGTGGGTTCTTGTGCAAGAATGGCTGTTCTTCCACAGAGTGTCCACACTGCCCACCTGCTCTTGTGCAAGAAAATTTACAGTAAAGCATGGGAAGAGAGGGCTTCTTACGCAAGAGCTACGCTATTTTCTAATAAGCATAAGCGCTCTTGCACAAGAGCTCTTGCGCAAGAGGGCAGTGTGGACATGCGGCAGGGGTTTCTTGCGCAAGAAATCCCTATGGCTAAAATGGCCATCAGAGCTTTCTTGCTCAAGAGAACGTCCCCCCTGCCATTGGTGCTCTTGCGCAAAAACACATGGCAGTGTAGACGTATTCTTGTGCAAGAGTTCTTGCACAAGAACCCTTGCACAAGATGTTCTTGCACAAGAACCCGCCAGTGTAGACATAGGCTATGTGTGTTACAGGGAGTGTTAGTTGTTTCAGCAAAAACAACAAGGAGTCCGTCAGCACTTTAAAGACTAATAAATTTATTAGGGTATTAGAACATAAACTTTCATGAGCCTTAGATGCTGAAGAAAAAAAGAAAGAAAAACAGGATACAGAAATGGGATTGTGACATCAGTGCTAAATAAATCAGAATGAATGTGGCTCATCTCCAACAGTGGTGAGAAGTTGAGAGTACCTGAATAGGAGTTTACCTATTGAAATGAGAACCACTCAAGTGGTCATTTAAGTAGAAACTGTTTGTAATGCAACCTCAGTTTTGGCATTTCCAAATTTATAAGGGATTCATTTTGCAGTCTCAAAGATTTTTTAATATAGAATAATGTTCTTTTTATTTAATATTTCAAAAGATTCCTCCCTAAAATCCATAGTACATATATTTTAACAGCTGAAATAGTTTTTTAAAAAATGGTACTCATAAAATAACACCACCCCATTGTAAGTGGCAGCCAGTAGCAAAGAAATTAATGCAAATTTTGGAATTCTTTTGAACACATTTCTGGAAATATTCATGGCTAAATTTGAACAAAAGCAACAACTTCAGGGAACCTCCATGTCTCCAATCTGAAGGCCTCAGGTTTAACGTCATTCTCACACCAGAAATAAATATTTTTGTAAATTTCCTCACCCTACAGCACACCCATAAGGGCGCTTACATGATTGAAATTGGACAAAAATGACCTATGACCCCTTTGATGATCCCAGATGTAAAGGTCAGTTTTGTAATTAAGACTTGTTCTTGTGCTCAGCAGTCCACGATGACTGAATGTCACAAATTACAGTACAAGACTCAGGGGAAACATGAAAATTCTTTGAGTCAAACAATGAGTGAGTGACAAGTTATGTGTATCCATATTAGAGACATGTAAAACATATTTTCTCGTCCTAGGATTTCAAGGTGTTTTATGACTACAGTACAAATAAGACAAAGTAGGCATCGTCAACACTCCATATAGATCCTGACTGGCATCAGTATATCATGCACATTTATTTTCAATCATTATGTCCCAATACTTTTTTGCCTGCCTAGTTTATAAAAAATAATTGAATAGGTAGAGTATGGGGAGCTCCCAGAACTCAGGTCTGACTTGAACCTTAATCCTAAAGATAAAAGCTGACACAAGCTCCTGTATGACTCTATTTTACATTGCTCATTCAAATGCAGAGTTGGTCTGGAGGTGACTTTCTTATTTTTCCTTGTTTGTATGAAAATATAAAGGTACTAGATGTTTGGAAGGTTATCCTTGCATGCAAAATGCAAATTGGCTCTGTCAGCTTTTCTAGCTCAACAAGAAGTCTGTTTAGTGCCTCATTTCTGACTCAGGTGTTTACATTTCAGGGGATCATGGATGGGTTTATTTGGAACTGAAGTGTAGGCATAGCTATTAGTGAACAGCTCTGTGTTGCATCAACAATAAAACATCAACTTCCTCTTCTCCCCTCTTTTAATGGGTGAAATTCTTAGTGTGACATTCATTTAGAATGCAACAGCTATGTGTTGAATCATTGATTCAGCTTCATCTGATGCCTTTCTGATCACTACTATGTTCAGGCAATGCTCTTTTTTTCTAAATACTGTCAGTAACAAGTTTTGGGAATTAATTGTTCTCTGAGCAGCCATCAGGAAGCCCCCCTCCTCCCCCGATCTGCTCGTTAAAAGACATTGACCATTTCTACAAAATGGATACATAGTACTTGTGGTGCTTTGTCAATCTGCTTTAAAGACAGAATTATTGTGAGTGGTAACTTAAGAAAAAACAACAAGTAGTCCTGTGGAGACTAACAAAAATATATGCATAGTGTCATGAGCTTTCATGGGCACAACCCACTTCTTCAGATGAGATAATCTTGAGTGACACAGGACTACTTGTTTTTTTTAACTACTTGCTGTGTCTTTTCCTTTTATACTGCACTGGCCAGATTTCACATGGAACAGGAGACACATGACTGTGTTCTCTAAAATATAATTATGTTCCTACTTCGGAAGTGCTAGCAACAAACGCTTGCTAAACCACTCTTGCTTCCTCTCCATGCCAAGGGTCGTACTGAACAGTGCACTTGTGGTTGAGACAAAGGTAGTGGGTGAAGGTAGGACTGGGGGAGGCAAGCCCCCAGACACACCTCCAGCCCCACCTTTTCTGCCCGCCCCACCCCCCATGAGGTCCAATCTGCATCTCTGGCCCCAGCGCAAGGGGAGGATGGGTGGAGCACTGCCCCAGAACATGGGGAGGGCAGGTAGAGCGTTGCCCCACCCTTCCTGGCTCTCCAGAGTATGGGGAAGGAAGAGGGTGCGTGGCTCCAGCTTCCCCGGCCCCAGAGCACAGGGAGGGCAGGTGCTCAGGGGCAGCAACACTCCATCCCTGGTATGCCTACATTAGGTGTTCTAGGGGTGGTTTGTGGGCGGGGCCAGGCTGGTGGTTTGGGGAGGCAGTACCTTCCTCTGTCTAACATACCCATGCCCATGAGCTGGGAAAGAATTAATCTGCCCCTCCCCTCTGACCACATTGGTAGAGACTTGGGGGAGTAGGAGGTGCAGAGTTTGCCTTCTTTTTCAGCACAGTATATGATTGTCATGATGGGCTCATTGGTGCGTATCTCACCTAATCGATTCCCTGCCACTGCAACAACATTGGGGACATCTTGAGCTTTCCTTTTCTCTGCTTGTGGCACATGGTTTAGTCTCTAAGGCTTCATCTGGCAATGAGTATGCAAATGCCTCAAGGAGAGGCATAAGGAGCTTGCGGAAAACAGGGGTTTTGTGCAAAAAAACCCTGTCTACGCTACTTTTTTTCTGCAAAAACCCTTTGCGCAAAAACTGTGTGCATGAATTATGCAAATAAGATTTGGTGATACGCTAATCCATGCCTCATTTGCATACTCACTGCCGGCAAAACTAACAGTGTAGACGAACCCTAAAGGACTAAAATGCTTTAGTCTTTGGGCTTTTATATTGGGATCTGGGTAAAATGTAATAGCTTGTAATATACATTACAAGGTGATCTAGTGCTTCCTTCTGGCCTTAAGTTCTGTGAAAAATGTGAATGGCACAAAGAGTGAGCCTTCAGGTTCATGATGAAATTGTCACCGTGTTTCAGATTCATAATATACAGTTGATACACTTTTTAAAATATAAACTAACTATTTTGAAGATCAGGTGTCTCTGTGACTCATGTTACCCTGTGTACTCTTCCCCTTGCATCCTTGATCTGGAGGGGAATGTCACAGCAAAGGAATTTTACTGAAGTTCCACAGTGCAAGGGGCAGGCCAGGGCTGCTACCAATTGTGCATGACAGAGCTCCTTAGGCTGAGGGCTTGTAGGGAATGGTCATGAGTAGGCCAAAGAAGCCATGCAATACTGATGAATCTATTGCTGCACAAATCTACTATGTAAGGATGCAAAGGGGACTATTCCAGCTATTTGATTGCAGAAGACTCCATGCAGTGGCGCCTGTAACTATATAGGAAGATTCCTCCCCAACCTCCAGTGCTTGACCCAGCCATGGTAGCTAGTCTGTTAGGCCCTGGATTTGCCCCAAGTTAATTCCCTATTGAAGTTGATATTTTGCTTCTTTGCAGATAGCAAAGCTCCGTAGCCTTTCTGTGAATGGTGAGACACAGCCTTTTCGCCCTTTGGTGGATAACTGGCGCCCTCCTCAACCTCGGCATTTCAGGATGGTGAGAGCTTCGTTCCAATAAACTCTATGCTGAAACTGGGTGTCTTTGAGTGAGGCAGTGCCTACATCCCAGTGCCTAGTTAGCTTTGTGCCCTCTACTGCTCTTCCTCTAGATGCAGATCTGCATTTAACAGTCCAAAACTCTGAATAATGAGATGTGATGGGTCCCCAACTCTAATTCTGAGAGGTCAAAAATTACTTGAGGCAAATTCTAATCTTGACATGAAAATGTAGAATCTGTATTTGGATCTCCATAACAACTATATGAGCTTTAACAATAGCATTTACATGGTTATTTCTAAGGTAAAAAAATGGAATTGTTACTAATGGCTAGAAAAGGCATTTTTCCATTATCCTTATGGCCTTCAGTGCTTGTCTTTTTCCAGACAGTAAAGTTTCCCAATTAACAGAAACAATCAGTATTTGAATGTAAAATAGGCAACATGTCAAATTCTGTGGTCAGTTGTACTGCATAATCCAATAGGGAATACCAGGTGTAACAGAGGGCAGAGTTTACTCCTTTGTATTCATATGGGAAAACGGAGAATGCAAAGACTCAGTAAATTTCCATTGATAATTAAGCAAGTGAAGATTTTAATGAACTGAGAGTTTAATATTGTACAATTTTATTTTGAAAACTGAAATCAAGATGTCAGATTAAATTAAAGAGATAGTATGAAGAGTACCTATTTTAATTATTGTAACAACTGGCTTATTCTTGATAGAAGGTCATCTTTAATTTTAAGACTAAAGTAACTGAAATGAAATTAATTTAGAGAAATCCCAGGATTTTCTTTAATTTCCTGCATTTGTAGGTTTTATCAGAGATAGGGAATGAAATTGAATAGATTCTGTTGTAATCCCTTTGAATTCTCAGAGTTATTTAGTCCCCATTTTTTCTGCTGTACCTTTATCCTTCTATTTCTCAATACTTGCACAATTGATCCTAATGTCAGTGAGATTTGTATGCAACTATCTCTGTTGGACTTACCTTATGGTAAGCAAGAACAATAAAAATGATTGTATGACTCCACTTGAAATAACAGCATTTTAGCCTTAAGAGAAGCAACATTAATAAAAACCCTTTTGTAAAAAATGTTGTTTGGGGTTTTACATCTAATTTTGGGTGAAAGAAAAAAAACATGGACAAAAATACTTGTCAGTGTCCTCCTAATATATCTCTGTATAAATTAGGGATGGATAAAAACTGTTACCTAACCCTGGCCATTTATGTATACTGCAAGATACTGTTGTGGGTTTTTTGTGACTCCAAGGACATAGCATTTCTAAAATATGATAGATACTTCATCACTGCATCCGCTAATTGGCACGTGTCCCAACTCTGATGTTACTTGTGGGCCTCTGCGTCAAGAAAATCCTCATTCCTAATAGCCTTTACTTCTCATTTGGCCATGTACTACCCTTGATCCTACCAAAACTCATATGTTCAGGTATTCTGCTCCAACGTTTCTGAACGGATCTGACTTATCTCTAATAATGCCATTTCACCTTAAATTGCACACGAACTCTAGTTTCCTACAAGGAAACAGATGATAGAATTAGATGAGCTGTTGGCTCACTCTGAATTTTCCTTTTAACCTCTGCTTCACCTCCACTTTATAACACATAAGCCTGACCTTTTAAAAATGGAATTAATAGCTTCTTTGCCCTGATGGTATAGAATGATTTTCAGCTGGTCAAAACTGTTAGGTCTAAATAAAATGAGGTAATAAATTTTAAGGAAGCAAGAGTAAAGTCAGGTAACTGATTCCTCTGAGCCTGGAGAAAAGCCAGTTGGATCAATTCTAATTAAGTCTCCAGGAGCCAATAGAGCCAGAATTTCTCTGATTAGTCCTATGGCAAAATGCATTCTTCTGCCCTGACACCCCACACACAGAGAAATACTAGATTATGCAGGATATGTTGTCACATTATTAGCCAAGAATTTATCTGTGTGTGTGAACGATTCAGTATAAAATGTTAACATGAAACACAAGCCAAGGATCTATTTTAAGAATAACATGGGCCTGTCCCTATTCCATTCATGATATTAGAAAAAAAAACCTGTTCTTTAACTCTGAATTTCCTAGTAGCTTGTATGATAACCTTAATAATATATTTTAAACATGTTATTATATTTAATATATATCATGCTTTTCTTTCAAAGAGTAATGCTTATGAAGATTATAAAATGTGTACTAAGCATACAGTGTACTAAGCACATTTCTGAGTTTAATATCCCAGGACCAGATCACTCCTTTGCTTACTAAATTCAGTAAAAGGAGGAATCTAACTTGTTATTTACCATGAGGTTGAGTGCAGTGTTTGTCCCTCACATCTGCCCCTCACTTACAAGATGATAGCAGAACAGAGATGATGCCTCTAATACTGTTGTAGTCATGGATCTGGTCCCAAACATGAATCATTTGCCATCACAAATCAAGTCTCTCTGTGCATTTTGTGGCACTGCCAACTCAAAAATCATGAGTCAGACCCTCAAAATCATGAGAATTGTTTTCAAAGATTAAATTGGGATGGGCCCTTGAATTTTTAACATCCCCTGCCCACCTTCAATCCCCGTGTGTGTCAGCAGCGTTTTGTGTTGCCCACTCTCCCAAATGTTTTGGAAAAGGTGCTTTTGCTGCCTGCTGCAGGAACCTCACCTCCTGCATAGCAATTAATTCTGCCCTTAATCTCCAAATCAATCCAGTCTTCCCCATCAGGTCAGTCCCTTCCAAACTCCTTCAGTCCAATCCTTTATCCACCCCTCCCATTCAACCCATCTACCCATAGATCAGCCTGTCCCAGAACCCCAGCCCCCCACATTGCAACAAGGCCCCCCACACACATTTCAGCCAGCCTCCCTGCCCCCACATGCCCCTCAGTTCAGCCTGTCCCCCATGTCTTAGTTTATTACATTCTGCATCTCCCTCTTAACTGTAGTCACAACTGCCTACTTGCCCCATGCATAAGCCCACCAGGTAGGGTTGCCAGGTGTCCAGTTTTGAACTGGACAGTCCAGTATTTGAGCTTTCTGTTCAGGAAACAAATTGAGAAAATATAAATGAGAAAATATAAATGTCCAGTATTTTCTGAATAAGATGTAATGTAAATTGTGATGTAATGAGTGTATCTGGTATTTTTGTTGAAACCATCTGGCAACCCTACCACCAGGGGGAAGTAAAGGAGACAGCTGCCCTGGGGCCTGGCAATTAAAAAGCTACCATGGTGCCTGGCCACTGCTACAGCAGCAATGTCAGCAGCTGGAATCTCAGGTCCTTCAAATTGCTGCTGTAGCCCCATGCACTGGGCGGGGCTGTAGGGCTGGCTGGGGGAGTCCCTGCCCCTTCCATCTGAGGCCTCTCCCCTTCCAAGGGTCCAGAGACAGCCCCCCACACCTTGCCCGGCCCAGAAAGTCTGTCAGCCACTCTGTCCATACATCAAAAAGTGAGGCTTCAAATCTACAAATGCCCTTCCACCAAATCTTATTTGGCTTTCCTTGTATGACCCTTGAAATAACTGTTAACTACTAATGCTAAACAATCCATTGTGCCTTGTATTTAGCTGTGACACTCAGTATATTTTCCAGACCTGAAGAAGAGCATGTGTAAGTTCTAAAGCTTGTCTCTCACACCAACAGAAGTTGTTCCAATGAAAGATGGTTGGCCCAATGAAAGGGACACCTACATTGTCCCTCTAATAGCCTAGGACCAGTGCAGCTACAACAATATTGCATAAAATACTTGTACATGTGAGAATTGTTTGTCTTAGAACAAGTTTTAAAGGATCACTCTGTTTCCAGTGTCATTCTTCTGTGCAATTTAATATGTAATAGAATCATATAGGATATAGCCCAAAGTCTGATGGCAGGTGCCAAAGTGGTTGTGCAGGGGAAGAGAAAGACAGATTATAAAATGTTGCCCCCCCCACGCATGTTATTTTCCCATATAGGTCTGTAGATGGCAGCAAAAGTACAAGAACAGAACTAATGTCTTGCCTTCACTGAAGTCTAAAGGCAAATGCTGATTGGCATCAGTGGTGCAGGATTAGTCACTAAATTATCCTGGCAGCAGAGAACCCTGTGTATGAGATAAAATTATAGAAGAATTCTCTCTGTGTCCCATGTTTAACAGCAGTGGTGTTTATTTCAGGCTGGCATTGGGTTTCCATCTCAAAAAGGTACAGTAGACATTGCACTGCCATCCACAAAAAGCAGGCAAGGATTTTTCCCATATTAGATCAGATAGTTAACCTGACAATAGTGTTTGAATTGCAAGACACTGCATTGTGGTCAATTACTATAAAGCATTTTAATTTATGACATGCCATTATTCTTAGCAATGATGTTTGCAAATCATAGAATCATAGTATACTAGGACTGGAAGGGACCTCGAGAGGTCATCGAGTCCAGTCCCCTGCCCTCATGGCAGGACCATTGCAGGACCATGAGGAAATGTAGACATTTCATGCAGACGTATATTGTATATGCTATAGTTCAGTGCTTTTATTATTTATTATATTACCCAAACAGCACCATCCTGTAAGATGTGCACTACACCCCACAAAACTCATAGTTATTGAGTTTGATATCAGTAACCCAAGTGTAAATCAGGAATTGACATCAGAAGATGAATTTCTGGCCACATTAAAGTTAATGGCAGTTTTGCCACTGACTTCATTAAATGGGGCCAGAATCTAGCCCAGAAGCTGTAAAATATGTGTAGGTAAAATTTGAATCAGCTCCATAGTTTAGAGAAATTAAAATCTAAATTGCATTGGTAGATCTGAACAATGAAATGCTGTGAGATGAGGGGTGTGAAGCAGCCGGAGATTTAAATTTGATGTCTAATGCTGGTCAACAGCAAAGGATGAAGCCATCATTGCACCAGGTCAATATATTTTCTGTTGCAAAGGCTGAAATGCCAATAAAAATAACTATTCAGAGGTCTGTAGAAGGCCTCTGACAGCCAGCTATGCTGAGCTTCCTTGCCCAGCAGATCTATGGTACACAGTACTTTTTGCTGTATTTTGACACTTTAAAAAATGCAAAGAAACAACTCATGTGTCAAATCATCGGCATTCTTCTAAACCAGTAAATGCCAAGAGCATCAAAAGGAATCCAGTTGAAGTCTAAAGTGGTGTACAAATCCTTTCTTTAAGACAAATAATATTTACTGTAGCCTCTGTATCCTGACTGAACTTATCAGCTCTCAGTAATAAAAGTGAAAAAGTTTGTGTATGATTGATTGACCTAAATTTGGTCTAAACTGAAGGAAGTCCCTGTTAACAAAATGAGAAATATGTTCACCCGACATTGCTCATTAGGAACCTCTTCACTAATATTTAAGACAATCGGAGAGCTTGTCCTTATATTACCCTAGTGCAGCCAGTGGGAAAATGTTCAACTGCTCGTTTCATTCGATTGTGTCTCTCAGGCAGAAAGAATATGAGTGAAGGTTAGATTGCAGCCTGAGGTTGGTTGTTTTCATGTAATGAGAAAAAAAATCTGTGTAGCTATGAAACTTTGGGGTGAGGGCTCTGTACATATTTTCTTCAGTCCATTGAATGTATCTCTTTGTATAACAGGAGGATTTTGGGGAGCAATTTTTCCGCTCCATTCTTTTTTCCCCTCTCCCATAATTCATTCTTTCCACTTCATTATGATAGGTTGACTTTCCACCATCCTTTATTTTTCTAGTCTTTGTCTATGCAGGAGCCAAACTCTGCACTGATTTACACCCCGTGTCACTTTTTTGGGGCAGATTCTTATTAGATCATTGTAAAACCAGGGTGGTCCAGTTTAATTCAGAGCAACACCATTGATTTGATTGTGCTCTTACTCAGCCGTGGATTAATCTAGTGGATTCAGGCCCTGAATTTGGAAGGGGCACATAGACTATGATGATTAGATCCAAGGATAAATGTTGGGATCAGTGTGCAGGATGGAGAGCAGTTGGTAGCACTGTCAGAGCAATGAGTCAGGAGTACATGCCAAGAGCATTTTAAGAAGGCAGATGGAGTTTTATAATTTGTTGAGAAGACAGCTGATCAGACTGGATCCAAGGCCCATTTAGTCATAATCCACCAGAGCCCTCGCTTACCCTGGTGTTATATCAGAGTAGTTCCATTGGGTTTGGAACGTCCTTGCACTAGTTTTACACCAATGTAATTCCACCAATCTTATCAGTTATTCCTGATTTACACTGACATAAACAAGAAAAGAATAAGGTGCAGTCTTTAAAACCTATAATTTTAAAGGGTTTGTTTGCCTTTTGTTTGGAATGTCTAAACCTGGGTATAATGGAAGTGAAAGCATGATTAGCTCTTGGGAAGAGTGAATGTATTTGCTTTTCCTGACTGATAAAGAAGCTCCAGACTTAAAAAAAAAAAAGGATTTTAGAAGCCAGCAGGTGTTTGTGGCCCATTTCTCCCTTTACATTTTAAAAATCCCTTCCCAGCTTCAAACACGCTTCTAGTAATGATGAGGTAAAGCAGTTGGGAAGTTTTGATGAGAAGCAAAGCCAAGAGTGTTATAAGAAAAAAGTCCAAGCTGGTGTTAATTGAGGGTTCTAAATAAAAAAAGTTCGTGATTAAGGGAGAACACTGAGACAAAGGGGCTATAGGGATTATCTACTAGTGGTGGGGGAGATTTCTTAAAGGAAGAAGACAATAACGGAACTTGGAGAGAATTCAGAAATATGACTTGATTCCTGCTGTGGAGCTATCTCTGTTCTTGAGAAGGCCTACTCTGGATTATAGCATGAAGAGAGGGCAGGAAATCCAGAAAGCCTGGGCTGATGGGCCACCTGGAAATGAGAATGGGACTTAGACAGAAATCAACAAGCTGCAGGAAAGACTTGGTTACTTTGAGGAAAGTGTGCTTCAGAAAAGACTTAGGGTAACTAAAGCACAGGAGCAAGAGACCTAGACAGATAGAGATGATCTGGGAGAGCAGGTGATTGGGAAGTGTGAGAGAACTTTAAGCTAATTCATGGTTAGGAAAAATCCAGAAAGTGTTGGTCACTGAGAAATTAACAGGACTATAGTTTGGAGCGAGAAATAAGATATAGAACAATGGAGTGCAGATAAAAGATTGTTTAAGATGCTTGAATGGTAAGGCACCCCTATATTGACATCCTACACACCATTACAATAATCGTTGTACAAAATATGTCTTGTGAGGTATCATTTGAAAACTAAATCACTGATCAGTAATAAAATGATTAAATGTGTATAGCAACATCATATAAAGTTATGAGTTCCCTCTGATGTTGATAGCACGTGTTTAAATCCATGTAGCCTTGATTAGGCAGGACTGATCAAGAAGGTCCTAAACAAAGCAATGTGTGTTTACCTCAATGTACATACAATTTGTAAACATGGTCCTCAGATAGGGAAGACAGGTGACAAGGAAAATCTACATTTCACCAAAGCGGGATGGCAAAAAATCTGCATTCTCTTTCACTATCAGACACCATGTCACCTTGTTTACTGTTTGAATGAACTTTTAGTTAGTCATGACCCTTGGGAAAATGTATTTCAAAGGTTAACTGAAATATAAAAGTGAGGGGCAAAACCACCCCAAATTATCTCTCGCCCCTTCTCCCAATACACACATCTCATTCTTTTCCACCTAAGAGGCCAAAAGAAACAGCCTATGGATTTGGGAACTTTCCTGGCCTAAAACTTGGTCAGCACTGATACTGGGAACCTGTGGTAAATTACTTCACCTTGAACCAACTCTAGTTTGTTAAGTTTAGAAATATTTTTATCTTTATTTCTCTTGTAACCATTTCTAAATTCAATGCCTTGTACTTATTTATGATGTATCTGTAGTTAAATAAACGTGTTTTATTCTTTAATTAAAACTAACCAAGTGTTGTGAATTGTTTGGATTACTCCATTTAAAGTAGTAGACTGTTGTATATTAATCCTTTTAGAGCAGCGGTTCTTAAAGTAAGGTCCGCAGACCACTAGTGATCCATGACCATTTTGCA
>CM057846.1:41883641-41907941 GCA_030068395.1 Apalone spinifera | reverse complement strand
AGCCTAATCTACATGCCTCTGGCGACAGAGGCATGTAGTCTAGATGTACCCAGAGAGTCATTTAGAAGGATGCTGAGATGAAAAGACTGTAGTGGACCCACTTGTTTAAGTA
The DNA here is from genome assembly GCA_030068395.1 of Apalone spinifera. Taxonomy (NCBI): domain Eukaryota; kingdom Metazoa; phylum Chordata; order Testudines; family Trionychidae; genus Apalone; species Apalone spinifera. The sequence goes on along the minus strand of CM057846.1, from coordinate 41,907,829 downwards.
GCATGCTAATATTATAATGACTCAATGTGCACAGAGGATCACAGTGACCTGACATTCTAAATTCAATATGAATTTCATTCACATAAGCAGTGCAGGTCTCCAGATCTGCTGGGAGGCAGTTTTAGCCCAAACAGTCCATTTTAGAAGAAAGTTAAGAACATAAAGAAGAAAGTAATTTTCTGCATGCTGTGATCCAAAAGGGGTGGCAGCTGCACATGAGTTAGCTTCATTTGTTATCTGGCATTGCAAGCAATTTTGTGCACAATGTATAGCTATTGGTATGTTTTGCAGGACTTTTTGCAATGATCTGTCACTGTTCTCAGATCAGTTACATATATAAAGCCTGAGATAATAGTAATCTTTTCAGAATCTTTAAGAGGATTGAGGGATGCTAATACTTATTAAATAGCAATTCTTTGAGCTCCATGTGTGAGAAATGTCTCTGAACACCATGTAATAGATGAAAACAATAGATGTATCTGAGCCAAAAATCTGGATAAAAAAGGCTCTGGATTATACTGAAAGAAATGTCAAAACTTGCATCCAGATACTACAGTGATGTGTGTATTAGAAGTATGCAAATTAGATCAGGTTATCTTTAGATTCTGCTTTAAATTAGATTCAATTAGATCAACTCAGATCAACCTAGCTCTAATGTTATCTATCTATGACCAGCCAAATCCTCAGCCCCACTCTGTTCAGCTTGTATTGGATAGTGTATTCCGAGGAGTAGCCCTCCTAACCCCGGGGGGATCACAGATAGATTTCTCACTTGTTCTTCAGAGTTGCAGATTAAAAAGTAAGTCTATATCTAGTATTGTTGTGAAGAAAACCTTGAAAACATAGAGCAAGTGAAATAAGTATGATGTCTGCCTGAGTTTGCAGAGAGCCTGCAACAACAGCAAACTATCCCATTCACCTCGAAGTGTGAAGTTGACTTAGGTGTCAATGATGGTACTTTAATAATGTTGATGTTTAGTTGTTTCACTATTCATAAAAGCATGTGAGCAAATAGAAAGTATATCATGAAGATCTGCAGCAGTTATCTGCAGTGGAAGAAGAAGTGAAGGATTAGGTTAAAGAGGATTGGAGTGGAGCAGAGAAAACATTAGGTCTTTAATATCACATGATGAGACTGTAGAGAAGGCAACATATGATTCGTTTAATTTTCCCTAACGTGGACTTAGCTTTCAAAAGTATGGGAAAATTTGGCATCAGGGAAGGGCAGGAAGCTGACATACCTAGTTCTACATTGTGTCTCCTGCAACCCCCACCAGCAATCTCCTAGGCTGTGTCTAGACTGGCCCCCTTTGCCGGAAAAGGCATGCAAAGGAGGCCAGTCGGAATTGCAAATGGAGCGGGGATTTACATTTTCCCCGCTCCATTTGCATGAACATTGGCTGCCGCTTTTTTCCGTCTTAGAGTTTTGATGGGGAAAAGCGCCAGTCTAGACAGGGCTCTTGAGGAAAAGAAAGCCTTTTCCGCAAGATCTCTTATTCCCTTTTCTAAACAGAGTGGGGCTGAGGATTCCCCTACACCAGAGCATTAAGGAGAGGCTTGAGGCATGGCTAATGGCAGGAATAAGTATAGATAGAATGGATCAATCATGCTGGTATAGTTTAGAGCAACTATTAGACAGCTCTAAGTTGTTTTAGGCTCTTGTTCAGCACTTGGTTGGTTCCAACTTGGATCAGAGGAGCTGTAAGGTGACACAGAGCATAGTTGGCCTGGATTATATTGCAAATCAGGCTTCTGCATCCTGGGTCAGACCCAGGACTCTCTGTGGAGCTCTGGTCTCAAATTCAAAATCTTGCTTTGCATCATAATATGAATTATAGTGTCTTCATTTGTTGTTACCTTTGTTCACCTGAGTTTGGCTTTGGGTTTGTCTCATGTAAGGTACTTATTTGTACTTCCAGTGAAATCAGTGTCAATTTTGAAATTGACTAATATGGGAGCTGGATGGGGTACTAGACTTAAAGTATTTCTGTAAACTACCATGCATGATTATGGGACTGATGGAATATTCAACATTTAGAATAATGTAGGGAAAACAACTGGGAACTTATGAAACTACAACCATGCGGGGAAAAATTCATCCCTGTGCAGAGACCAGCAAGAAGGCCTGTGTTGGCTGTAAGTCTTCAATATGGGGCTTAAATGAGAAATAAGGGATGTGAAACCCTTGTGCTGGCTCTTGGCACAGGAGTGAATTTCACCTGATGTGGGAGGACAGTTTGCTCCTACTGAATCCATGTGTTGTTCTTGATGAGGTTTGTATCTGTCTTTGTATTGATGCAATCAAACCCAGCAGTATTTATTGAAAAAACCGAAAGAAATGGAAACACATGCATAAACAAAAACATCTAATTACATAACTTAACTAAGACCTTTATTACAATAGCTGGGGGATGCTCTACTAAAAAGAACAAATGTATGTTATAATTTTTGTGCACTCTTGCCAGCAATGACAAAAAATGGAAAAATATGTTTACACTGATGCTATTTTCACTCCTAAATCTATTGCAACTTCTATTGGAAACATTAAGGTTGGAGCTGTGAGTCGTCACATGGCTACATTCCTTTTACTATCTAATCTACTGACTTATATTGCCGCCATCTCCACAGTATCTAAGAACTTACTGCACACTGTACACATGCAAATAGGCCTTAGGCATGTGCATCTCTCTAGTGACTTCAGTAGAATTACTCATGAGTGAAATTCACTAGACCCAGAAAGAGCCTGAGAGTTCAGGTTTTATGCAGCTGGAGTGCAGGTCAATTGGGGATATGGAATCTACATCCATGCCCTGCAAAGGCAGAGCCATTGGGCTATTCATAGTCTGAAGTAGCTACTACATAAGAGGTCATAATCATGCAAGATGACACAGAGCACTCTGATGCTTTACTTTGCAAGAAATACGGATCCTCTGTGTGTGTGTGCACATACGTGATATAAGGTAGCAATAACCTTCTGATGAATTGCAGAACAAGATGATAAAGGAAATAATAAAGTCTAGTCCCCTGATACTGCTACTGACTGAATCATTTCATTTGCCCTGGCAGGACTCCCAAACAGAGGAAGCCTGCCATGCCCAACATTATTATAGTATTGGTACTGAGCTGGTACCTGTTTTGGATGTACAACTCCCTCTGAAATCAATAGAAGCTTTCATGTGAAAAAATACAGGATCAGCCTCCAATTTCTTTTTAAACTCGGAGTAATGAAAGAAGCCATATGGCATATCTAGACATTATAGTCTTGCCTTGTTCAGCAAGACCAGAGCATAAAGTGAATGCCTTTCTGTTATTTTTTGAATGGTTGGTGTATGCATACACATGTTTCTGTGTGTCTATATATATGTGTCCATGTGTAAATAAGCACATTTAAGTGAGAGAGTGTCAATTTTCATGGAAAGAAAAAATACTAGACCACAAAAAGTGTGTACAAAAGGGGGGGGGGCTTTAATGAATAACTGAGGGATTTCCCAGTGGATTTGTGCCCTGGAAATTTCCAGTTGTATTGTACATAACATATATTACAGCCACTTGCAAATTACAGCTACATGTATTGCTTTGCTTTCCCATTTGTGTTTTGGGGGTCTCTACTTCTACTTCAATGCAACCAGACAAGTGTAAAAGAACATGCATACTTTGTTAATCAGTTGTAATCTTTCAAATATTTTCTGATAATCCTCCAAGAAGGGTAAGAAATGTCTGTATTTCTTCCAAGCAAAGTAAGTACATTATATGCACACTCTCTTCCCATTTTCCACAGAAAGACTGCATGGGACAAATGTATTACGTTCAATATAAGTCATATCATTCTAGTGTTATGGATTAGTTTACCAGTCCTGTGCTGTTATTTTAGGCTGGCCAGTCATTTATTCACCCAAAGTAGATATACCACATTTTAATTAATTTTAACTGTGTACATAGAAACAGGAGATGTTGTAAACTTGCACAATGTAGACCCACTTCAGGAGAAGTCACAGTCCACCATGCTCTGGATGCGATCCTAGAAACACGACCACATAATGATGAAGTAATGTCCTTACTCAGAAGGGCCCTTCCCCCTCCCTTCTTCAATGTTACAATTGTTTCCCTCTAATAAATTGGTTGAGACTATTATAAATCCCCCTCCAAATCCCCAGTAATTGCTTTCAAATGTTGGCACCTCCGGAAAACTCTGAGCCTGAGAGGATTAAACGTCTCTCTCCAGAAATAAATGCCCTGATTGCAGCACCTTTCCCTTCAGCTCCCAACAGGGAGCAGCAGCAACTTCACATCCTCCCCCCGCCTTTCCCCATTTCCCCAGGCAGCCGCTCCAGCTCCTCGCCCGCTCTGCCGCAGCGCAGCTCGCCCCGCGCGCACGTCCCAAGGTCACCGCGGGGCTGAGCCGAGGGCAGCGGGCCGGGCAGCTGGCGCACCAGCGCTGCAGGTGAGGGGGCCGCCCCGGATCAGCGGGGGAGGGGGAGAGTGGCTCCCGGTCCATCCCCAGCGCGCGCGAGGGCAGCCCGCTGGCTCCAGCATCCCGGACGGCTGGACGGCCAGCAGGGGGATGGGCTGCTGCTGCGGCGGTGCCGGTGCCGGGCTGCCGGTGGCGGCGGCGGCGGCAGGTTATAAAGGGCTCGCTGCCTCTCCCCGCCCCCTGCGCGGGCTGAGCCGGAGCAGGAGTCGCCCTCCCCCTCCCCCCGCCGGCCGCACACGGGGGCATGGAGTTGGCGGGAGCCTATAAAAGCCCCTGACGCTCGGCGCGCCGGGGCCACCGTCCTGCAGCCGCCAGCGAGACCATGTCCCATCACTGGGGCTACGCCAGCCACAACGGTGAGCGCCCGCGCGGGAGGCGGCGGCTCCCTCTGCCCGGCCCGGCGCGGCTGCTCCGCCGCACCTGCCGCAGCCAGCGCGGGCCCCGCTGCTCTTTGCCCCGGGCAGCGCCGCGGAGCGGGAGAGACCGGCCCCAGCGCGATCTACCCGGCGGCAGCCCAAGGGCAGCTGCTCCGCACGTACCCGGGGCGGGGGCTGCGATGGGAGCCCCGACTGCCCTACCTGGGCGAGAGGAAGGGGACGGGCAGTCCCTGGCTCCGGGGAGATGCAGCCGCAGTACCGCGCGGGTGTGCGGCCCCGGGCTTTCTGCATTCCTCCAGCCCCGGGGGTGCGTGCCCGGACCGCTGCGGGATTCAGCCCAGGGTGGCTCTGCCATCCGGGAGGAAGTTTCTCTACGAGACCGGGACTGGGGAGGGGGAGGCTGGAGCCGCTGCTGGTTTCTAGGCTGCTACACAACTCATGACAGCACCCATGGCAGCCCCCGGCCCGGGTACGCGCGCGGGGAGAGGTCAGACCTCTGTGCCCTGCACATCCCAACCCCTGCTCCATGCTGTGCAGAGCCGGATGGGCAATCAGTGCAGGATTTCTCCCCTCCGTCCGCACCGCAGCAGCCTTTCACGACTCCTATAATGCACTAGAAACAGCGAATCCGTAAGGCCAGTTCTCAGGATCTTTCTACCCTTGATTTATGTGGCAAGGACTGGAGCTGGCGGAGATAGGTGCGTTGTTAAATATCAATGCAAGAGTTAAAGCTGCAGACCCACTTCTAGCATTAACTACTCTATCGCATTTGTGATAAATGTTTCCCACCCTCAGTGCCTTGCCTGCATCTTTTTCACATTGGATCTATCCGTGCTTTCTCTTGTAGGACCTGCTCACTGGCATGAGGATTTCCCCATTGCCAATGGAGAGTATCAATCCCCCATTGATATTGACACCACGTCCGCCCAGTACGACTCTTCTCTGAAGCCTTTGCATTTCAGTTATGACCCCTCCACAGCTAGGAACATCGTCAATAATGGGCACTCTTTCAATGTGGAGTTTGACGACTCTTCCGACAAATCAGGTGAGTCCTCACTTTTACTGGCTCCTGGATAGATTGGACATTAGGGAAGAAAGAAGGGAAGAGGGGATTTAATACTCTTTCCCCCTTATCTTCTGCTAAAACCATGCGCTGAAATCCTGACCTCAGTGAAGTCAGCGGCAGTTTTTACCTCATTGGGGTCAGGATTCAACCCAGGAATATTATATCCATTCATTTAGGCATCCTTTGCTCTAATTAAAGTAAGTTGAGGTTTTCTGTATTGTCTTGACCTGGCCTGATCCAAAGACCCATTGAAGTCAAAGGGAATTTTTTCAGTGAATTCAGTAGGATTTGAATCTGCCTCAAATGAGCAATAGACTGAAGTAAGGTAATTGATCAGGGATGACAAAGTGTATTTCTCATCAGAAAAAGCATAGCTTTCAGTGGTACCTGTCAAATGGTCCCAATAAAAGGCAGGATGTGCTCAGGAAGAGAATAACAACAGAATAGCAAAAGAACTAAAATTAGCAACTTGAAATTATTTGGAACTAGCTTCTTTAGTTTTGTATTTTTGCTGCCAGCAAATATAAAGCAGAAAAGGGGAGCATCTCCCCAGGTCAGTATTGAAACAGAGGGGTGACTAGGAAATGTCAGTTTGATATTCTCTAATTTAAATCAGCATCAGCCCTGGCATTTCCTGACTTTTGGCTTCCTAGATAAAGATAGCAATACATGGAACACATTCCCACACAGTTCACAAAGAGCTATTCTGTGGTATTTCAGGAACCTCTTCATTGTACTGCCCTGACAAGGGCTGATCCTGCAATCCTCTGTTCACATGATCAGTCCTTACTCACAGGAGCAGTCCCATAGTGAATGGGAGTATTTGCATGAGTCAGGACTACTTGTATGAGCAAGGGTTTTGCAGTCTTGCTTCCTCACTGTAATTTCTCAGCTGGCTGCATTTGCAGAAATCACCACCCTGCTACAATGAATGTGCCTCTATTTTTAATTTAAAAAAGGGGAAAACAATCCTCTGTAGAGACAGTAGCTGCCTTTTCTAGACACTGCCTGATTTAACTTGCTTGAGCAAGTGCCCTGTTTTTCCTAAGCAGTTCCTTGGCAATGTCATTTAGGGGATGGTGCTGAAAACAAATCATGAGTACCTACAGAGAGTGTGTGTGTGTATTCATACCCAGACAGTATTGTAGCTGCTCAAAACTATCATGAAAAATCACAGACATATTTCCTACCTGCTCTTAAAGTAAATGGGACTAAAGGGATAGGTAAATGTTTCACAAGAGTATAGGCAAGGATACTTAATTCAGTCAGAGCTTCCCCGTAGTACAGATATCTGTTTTGCTTTGAAAGGTGATTCTGATTCAGTTTTCTAGGTGCTCAGTTCTGTGCTGAGAACTCTTAAGACCTGTTAAAGTTGATTGAAATTGACAGTGCTCAGCACCATGTAGATTCAGATCTTTAGTGAATTTTAACTATGTCATGAGAAGTAGGAAACATGATACATTATAAAAAGTAGATTTGCTATCCAATGGTTCAGGAGGGCCCTATTCTTCTCGGGTTGAAGTCAGATGAAGCAAGATCAGGCCCTTGCTATGTAATTAAACCATTACGTGCTATACATATTAGTCCTGATTTTCATGTGTTGATTAGCCACAACTCCTACTGAAGTCAATGAGAGGGGCAGGTATTCAGAACCTCTGAAAATCAGGTGTGTAAGAGAGAGTGTTTGTGTGTGCGTGTGTGTAAAAAGGATACCGTATTGTGAAACTTCATTTAAATTCAGTAACGCAGAGACGGTAACCTGCCAGGACATATAACAGTTTTCATAAATATCCTTTGGAAGAAAAGCTTCTAATGAAAAAATTAGCACAGAAATGAAATATCTCCATTCTGTGAGAGTGATTCACACACAGCTACAGCTTGTAGGAGGAGTGGGGGCAGAAGGGGATGAGAGTGAAAATACAGTAGCTCTACAAATTATTAAACACTGGACTAGAAAAAAAAGAAAACATTATACAGATATCTGTATAAATTTACCTGAGGGTAGATTCTGCAATCTCTGATAGTCCTTTGAAAATCACCATACATAAAATCTAGCTGGCTGCACACTTAATTGCTTCATTTGTATGCATTTAACTAGTTAGTTTAATTTTACAACACAATATAAAGCTTCTGCTTGGTTATATTTCCTGCATTTCCTGAGCAGTATTTTTTTACTAGTTCCCATTTAAATATAATGTAGCAAGCCTGAGAAAAAAATATAAGAATGTATTTTATCTGCTGTCCCTTTTTATGTTAAAAATTAAGGACCTGATCCTGCAAATATTTAAGGGTGTAGTGCTCATTCCCATGAGAAGTCCCATTTATGTTTGTGGGACTTCATATAGTAAGAACACCATAAAGTAATATGTAAGGCCCTGATTTCTGACTAATTTTACACACACACACAATTAATTTTATGCAAAGAAGTAGTCCTACTGTCCTGGATCCTACAAACACTTAAGAATGTGCATAACTTGACTCTTGTCACTAATCTCATTGAAGTCAACAGCAATACTCTTGTGACTGAAGTTTGCATGTACTTACTGTTTGCATGATCATGTCCAAGAAATTACAGGTGCAGATTTTAATGTCTTAGTAAAAATAGGTCCAATAGCAAAAAGTCCCATGTTTTTTGGATAAAAACTTTTGGAATTGCATCCCTGTGATCATTATATATTTCTCTGATTTAGACAATATATAATGTGGTCATTATTAATAAAATCATTAAAATAAATAGAAACTAGCGATCAGAATATGCAGATACTTGATATAAAGCATAACTCTTGGAGGGTTCCATATATGTGAGAAGTCCCATTTATGTTTATGGAACTTCATATAGTAAGTACACCATAGTAAGCACACATGATTTGTTATATAATGCATTGAATATGTTTTCTGCGCAACTTATCAAGTGCCTAAATGTGAATACAACAAAATATTCTCCTTTCCCCTTACTGGAAGATGCAGGTATTGTGCAGCATAACAAAAGTGCAAAAGAAATTATCAATATCTGTTTTCATTATTAAAATATCTCAAGCATGTTCAATACTCTAATAAAACTCCTTTGTATCATAATGACTTAAGATTTCTAAACTAATGATAAAGTTTTGTGAAAATCAGCTTTAGAAATTTAAATTTTAGAAACTACTAAATATTGAGAATAATCTTTTTTTAAAAAAATGTTTTAGAAAAGCTTTCAGCCAGTTCTGCAGCCCTTACTCACAAGTGTAGTTCTGAAATTTTTGGGATTACTGGAATGAATCTGATGGGCAGGATTTGTCTCTGGACTTTAAGTGTGTCCACAGTATTTTACCGTAACTGTGGATCCATAGTATTTTACTGTTACTAGTTCAATCTTAGAAATGCTGTAAATAATTAAATGCCCACATTTATTTTACCTAGGAGTTTTTTCTATTTTAAAAAGCCATGATCATCCTTTAATATGGACATTTCATGTATAAATTTTGTTAGCAATTTTACAGAAAGCTTTCCAAGACTGCTTGTACCAACAAGGATACGAAATCCCTCTTTGGTTATTTTTATTTTCTCTCCATCCATTTTAATTCTTGTAGTGGAGCATTTCAATTGGCTTCTTTGTGTCTGCACATAATTTTGGAAGAAGTAGTGAACATCCTAGCCTGGGTCAACAGACTTGTGTAGCAGGGCTCCTGCTAGCACTCTAAAAATAGCTATGTGGCCACTGTGTGAAGTTGTAACTTGGGATAGGCAGTCAGACTCTGAAGTGCACTCCCTTCCTAAGCTTTACAGCTTGCACCGCAATTTCAAAGCCCTGTCTGTACAGCTATATAGTATTCATGTGAGCCCTACTATCCTGAATATGTCCACCTAGGTGCAGAGGCTCACTCCAAAATCCTATTTAGGCATACTCTGGTCTTTTAGTAATAGTGAAAGTATATGTATTTCCTAGCAATGGGATTTAAAATATCTGGCACATGAAATAAAGGCAAATAGTCTCTTTGCTACAGATACCATAGAGACTACTTTAAAGTCTACAGTGTATCCATTCTGATGTCTCAGAAACCCAGCTGCATCAATGCAACTTCTCATGGTACTAAATGTTGTATGCAGTATTTAGGGTTTTCAGGATCAGGCCCTGAAATATCATAATGAGTGCACCTTATTCTTGGGATTTTCCCTATTGTTAAAGAAGATATTTGCACCTATTTAAAGTTACACACACTTTAAATCCTTTCTTGAGGAAATAGTTACACTTTCACTATTGCTACATGACAGCAAGAAACTGGTGAATTAAAGTTGAGAACTGACTTAGGACAGCTAAATATAAGTGACAAGAAAACCTGAAATCTGCTTATCATCTGCTTTATATAAGTGTTCCTCAGAAATGTTAGCACAGTATGCATAGAGCCTTAATTTCAATGGCACTGCTCACAGTCGTGATCACTATGCCCTGTAGAAGTTCTCAGGCTTATTAAGCTTATAGAAGCAAAGATCATGTAAATTATGATTTTTTTTATAATCATAATGTAAACTGATCTTTTTTTCTATAAATATGGTATAATTTAATTGGAAAGTGTCACTTAAAGCTCTATAGCAAATAGTAAATAGACTGGTAATTTTTCATTATGGCCGGCTCTTTGATAGCTATTTTTTTTCTTTTTATATATGATTGCTTCTAAGATAGAGAAAATATCCTAAGCCAAGCTACATACTCATGTAAATCGAAAATTTTTATGAAAATACAATCATAATTATACCTTAAAGTTTCTCTTCCATTCCTAGGAGGTAAAAATATTGGGCCAACTTTGATACTAGTACAGCATAGAAGACTCTCCTACATAATTTTAAGCACATTTTTTCAGGTGATTCTTTCTATAACAGAAAAAAATGAAGCAGTGAGGGGCACCATTCACACATATTTATTTATTTATGACTCAGTATAAATAAACCAAAAACTATTTGTTATCCTAGGAGAGAGTGTCTGGGCACTGCTTGGTTTGCAGAGAATTACACTGAAAGTTGTGTCACTGTTAGGTTTTTCCATTTCCCGCTACAGCAAGGTTCAGTATAAGAAGGAAACATACAGGTCTGCAGTCTTTAAGATAAGACGTTCTGAACGCTGCCATCAATACATGAGGTCTATTTTTAGGTCTACAAACACTGATTGTATAACATTAGCTATTGCCCAATGTTACATGTCACCATTATATGTCCAGAATCTTCACATTCAAAATATTGGCTTGGACATTTAGTAATCACAAGGGGGAACTGATTGTATAGCACTCTTGTGGCTAAAGAAATAGAGAGGGTACTGATGTACCTATGCAAGTCAGAACTTCCTCACTGCTCTCCTAGCTGCAGGTAGTCTTTATATTATTCCTTTTAGTTATGTTTTAAACTAAATCTTTTGGCCAGAAATCAATTATGGAATGGGCACATATAGTGCAATGAAACTCTCCTCATTTCATTCAGCTCCCTTCTTTAGAGTTGCTTCTACTATGACAATGGAAGAAATTAGCCAACCTATAAGAGCTAAGTTGAGCAGCCTAATATTCTTTTGGGATGATTTCTTCTTCTCCTTCATCTTCTCCTCCTCCTCCTCTGTGTAATCTTTAAAGCTTGTCTCTCTCACCAACAGAAGTTGGTCCAGTAAAAAAGTTATTACCTCAGCTTAGGACGAATGTGGCTCCAACAAAACTACATACAGTTATCCCCATGTCTACTCTGTTTGTCTGACATATCCCTTTCCTCACCCTCTTTCATGTGTTCATTTACTGACAGGTGTAAAAGACTTATAAGCTCTTTGGGGCAAGGGACCCTGCCTTCCTATGGTTCAGTTCATCATCTGTTAGATGTCAGAGGAAAATAAGCACCTGTCGGTACTATCGTAATACTTTGCAGTACACTTTTTTAGTGACAGTTGCTAGGATTGTTCCATAGATACAGCTGCCAGGATACAGGGCAGCATATTGTTACCACAATATAACTTGAAATAATCTTCATGCTTATAATATGGCAATTATCAATGTAAGAACATCTCATACAGGAGGAAATTCACCTCAGTGCAGAGGATGCATATAGGATCTGACAATTTAAAACCTATATAAAGTCCTTGCTCAGGGATAATGTAGGAGTTAAGTGCTGCACTGGGCTTTGCTTTGGTGAACTTCACCCACAGAGGCCTGGTATTCTCAATTTGTTCCTCTCCTGTGTTAACAGCAATGCACTTTACTCACATTTTTCTTAATGATTTTTAAGGATTTCTGAGGGTTTAACATGTACAAGTGGTATCTGCAAATGGTTTCACTGTAAGGAAATTTGTTTAACTGTACCCTTGAAAACAACCTCTTTTGGCAACTGTACCGCTAAAAAAGTCAGTTTTGACTGGACATATTCCTGGAGGTTTGATCAGATGACATAATCTTTAATGAAACAAATTTTTAATTCCTGCAGACTCCAGGACAGTCCTGGTGGGTTGGCAACTCTAGTTAGAAGCTGTTTGGGGAGCCTGATAGATTAGAAGGGGTGTTTTTGGTAGATAAGATAAATGAAAAACTATGACTCACCTGGACTGAACTTTTCGGTATGGTCTATGCGTAAGCTAGAGAGAACCATCCCTACTTAAGGACAAAACACTATTGGGTGAAACTGTTCTTCAGATTTCTTCTCATGCCACGAGTCCATTGTGTATGTGTGAATTATTGTTTTATTTATATATAATTAAAACACATACAGAGGTATGTGTGTACATGTATAAGCATGGGTGTATATGTGTATTTGCACATGCCTGACTCCTCTGCCTCCCCACACATATGTAACTGCATTAGCTACTAATGTCACTAGGAATACGCTGGTCATGATGTCCTGGGAGTAACCTTATATTCTTAAACAGGGTGAGCTATCCTTAGCTGACACTCAGACCATATCAAAAAGTTCAGTCACGGTGAGTCACGGTCACTGTCATGCTGCCAATATACAGTTTGTGCAAATATGGCACATATTTTGGGAGTGTTTAATTTCTTTTATGTTATCTCCTTGAAACACCGTCCACCATCTCAGGCTTCATAAATGGCTTCTATTTGAGTAAGATGAGGCTGTTTATCAGCAGTAACTGTCACATGTTTTTCTTTTGGTGAAACTTATTGCGGAAGTTTCCCACAACAGCCTTGCAACACAAGACTAATTCATCCATTCAGAACCATTGGGCCTGCCTTACTCTCTGCTTATTGTGATATATTCTCTTAGCAGGATGTTTGGGAGAGATAAAATAAAAGGTGCAATGTCTCCCCAAATGTGACATTCTGGCCTGTGCAGCTATGCCTTAGGCTATGTCTGCACGGTAGTCCTCGTCTACACAACAAGCAGTTATTTCGGCATAATGTCAAAATAATGTCGAGCTGGAGGACTTCTTACTCCAATTCCTATAACCCTCATTTTATGAGGAGTAAGGAAAGTCAGAGGAAGAGTGCTCCCTGTCAGACAGCGCCATAGACAGCGCCAAAATAAGCTATTTTGACGTAAGCTATGCAATTGACGTCGCTTAAGTTGTGTGGCTTATTTCGGCTTTAGCCTTGCTGTGTAGACATGCCCTTCAAGGAATTATGACTCACCCTGGCTGAACTCTTCAGTATATCAGCTGGGGAAGCTTCTTCTCCTACATATATACTCAGAACCCGTGAACATGCTCTTTAGTGTACTTCTCATCCGTTACAGTACAATATGGCATGTTTTAAGTAATATTTGATTTATTTTATCTCCTCAGCCTTTTTTCCTATCATAAATACGTTTGTCTATATAGCAGTGTATATATACTGTGTTTATATTTACGTATTATATCTAAACAATAAACAATGTGTGTCTCTATCTCCTATACCGACATGATATAAAATCAACAGCTTTCAATAGGAAAAAGCAGATTGTGTGGGGGAGAGTTATTTGAAAAGGCTAAATAAAACTGGTATTCTGTTACTGCTGGGGTTTTTATGTGAAAAGACTGACTTAAGCACTAAATTCCATAGACTTTTGGGCAGTGTACTTTCATTTTGCTTGGATGATTCTATTGTTTCATATGTAGGAAAATGTTCCATTTTTACCCATTTCCATTTGAGCAATATTTCCTGCTTCTGCATATATTCAGATGAACAATCCTTAGAATACTTTTGTCTCCTACCAATTTGATTTGTATAAGTGGAGGATTTCTTACAATGTCTGAATTATTTCATGAAGGAATCTTGCAGTGTAGCTTTTTGGATTCTTTCCAAGAAAAGCTTTTCCCTGAATGAGACAAATTAGGGCTTTTCTCTTTATAGTGAGAAGTTCCCCTCAGTGTTTGGAATCCTGGCAGTAATGCCACAGTATTCCTACAAAGCTTCACATCAAGGACCCAACTCTTCTCTAAATAACATCCATTTTACCCACACAGTTTAGGCCAAAGTTGCTAATGCTCTGAAGTCAATATGTGAGAGGGCACTTTTGAATAAAACTTCTTTTTCTTACAGTGGAATGGCTTGGCCCATGTATCCTTTGACTGTGTCTCCTAAATCAATAAAATCTCTTAGTTCTACACACTCTACAATCTTACCAGGAAATATGTTAGGCCAAATCCAGTTTAATGTATTCATGCAAGGAATTCCAGTGACATCAATTGGACTTTTTACATGAGTAAAATGAGTAGGATTTAATCATTAAAGTCAAAGCACTTTTATTATCTTCTTAAAGTACTTTGAGATCTTCTGATGCTAACTTCTATGTAGTTGCTTGGAGGTATTCATTATCATTATCACCATTATTATTACTGATGTCTCTCAACTCTGCTCAACATTGTCTCAAAACAGAAAACACACAGTACTCACTTCAACATTTAAATGAAGTGCCCCAAAATGTACATTAATATCTCTCCTGTTGTCATCAAATAGAAAAAAATCACATTTGTAGCCCATCATCTGTCACATGCGCCTTGGATACAGAATAGGAGTGTGGAACATGTGGCTTTGAGAAAGGAACATGTGACCAAGATTGGCTGTTCCCTTTTACATCCCACACCCAGCTAGCAATGTTCTCCTGCTCACACGTACTTGAGTTTATGTTGTGCACCCATAGAGGGGCTGCAGTGGGGAGGTATTGTTCTTGCACAGTCACTCTTTCCTTCTGTTTGACACAGCTACTTCCTATAATTTGGCCACAGAGCAGAAGGAAACATACGTACCTGGGTCTTTTGTACATAGATTTTAAATAAAATCAGTTTCAAGAAGAGATGGGTTAAAGCCAGGAAATTCAGAACTGGATCTAAACTTCCCTAGCATCCAGGAAAGGAGTCAGGAAGATTGGACTTCAGAATGTTTCTAGTTGCAAATGAAAAGGATGAAACAAGAAAATTCATAGTGTAAATGCTCTTGCACTTCTTCAGGCAGCTGTTACTTTGTGGGAACACTGACATTTATTAAGGATTTAAAAAGGATTCATTTCTATTGCTGGTTAGAAATGAATTTCTGATGTATGTTTTACATGTCAGATTTGGTTTAAACTTTAGTTCTTTGGCGGGCATCACTGATAAGTAGTAACAAACATTAATAACTGTTTAATATATATTAGCACGAGGGCTGTTTTTAATTAAGCCTGCTGAATTGATATTTGTTCACACTACTTTAATTATTTTTTGAATGTTCTGCTGTGACTCAAAAGAAGCTAGCACTGTATTCGAGAAGCACAGAACAAAAAAAAGTAAACAAAAACTGTTGGGAGATTGTAGTCCATCTTGTAAGTTTTATAAAATCCTATCAAGATTCCTAAAGAAGCCATGCTGCAGGTGGACTTAACACACTTTCCATTGATTAATAGCAGCTAATCAACCTGCCACAAATGTGTAAAATGTTATATGGGATCTAAGAATGTAGGAAATCTTAGTCCTTTTATATCTTATGAGCAACTACTCTGTTGGGCAACGAAAAAACAAGTACAGTATGGAGAAATGTTTTTAGAACAATTCCCCCTTTACTAAATGAATCTTGGCATATATGGACTAATTGATTTTTGCAATTTTTTTTTTAAAAGCAGACAGTTACTTCTTTTAGAAAAGAAACACATTCACACTATTTTTACTTAAAATGTTCTAACTTATAGAGCTCTGCTTGAAACAACCATTCTTCGTAATTTATGATGACTTTTAAAAAGTTATATTTAGTATAAAATCTATACATGTCTAGCTACCATTGGAAGAAATTCACTTTTTCTTCACACATTATATACACTCACCATGTAGTTTGGCAATAGGTAGAATGATGCATGATCTGTTCAGCATTGATTAACATGTTTGAAAATACAATGACCAAAATAGAATATTGATTCACAAAGAGAAATGTGTGGTGCGAGTTCTGTGGTTCGATTTCAGTTGCCAAAGAAGGAATATCAGACTAGATTCCCAAAGTAACTTAATTGTGTCATTGTTACCATGCCTAGTTTCAAATGCCTAGAAAATCACTGGGAATCATAAAGCCTGAGATAGGGCTCCTTATACAATGAATGATGGGAGAAAGATGTCTAAGAATGGGATTCACTAAAGCCAGCATACAAGATAGTTCTCTGCCAATGTTCCCTCTAATCTTTTCCATCCGTGAGTGGATTTTCCCATCCATGTGTGGAATAAATTTTATGTGCACTGAAGCATGTGTGAATGTGCAACACCAAGAGAAACACAAAGCCTAGCTATGGGCACTCTGTTAATCAGCTAGGCAGCATTGGAGCTTCTTCTGAGCAGTCACACAAGAACACAGCTTATAGGGAACACCACTCCCTGCCTAAGCTAGCCAATAGGAAATGGCCAAGTCAAGATAATATCCTAAGCCCTGTTCCTGCTCAGGGAATTTGGCACATAAGTCCAGGCTACAAGGAAACACCGCCAATTGCTTGGGATTCTCGGCTGTAAACTTTTTCCCAGAGTTAGACAGCTATGCTGTTTTGCATGGAGCTCAAGAGGTAGGAGAGGAAGAAAGGGAAAGGGGAAAAGGCTCCCTCTTAATTCACATAGGATGTAGCTGATTCCCCTGTTCATATCTCCTCTGTTCCCCTCTGTGCAAGAAAGGACGTGAATGTGAATCTGCCACCTCTCAGATGAGTTCCCTAGCCACTGAACTATGGGATATTCTGATATGGGGTACCTTAAGTCTTTCTTGTTGCAGCTGTTCCCTGGTGGCTACATAATTAAATATCTATTGGGACAGAGGGAGGGAGAGAGCAAGTGTGAAAGTGACTCTATATCATGGGTGGGAAACCCTGGCTTGCCTGGATCCGGCCCATGAGGCTCATGCTCCCCTCTACATTGGAGACCCTGTGCTGGTGTTCCAGCTCCCCTGCTGCCTAATCATGGGGCTGGAGCACACAAAATCTATTAGGCTGCCCTCCCACCCTCCCCCGGCTGTGGTTTGTGTGGGGATTGTGAGGAGTGTCTTTCTGCTTCTCAGTCAGCAGTAAGGGTTTTTTTGTGTGTGGCCCCTGACTGATTTTTCTATGGGTCAGTGACTCCTGACCCCCAAAAGGTTTTCCCGCCCCTGCTCTATATTATGGTAGTTAGAACATTCATCTGGGACACCCTGGTGCTAATGCCCCATAAGTATTTAGCCACAGTGAGATAGCTTCAGCAGGAGAGAACAAGGGTACCCCATATAAAAATGGCCCATATCCCAGGGGTTAGGCCACACACCTAAGAAGTAGCAGATCCCTTTTCTCATCTCCTCCTAGTTCAAAGGGGAGTTCAAGCCCATGTGAGTATCCTCCTAGGCTCAAAGTTATGAAAGATCTCCCACGGCTATTTTGGGTGAGCCCGTGTGGGGCCCAATCCAGTAAGTGGCCTCGGACTACATTAACAGGGCTGGGCCCTGCAGGTGAGTTAGAGAGAGGAATGCCTATCTTCCCCTGGCTGGTGCATCACATGGGGCTTAGACATTCTGAGATCTTAAATAGAGCCATAGTGCATGTGCCCAGATGCAGAAAGGGGTGTTTTGCCCTTTGTACCCAAGTTTTTCAAAACTTATTTTACACCTACAAAGCTGTAGATTAGGAAGCAAAGGTTGTTGTATACATCTTAAATTGCATTTTCCTGGGGCTAAAGTCTTGAGCCATTCCTTTCACATCACTGTAATTTCCCCCATCCTTAATTGTCAAGGGCTATTTTAGCCTGAACAGATAGTGGCCTATTGTAATCAGCACTCAGTTTACATACTCTTACACAGGCACACACTGGAGCAGTCATGGACACGGACTGTTTGCAACAGAGAAAAGCATCTTCATTCCCTTAACCTATTTTGTTTGTGATGCATAATCCAGGCACTTTTACAGTAACAGCTAGCACACTTGTCACTTGGAAAATATAAAATTGGGTTGTAGGGTATATATCATTTCAAATTTTATTCCTAAATACCTTTGCTTTTCAGATAATACCACCTTAAACAAAGAATTAGATTGTGAGGCCTACACGCAGAAGAACAGTTTGGCCTAACCTTTATCTGTTTATCCACATGATTTGCTCCTTTGATTTCAGTAGGCTTACTTATTGCCTGTTCTGGGCTGGCTGCTGCACAATGAAGACATAATTTCTCTGATCTGAGCATTTTCCTGGCTCAGGGCTTGATCCTGCATCTCACAAAGGTGGACTGTTCTGACTATAAACATAAGCTTAAAAATCAGTGAGTAAGATAGAGAACATGGGGAGCCCAATCCTGCATAAATGAGAGGACTGCTCAGTGTTCTGATTACACTAGGAGATAGTTACTTTAATAGCAACAGCAATACCAAATAGGGGAGATCATAACTAAATGCCTCACTTCCAAATACATGGCTCCTCAAAGCTGACTCACGTGCCACCCTCTAGTTTACCAATATTTTGGTAGGAGTGGTGCACACAAGAGGTTTGAAATTTAATTTACTTTAGTGAGGAAGGCTAAGCCTAGAATTTAACTCACACATGCCTGTGGCTGGCCTTTACTCATATTTACTTTGGAGGACAGCAACATTGGGCTCCCCACTGTGCACCACTGTGTTTGCAGAATCAAGGCCTAAGTAAATGGCCTAAAATGAAAGGGCAATTTGCATGAGGAAGGCAAAAAGATTTAGGCCTTAAAGAGCACTTTGGTGGAATATTTCTATACGGCCCTAGAATTCTGGCTATTCATCCTCCTGGAGTTTTTCATTTGTGTCATGACATAAAAGTTTATCACAGACCTTTCCTAAATCCAGTCCAATCATCTTATATTAGCATGGCTGGTAAATTCCCCATGAATCTCATACATTAAAGGCATTTAAGGTTTTAGATGTCTGGTATAGGTAAAGGCTAGTAATAGCATTGTATTGTAAAAAGTAATCCAGAGTAGTGTGGTAACATGCAGAGCAACAAAAAGCAGTCTCACTTAATCTAGATCTGTACTACACTTACTTCATAACAACTCTGTTGCTCAGTGGTATGAAAAATCCAATGTAGCTACTGCCCCTCTCATCAGCTTAGAGCATCTTCACCAAAAGTGCTACTGAGGTGTAGCTGCATTGGTGCAGCTGTGTGCCAATACAAGTTTGTAGTGCAGACCTGCCCTTAGACGCCCCAGAGTTCAGTGTTCTGTTTTAGAATAAAGCTTCGTAACAAAGGAGGTGAGGCAAATGCTGATGGAAGCTGTTTACTTTGCAGTGCTGAGAGGTGGAGCACTGACAGGAACTTACAGACTGATTCAGTTTCACATTCACTGGGGTTCCTGTGAAGGCCAAGGTTCTGAGCACACTGTGGATGGCAATCAATATGATGCTGAGGTAAGACTTGCTTTTTTTCTTTTAGGGGACTGTCCACATTAGGTATTTTCTCTTAAAATTTCCCACCAGCGCAACTCCCCCCATTGGCAGCAACGCCAGGAGCTCTAGCAGCATAAGACCATGACAAATGTCGGCTGCTGGTTTACATCACTCACACCACAGGAGTGGCACGTATAATAGCAATAGTGGGAAATGGTAAAAAACAATCTCGTGTGGATACAACCTAAAAGTGCTGGCTGGTGTCGAATGAGACATGGTATTCACTGTATAATGAATTCATTTTCTTCGCAGCCACTTCATTTCAAAGAGGAGACAGAAGCAAACAAACAATTTAGGGATATGTGGCTGTTCCCTGTGCTCCCAGTGGCTCTTGGGAAGTGCTGAGGGAAAAAAGCTATTCCCTGAACATCTGTATATCATAGGTTCCCATTTTTCTTGTCTCTGTTAAAAACCAAAGTGCTTGCTCTGACATGATAAGGCTTTTGGCTCCTTAATGGCTTTATTGTGGTTTTCAAGTCAAGGTCTATGGTAATGAGTAAACAAAAGGAGTTTGCAATGGTGGGACCTCAAGCAGACATTTTAATTGTCATGGCCAGCATGCCTCCAGGTACCCTACAGAACTGTATGGTAGAGCCATAGCTGTGTCACCCTTTGCCACACACCACTGGACCCACACTCACTTCTACTGTGCTTCCTGGAACAAAAGGAGAATGAGGTCCTAGTCTCCAACTGACCTGAGAATTCACTTGCCCTGCTTCTTCACAAGGTCCTGAGCATGTTTCAGCTTTAGAAGCCCCTGTGTACCTTGGAGGATTGGATCCCTGTGGTTATAAAATACTGCCTGTGGCACCATAATTAGCTGCTTAGACTTCCTGTGCAGATAGTTATAATGGCACAGATTGTTACAATTTCAAATGAGGAATAAGCAGCAGGAGCAGATGAGCTTTTGAAGAATCAAAATCATCTTGTCATCTTAGTAGCCCTAGAAACAATTAAGAAAACAAAAACAAAGAAGGAGAGCAAACCAACTAGACTGTTGTGGAGGTACATTTCCAAACAGAATATTCTCCAAAGCATTCCAGGAGCTGTAATTTTCTTAAGGCATTCCCTAATTTGTGGGCCAAACTCAGCCTTCGTGTAAGCAAGTATAACTCCTCTAATGTCAATGGGTTTGCATGAAAAGCATATTTAACCCCATAATCTGAAGTAACAGAATATACAGATTTTAAATAATTAGGCCAGTTCCTCTTCTTGCTCATGCACAATTCCTGCTGAAGCCAACTGGAGTTTTGCCAGAATAAAAACTACAAGATAAAGTCCAATAATAACTGTTGCATTCAGAAACATTTTTTGAAAATAAGCATGAAAAGCACATTTTATGCATTATAATTATCTATTGCATACATTTCTACAGGTGACATAAAAGCAATTCAATGATGCAACAAGTTTATATAGAACTGTATTCAAAACTTGTAAAGTTTCAGCAGTAAAAAAAATCTGTGATAATGTTTAGTAAATGGCTATCTATTAGATTAGATGCTCCATTAGATGGAATGTACTATTTATAAACATCTCTTATCCTTGACTTTAGGTTCACCTTGTTCACTGGAACACAAAGTATGGTAAATTTGGAGAAGCTGTGAAACATCCTGATGGACTGTCTGTGGTAGGCGTTTTTCTGCAGGTTAGTTAAAACAATCATCTTATTATTATTGTAATGTATTGTTTGTATTAATGCCTACGTTCTCCACCACAATAGCTACTTTAGAAACACAAGACTAAAACACTTTCCCCACTCAGAAAACTTAAAGTCTAAGGCTTTGTCTACACCCAGAAGCTGTACTGCTTTAACAGTACTATAGAGTTAGAGGTACATCCACCAGAATTATATTGGCATTAAGGTGCTTATACTCAGTAAATCCCTCTGTTTAGGAAGAGAAATAAGATATGTTGGTCTATGGTCCTTGATACCAATATAATTTTGTCCATACTAGAGGTGTTACTGGTATAACGGTCATTAAAAAAATCACATAGCATAAAAACTGTGTAAACGAGGCCCAAGTAACCTCTATATTCCATTTCTTTTGTCACTGCTCAGTGGTGGTGTATTTTGTGCAAGATGAATTACCTTTGCTTAATACAGAGGTGAAGAAATACACAACAAGTTAAAGAATCTGATTTGTTCTACTGTGCTACCATGTTGGCAGTTTAAATCTGACATCTTCTGAAAAATGAACAGTTAAAGTTCATTAACAAATTTACATATAATTAAAAAATCATTTTATTCTGCCCCATAGTCCTTGACTTTTGCAGGTTAGTCCGTGCGAGCCACTTGTGTTGACTGTCAAACTTCGTATTCTTTACAATGTGAGAGCACAACCACTTTCATCAATCAGTATTATGAGAAATCTCTAATTGGTGCAGTGGTGATGTAATTTAACATGTGACATCACTCAGCTGCAGTGGTAAATCTAAGCCATGATGTATGCATCAACTTGCTTTCTTTTCATATGGTTTGTATTACAGGTGGGAAGTGCCAGGCCTGGGATACAAAAAGTTATTGATGCACTGGACTCCATTCAAACCAAGGTAGTGCATGATCTCTGTGCCAGTTAACAGCAAGCAAAGCTGCTTTCTTACAGTCTTCTTTCAAAGCTCAAAATTGCATTTCTTTACTTTTGCTTTCCATATGCAAGCGCTACTGAAGAACAGCTCTCTCCATGTCATCAGCACTGGTGCCTGTGTAGTTCCTACCCTGATGAGAGCTCAAATACTTTTTTCAAATTAGGGTAATAGGAGGCAAGTAACATTGTAGATTATCCTACAACAGGAAAGGATTTATGTGAATGATTTCATCCCAATATGATTGTGTGCTTGTGACTTTCAGATGCAGTGGTGTTCACAGTTATTGTACTGGGCCAGATTCATCCCTGGCATTAATCAAATGAGTTACACTAATGACACATTTGGGTTCAAATGCCCTCCTGTGATTCCCCCCCCCCCAATATTTATTGCCATATTAGGCCCCCAGCCGCAAAGGTGACAGGAAAGCTTTTTCTGCATTTTTAATATGCCAATCTTTAATCATGCAAGGCAGGATCCATTTCCTACTGAAGTCAATGAGAGTTTAGCCATTAACATCATGTAACAGAATCAGATCCATAATGTTTATATTTGCTATATCTCTTTAGCCATCTGTGTGTAAGATATAGATTTCGGATGTTTTTAGAAGAGGCATAACTTTAGATGTTTGAAACAAGAATTGAGGGCTCAAAACTAGAAGGTGCAGAGCAACTTTAACCCCAACAGACATTAGCAAATTGTAGGAGGGCCTCAGTACTGTGCAGAATTAGCATCCATCTCTCTCTCTCTCAAGCAGGGGACACACTTGGCAAGAAACAACAAACCTCCCTTAACTAGCTCCACTAATGCAAGCAGAGTGTGTATTTTCCAATTCCTCTTACACCACAGTTTTAACAGGCTGTTCTATCTTCTTAGGGCAAGCAAGCTTCCTTCACAAACTTTGATCCCATGAAATTGCTTCCCTCATCCCTGGATTACTGGACTTACCAAGGTTCACTGACCACTCCCCCTCTACTTGAATGCGTTATCTGGCATGTTCTGAGAGAACCCATTCATGTCAGTGCAGAACAGGTAAATCTTCAGTACGCTAAAGCCTTTTTCTATGTCAAAATACTCTTTTGTTTTGGTTTAGTCTTCAGTGGGAGCTTCTACTAAAGCTGAAGTTTACATTACTGGAATAGAACTGAGTATGATAGCAAAGCTTTTTGAAAAAGCAGATAGTATCATGAATCACTGGTTCAATATGCATATCTGAAATGGTTACTTTCTCCCTCTCTGGCAACTGTGTTTCATCTGTGTATTGAAGTGGACTTTGCTGCTACTCAGGTCAGGAGTCAAGTAGAAATATCATTTCCTGGAATGCAGAAAATTCCAAAAGTTTGCATTTTATCTTAAGAAAGTCTTATATTGTGCAGCTTGATGACACTGGCAAATGCTGTAGCAGAGTAGAGCACTGAGAAGTTGAGTGGCTCTGGGCTTTAGTTCTGTGTAGCATTCCTTAATGAAATTATTTAGATTCAAGTTTCATCCTCAGGTCTGCAGTGGTTTAGCTAAGAAGATAAAAATAGGACCTTCAAGTCAATAAATATAAACCATGTCTGAAGAGCTTTAGTTAACCCTCAAAGTCTTAAATCAATTATAGCAATGGCTATTGCTCTAACAATAATAAAATAATTGTGTTTCTTCATTGAGTTGAGATGAAAAGAAGCTGTGATCTGGTGCTGGGAATAATTAAATAAAAGTGCAGGGGAAAGGAAGAAGATGAACTATTGGAAATATTCACTAAAGTACAGAATCTGTTGCTACTAATAAGATGCTTCGGGCTGAGTCTTAAGATTGACATTTATTTTTAAAGCCACAAGAACTACTACTACTAATCTAGGGGATATGGGAGAGAGAAGAGGAGAAATACTCAGAATAAATG
>CM057846.1:41866729-41879446 GCA_030068395.1 Apalone spinifera | reverse complement strand
CAGCCTTACAGTCAGAAAGCTTTTCCTAAAATCTAACCTCAGTGTAACAGGCCTTTACATATTTGGAAATGCCTATCAGGTCTCTCTTCAGTATTCTTTTCTCAAGCATAAACATGTCTAGTTTTTTTAACCTTTCCACTTAGATCCAGTTTTCTAAACCTTTTTATAATTTATGTTGCTCGCCACTAGATTCACTCCAATTTGTCCAAGATTTTCTTAAAATGCGGTGTCCATTATTTGGCACAGTACTGTACTCCATTCAAGTCCTCCCCAGTGTTAAGTAGGCTGGACAATTACCTCCCAAAAAGATATTAGCCTTGTTTTCCTACTTACATATAGTACTTTGCACTTATCTGTATTACATTTCATCTTGTTGCATTCAAAATAATTTTCTGCTTTGTCAAGATTGTTTTGAATTCCAATCCTATGCCCCAAAATGCTTGCAACCCCTCCCAGACCGTTGTCATCTGCAAATTTTATAAAGCATGATCTACACTCCATTAGTCAAGTTGTTAATTAAAATATTGACTCGTAGTGGAACAGGACTAACTTCTGCCAGATTTCACTAACTATGCCCTCACAGCTTGACAACAAGCCACTGATAACTTGTTTTGCAACCATTTCTGCAACCATTTCATTTAATCAAGACCACATTTCCTTTGCTCATGAAAGTATGAGGGACTGCCAAAACCCTTACTAAAATCAAGATACCTGTATATCACATTGACTCCTTCCTTTTATCCATTACGCCAATAACCATATAAAAGATACAGATGGGTGGTCAGAAACTACAGAGATAGGTGGCAATATAAAATACTAAAGCAGAAACTTAAATGTCTGGATTAAACTACCCAGTAAAGCGCACACTGTGTTAATCATATTCAAAAGAGCTTTTGGATCATTAGATTAGCTTGTGACATGTGTGGTCGGGGTGAGCCATATGAAACTCTGATGAGATACTGGGAAATATAAGAGTCTGTAACAACCAGAAAAACAATACGATGACTGAAATGTGCCATTGCTCTAAACTGGCCAGGTTACATGCCTGACAGAGGTACGGCTAGTGCCACAAGGAATAGCTATTGCAAAGCCTGCTTTAACAACTGTAGTATAGCTTTGAGGAAGAGACTGGTTCTCTGACAGTGTGTCAGTAGTAATTAATCATTTAAAAATTTGCATTGAGTCTTCAGGATGTACACATGCCTACACAGTGTAACTGTACTGGCTCAGTGCTGTAACCCTCACCCTAATCCTTCCCTGTTGTTTGTTCCTCCCCAACATTGCATCATGTCAAAAATTAGACTGTAAGCATCTTAGGGTAGGGACCATATCAGTCTATTTACTCTGGAGAACTCCTAGTGCATTTTTGGGTGATCAGTAAATAATAAACACCAGTTCGCTAAGAAATCCAGCATCATGCATTTATGTACATTCCTGTTTGTGTGGGCATGTGCATTGTCAACACATATTTGCCCTCATCAGATATACAAAGGATTGGGTGTGCAGCCTGGCAGTGAGAGAAAATTCACTGATGGTTAGTAGTAACAGGCTGGCCGCTGTTTCTAGTATGGAACTGATGTAGCCTACCCAGGTGCATTGCCACTGGTTGGTTATTTACAGTGATAATTCTTCAGCAGCTCTTCAGAGTTCCTTGTTTTCCCTTAACTGAGAACAAACTAAAACACTAACAAGAATTTGCAGTATAAACGACATCCTGGTTCCCTATATGTGCGTACTGTATAGCTAAACTATTGCACAACTGCAGCTGTTTCAAGGAAAATATTTGTGTAGAGACCAAGTGACAAAGATAAACATAAAATAAATTATTTTCCTGGTATTCTTGGGCTGTATCTTTAACGAAAATGTTGCTGGCAATGAATGTGAGTGGAACAATGGGGCTCTGCTTCATGACCGTATGTTATCCTTCCTTATTGATTTCCATGATGAGTTTATAAGTATATTTCACTAGTTTCTCCCAGAAGAGGGAAAAGCAATGCCTATAAGTAGCACAACATGACTCAGTATGAGCAGGACAATTGGTTTCTGGTATCTGTGTCAGAATCATGCTTGCTGCTGGACCAAAAGATAACATTTCATGCAATGCAAAAAAGTGTGCATCATTACTGCCACATATACAACTTTTGTACTAGGGGAATGATTATAACAAATATTGACCTGTGATCTGTCCTTTTTGCACAGTCTGATATCCTATATCATTTTATTTCTTCAGCCCCAAGTATTAGAACATTTTGCGATTCCTTCTTAGTTTCCAAGCACAGGATTTGTACTGAAATGTGATGAATGGGTTCAGTGTAATCAGAGACAGTCCTCATCTGACTGGATTATGTATTAGTGCCATGCATACATGAAGTCAGAGATTGGAGACTTTTGCAGCAGGAACTTAACCCTTGTGAGATTTAGGAAGGTAAGATTTTCTGTCACTTCAAAGAAAAGCTGCCAGCAAGCACAGAAGTAAATAGTAGATGGTCAGCATCTTCACAAAGATATTTTCATGGACCATCGCCCTATGCACTCACAATCACATGGAGCACTTTGTCTCCCAAAATACAACAAATTAGATAATCAGACAACATCCATTGGCAATCACTGTAATGAAAAATTAGCATTAGGAAAGTGTTTGCTGTTGGTTTAGCCCATTTTACTGCCATGTAAGAATTGGCTGGCAGTGTGTTTCAGCCATGTTTCCTTCCTCTTTCAGCTCATGGGGTTGGCTGCAAGTGTATTACACTAGCTCCTGCATGCTGGGAGAATCCCCAGATGCTAGTTTATGAAAGCTTTTATGACTCCTTTATTCCAC
Source organism: Apalone spinifera (assembly GCA_030068395.1). Classification (NCBI taxonomy): domain Eukaryota; kingdom Metazoa; phylum Chordata; order Testudines; family Trionychidae; genus Apalone; species Apalone spinifera. The sequence continues at coordinate 41,876,628 of CM057846.1, read as the reverse complement.
CAAAAGGGGGAAAAGGCAGCATAATAGGAGCCAGAGGCTCCATGTTCATAAATTCTTGCCTGGTTTTACAGATTACCCTGTCATTACTTATTTCTATTACAGTAATGTTGGGGGTGGGGTGTTAAGTGATTGGTTATGTCTCCGGTGCAGGAACTACAGCTGTATATCTATAGTTACATAACAATGCCAGCCTAACCCTATAATGTGGATCTGGCTTAACCCAACGGAGGTCTTTGGGTTTTTTCATTGCTGTAGGGATACCCATTCCCAGAGCGACAAAAGCAAGGTCAATGGAAGCATTTCTCCATTGACCAAACTGCATCTACTCCACAGTTAGTTCAGCATCACTATGGCATTTGGAAATGATCAGTGAGTGTTGTTATTTGGATGATGCTTCTGGGTACCACCAGGCTAATTGTAGTCAATCAAAATAACTCTTTAAACAATATGTGCAATTTCTACTTAGAACAAAGGAAGCCTCTTCCTGAAAACCAGTGAGAAAAGGTGGGTGAGTAATATTGGACCAACTTCTGCTGATGAAATAGACAAGTTTGAGCTACTGAGTTGGTCCAATAAAAGATATTACCTCAACCTCCTTGTGTCTTTCATACCCTGGACCAACACAATTATAACCCTGCAAACAATTATAGGAGATATGTATTTTTCCTCCTACAAATGTCACTTCACTATGGCCAGTAAGAACCAGGCCCACAATAGGAATAAGAAAACAAGAAAACCAGAGCAGCACTCTGCAGACAACAAAAATTAAGGCTTGAATGAACAAATGTACATGCAGTTTTTATGATCCTGGAACAGATTTGAAACGCAGCATCTTGTGGGTTCAACCTTAAGGAGTGTGAAATATGTCATTTCCTTCCACTTTTACTGGAACTATAATGCATTTAATGCTGAATAACTGGGAATGCAAATCATTGCAAACTATATATTTGAATTGAAAGCTCTTTAAATTGCTTTCAAAAACACAGTAAAATAAGACAATCATTCAGCAAATTATAAAACCAACAGATGTAACTAACTGATGCTATAATCCCAGAATGAATGCAACTGCCCCCGCGGTGCCTCCTTCTTAAATATCATGTTCTACTTGCTTTCCAGTTCTTAATCTAACCAAACCTTATGTCTGTCTCTGGTGAATAATTCATTGCTTTGTCAGGGCTAAGGGGGAAGGAATATATAAAACTAGGGTTTGATCCTGCAAACATTTATGCCTATGAGTAAACACTCACATGAGTAATCCCATTAATTAATTTAAATGGCCTGGATTTTCCACCCACAAGGTCTTTCCTCTAATCCACACACGTCTCTCTCCATTTCCATTCAGGGTGGAATGGGAAGATTATCAACATAGTAGCAATGCCCACTACACCAAGCTCTCATAAGGGAGCTGCACAGGATTACGGATTTAGCTAAGGGAAAGGAACAACCATGTGCTGTGCAGTAAGAAGAGGAAGGATTGAGCACTCCTCTGCCTATAACAGAGATTCCCTGAACCAGCACGCCCGGCCCAGTCCAGCATGAAGTCAGTGCAGAGTCATAGAGTCTCCATGGGGAAGATCCTGACATCCCAAAGATTCTCTGTGTTTGAGGTACAGCCCCTTAGCCTGTGCAGAAACCTAGGGGCTAAGGTTAGCTCTGACCCCAATAGAATAATCAGGAAGCAACTGCATCAAGGGTTTTCCACAGATAATTTCCTCTCCAGAGTCTGCCTTTGTGGCTGTCATCCCAGGAGAGCATGAACTGAGTTCATGGAACTACACATTTGAATAAAGTTACTCGTGCTTGCTAAATGTCTGAGGGATCCAGCCCTTAATTTCCATGTATTTCTTTCCATACAGTTACAAGATCATGGAAAATCCCCAAAGAACTAGGAATGGCAACTCATTCTCACTTGAAAATTCAGTCTTAGTTTACTAAGGATTTTCCTAGGACCAAGTAATTATCTAGATTACAGCCAGGAAGAAAATAATCTATGAAAAAGCTTTTTGCCTTATATTTACCTTAAGAAAAATAGCATAACAGGAAAAAAATCCCAAGACTGAGGGATATAAAGATGATTTTTACACTAAGGAATTATCAGCTCTATGTAATAACTCCTGGCCCTGTAAAGCACCTAATCTTACTAAAATAATATAATACATTAATAATTGGTGTTTACTAGATTTTTGTCTCATACCAGTCTGCTGGACTAATAGCTCTCAGCTTTTATGCACCAGGCCTATTCTGCCACTTCCTATTCATCTAACTTACTCAAGTGTGATTTATTAGCTTGTTCTTCTGCACGCTATGTTTTCAGATACAATCACTGTGTCTTAAACAGGCTGATGTTCTCAGCATGTAACTGTGTTTATCAGCCTAGACATAGAGGAAAAAGCCAATATACCTTAATATGTTAAAAAGTAAAAATCCATGTGAAGTCGAGAAATGTACCATTAATATTTGTATCAAGCAGTAGTTGTGCTTATTATAACTTAATAGTAAACATTTTTCACTTTGACCAAAAGTATCCTACATAATTTGAATTTCTGTTAACAGAGACCAAATATGAATCTAGGTCCCCAGCAAAATACTGTGCATTTCGGAAAATATACACTCAACACTGGTTCTTTACAGGAAACATAGCTTCTTACCATGGTTCAAAAACATTGTTCTGACAGCTCAACTGAATCTGTTTTGCAGGAGAGATAGTGGGCTCAGTCAGAAGTAAAACTGTGGTTGACAGTCATCACTCCTACTCACAGCATTACCAATGACTGCAGATCTAATGAAATGAGACCCTCAGAAAATTCAGTCTGAAAATGTGATTAGGTAAGACAGCAAGTCTTCACTGAAGTCTATGAAGGAGACAGGCTGTCTGAGTCTGAATTTAAGATAGTGCATAGGTGGAAAATGAGACATATATTTAAGATTTAATAAAAACAAGTTTTTATAAGGCATGAGATTGGGGGGGGGGGAGAGCAGATTAAACACAATGTGAAACTCACGAGGGCTCCCTTTCTAAATGGAATGTACACAGGCAGACCTGCCTGGAGTACAGCTGACTCCAAAGGCTTTCCAAAGAGACACGGATCTGCCAATACGTACACAGCGCCTAAGTCATTTTCAGTCTCCAAACTGAGTGAAGTGAAAAAATTAACAAATTAAAAATCCAGGACAAATAATAGAAAGTAAATTAGACGTTTGAAATTCTTTCAGTGTTATTAATCCATGATGTGACTACTAACAACCATGAGGAAACATAAGGATTTGTTTTGAAGGTGTGATGTTGCTCTTTCTGGCAGGTGGTGACAAGGGAAGGGGTCAATATCTGAGGGTTTCTCAACATTACAAAATAGTCTTGACTCAAGCCACCACACAAAACTTCCTTGAGTGCCTCTGCTAGGCAATCCTTCCCCACTCACAAACATATTGAGTCCGGTCTAACCAAAAGAAAAGTTTCATTAACAGCAGGAGTATCAACACTTATTAAGGAAAATACCATCTCAATGATTCAGAGCTATGCAAATAATAAATAAAATCCTCATCCTATACCTTCAACAGTATCCTTGGCTTCAATGATCCTTTCATAAGCCATGGGTCCCTTTCCTCTGTGGCAGCCCACTTATGCCTTGTTGTCCAAGGTCAGTAAAGTTCCAGGATCCAGGGTAGCGTTCAGGTGGGTTCATCTCCAGCCCCAGCATATAGGGGTAGTGACACTTCCACTACCTCTGCCACAACTTTGCAGTGACTAACCTCAGTTGCTTTTCAAAACTCTTCTGCTGTGGACCAAATCAACACTACAACCACTGAACAAAACCAGCTCTAAGAATTGCTTGATAGCGGACATCTTAGCTGTTCTCGATATACTGCCTTTGGCTATGATGGCATGTTCCATGTTCCACCATCTAGCCCACCTTATTTCAGATCTTGCGGTTTCACTGACTAGCAGGGAGCATCCGTGTTTTCTCTTCTCTCTGAACTGCTCATGGGGGATGGACGATTTTTATCTGCAAAAGTGCAGACAAATAGTGGTTACACTGCCTGACTTTTAGTGACATGGCTGTGTCAACACAGCCACATCACTAAAAGCTGTGTAGTGTAGACATAGGAGGGAGCTAACTTTGCTGCGATTCTCCCGCTTATCAACTAGTAATAAATTAGTTGATGGAAATTCCATCAACTAGTCAATTAGTTTAACATCCCTAGTCTCAGAATATAGGGATAAGCCAATGATTGAAAGAGAAATAGACACTCTTGATAGAACACTGACTCTTAGCTTTTTAAAAAAGTGTCAGGAAAGTCAGGATTACAGACAAATCAGCGGCACATTTTGTCCAGTCTCCCAGATAAGCAGTCAGTTTTGCAAGGCAGAGTCTTTCACTGTGCATGCAGCTTCATACATCACCAAATACGAGTCAATGTCTCCACAGACTTAAGGGCCTGAAAATATCAGCAGCCTCGAGATGTTAAAATGTCTTGGAGTAGCTGAAGATGGAAGTGAAACCGGATACAGCAAACCCAGCCAGGCGAAAGGCATGCAGAGAGAGCTATGGTTAAGCATCTGCCAATGTTTCCATTATCAGTCCTTAACTCCAGGGGTTTGAACCTCCTTCATAAATACTCAGTGCAGAGGGAAGTGAGGTAGATAAAACCCAGGCCTTCAAGCAGTTCTCTTTATTTATTTACTTCCTTTGTCTGTCAGCAAATCTGAAAAAGTGACACAGCATGAGAATGTGAAATATCTGAGATTTCAGTGCCTTGAGATTTTTTCATTTTAAAGTTTAATAAAAAAAGATATTAAAAGGAAGAAGACTGAAAGAAGAGATTTAGAACAAATAAAGAAGCCGAAAGTCTTCATAGTACAAATTCTTACTCATAAGTGACAATGGGACAGATCCTGTGCAAAAAGCCACTCATGGGTGTCTATAAGATCAGGGCCCACCAGTACTTTAAAAATGCCAATTTTAATGAGGTTTCTGCTGTATATCTGCTGAGGCACGTTGGCTGGTGGATTTGCTGCTATACATACATACCAATCATTGCCCCCCACCATCCCTCCTCTGAATGCCGTGCCCCAGAGAATCTCAGGACAGAGACTGCACTCTACCATATACAACCATGCAGATACCCACAATCAATATTGCTGCTTTCAGCACCTCTCCCCAGTGGACACCAACCAGTAGATTGAGATCTACCTGTAGATCTTGGAGCCTCTGACAGGTGATCCTGACTGGTTTGGCCAGGAAGCTATTAAGCGCTGGCACTTCAGTTGCCCCTCCACCCTCTGTCATGTTGTCCTTCTGCCCACTGTCAGGCTACTCCTGTCCTCTGCCTTGGAGCTGCCCCCCAAGAGCCTCCTGCTTGATGTGCAGTATCAGGGCCTGCCTTAGGCCAATTTGCCTGGCTCCTCAGAATCGGGCCCTGCGCCTAAAGGGGCCCCACGCCCTGAACCCGGAAGTGTGCCAGGAGCGCTGCGGGAGGGGGCATTGGCCCTGGAGGAGGAGTGTGTGGTGGCTGCCTGCACCACAGGAGGAGTGAGTTTAGTGCAGGGTTTAGTGCGGGAGGGGTGTGTGTGTGTGTTGGCGGGGGTTTTTCTGTGTGCCTTTTTTTTTTTCTCAACCAAAATTGCTGAGAGGCCCCATCAAAATTGTTCAAATTGGGCCCCGCACTTCCGAAAGCTGGCCCTGTACAGGACGTGGGAGAGAGAAGAGGAGGCGCTGATATCAGGGTGTCCCTCCGCCCCCCACTCCTGTACCCTATCTCCACACAAAGAGGGGGAGATGAAGGGAGCCTGGCAATGCAAATAACAAAGTGTGTTGTTTTTGGTTTTTGACTGGTTTGTGCATTTCATAATTTTCATTTCTCTTTTATGCTTAAATTTAATTATTTGAGTAGTGAGTTCTAAAATGCTGAACCTGTCATGGCTGGAGTAATTATCCCAATGGGAATTGCTGCTCCTGGGAATGGCTGGCATGTCTCTGCAGCCCCTGAGAAAGGCAGAGCAGGGGGTCTCCACATGCTGTCCTTGCCTGGAGACACCACCCCTACAGCTCCCATTGATCAATAATGGAACTGTGGCCAGTAGAAGCTGTGGGCTCAGTGTCTATAGATGAGGGGCAGCACATGGCACCACGGTGCCATTGCTGTACATGCCAGCTGCTTTAAGGAGTGGTGCAGGGCCAGGGCAGGAGTAAGCCTGCCTTAACCCCACCGCTCCACCACCCGGAAGCCATCTCATTTAAATGGTGCCTAGCCAGTGCCTGCTTCCTGAACCCGTCCCAGCCCTGAACCTCCTCCTGCATCCAACCTCCTGCCCCAGACATGAGTCCCCCTGCACCCAAACTCCTTCCCAGCATTTGCACCCTGAAACCGCTCCTGAACCCCAATCCCCTACCTTGGGCTAAGCCCGAAGCCGCTCCCACACACTGAACCCCTGCCACAGCCTGGTGAAAGTGATTGAGGTTTGGGGAAGAAGGGGGGTGGAGTGAGCAGGTTGAGGCCTTGGAAGAGGAGTGGCGCAGGGGCAGGGCCTCAAAGAAGGGGTGAGAAGGAAGCGGGACAACGGTCTTTGGGTTTGAGATAGATTTTACATTGCACTTACATTGAAAAAATGATCTTATGGTTAAAAAGGTTGGAGACCACTCCTTATCCAAATAGGGTTCCTAGCAAAGGGCCAAATTTGGGTCCTCTCATGATATAAAATGGCAGGAGGGAAGGCTTTGTGGAGGAAATATCCAAACAATCCCCTCTTGGAGATCCCCTTACACTGTCTTGTCAGTGGGGCAGGGTTTCAAAAGGCTGTCAGAGGTACCCCAGATCTTGAAGTTCCCCAGAAGAGTCCTGTGTGTCTGACGCAGCTGTAGCTTCTGGTAGAAGTTGCACTGTTCAGGTGGATTCCTAACTATGAATGTCTTAAGGCTTTCCCAACTCTGTATTCCAACTACATTTCACAGAATAAATGAAGGAACGGGGAGTGCTTCTCCCACAGTCCCATTCACCCACATGACCTCCCTTTCTGTTCCTCTTTTCAGCCCACCCAGTCTACAACAACCCCTCCCCAGTGTAGATGGCAGAACCACTCAGCCCTCTTCATCTGGAGGAGCTGAGATAATACTAAAGAGATATCTGAACCTCTTTTCCCAAGTGAGAATCAAGGAATATGCTGACTGCCTAGTCTATGTGCAGAGATGATGAAGTGATATGGAATGATCCAAACTTCTGCTCATAGTTATACTAGTTAGAGTAAATATGAAATGAAATAATTTCACTGAAGTCAATATAGTTACTACAGATTTACTCTGGTGTAAATACAAAAAGAATTTGATCCATTGTATGGTATTTAGACCTTCTGGTCGAGGAGCAAGAAGAAAGTAGACTTTATTGTCATTTGTTATAAGTAAAGTAGACTTTATTGTTGAAATAAAATTGAGGTTTATTTGTCTTATATAACAATTTACATTTTTGCAAAGATACCCATTGCTTCAGTGACTGGACAAAAACCTTTATGTCACAGACTAGCAAGTATTTCTTCACTGTGTACACATTGTTACTGTAGATTGCCATACACTGCTATGTTACATGAGAGATGACTTCCTGTGTACTGAAAAAATTAAGTACAGTCTGTTCAAATAAAGTGTTCATTTTTTCCCCCGCAATGCTGTAACTCCTAATTGATTGAATTGCCTGTGGTTTACCAGTTCACCTTAGTTTATGAGTTTAGCAGGAATATGTTTTAAAATGTTTGTCTTTTTAGTTCTTCCTTCTGCTAAAATATTGTAAATGTTCCTTTAAGCAGTCTGAACAACAGGGTGTAAAATGTTATAAACTATAATAAAGGATTTGCCATCCTATGTAAAACCATGGTAACTGGACTCTGCTTGTGGTTGTGGGCAGGTTCATCAAAAGGGTATGTCTAAACTACATGGCTCCATTGATGGAGCCATGTAAAGTAGTTTACTCGACATAGTCAATGAAGTGGGGATTTAAATAATTCCCGCTTCATTACATTAAAAATGGCTGCCGCGCTGTGCCGACAATCAGCTGATTCGGCACAGTGCGACAATCTAGATGCGGCGTGGTTGACAAGGGAAGCCTTTGTTGACCGCTCCAGTATGCCTCGTGGGCAAAGCACAGCGGCCATTTTTATTTTAATGAAGTGGGGATTATTTAAATATGACTATTATTTAAATTTGACTATGTCAAATAAACTAATTTACATAGCTCCGTCGACGGAGCCATGTAGTATAGACACACCCCAAGAAACAAATAGGGCATATTTTCAGTTATGTTGAACCAATAAATATATCAGAAACCTCATTCTATGAATGACAATTGCCCAATCAGGGAACAAAATGATAGCATAAAATTGTCACACTCTGTATCTAAAAATTGTCATTTAAGGTGTCCTATGCAAACCAGTAACAAGCTGGCCATTAAGGTTATTATGGGAGGTATGTGTGGGCAGTGTGTAAATAATTAGAGAGATATGCTGGAAAAATGGTTCTTTAAAAGATGTTTTACAAGCAGTGCATAACAAAGAAAAGTTTAGCTCAGCCAGTCCTAAACAAAGGAAAGTTATTTTGCCTATTTTCCTGTAGCTCCAATTTAAATTGAGCATGGACAATAAAAGAACATTTACTTATAAAGTACACAAAACCATCAAGCTAAATGTGTGAAGAAAGCCTGTTTAATGATCATGACAGGGGATGGACCTAACACATCAGCAAGATTTCCTGGCTTTTGAAACCTATGCAATAGCCCTTGAGAAACATATGCAGAATCAAAAGTCCATTTTGGCATCCATTCCCTAGATGACAAAGAGGGAGGAGTACCCTTTGGGATTATGAAAAGTAGATCCTCTTGACCTGAAAACCAAGTGGGGTGGAAACCTGCTAAGACAAAGATTATAATTGTGCTGAATTTAAGTTTGTCACTAGAAAATGTGTTTTGATTTACTTGTGTATCTATGTAAACATATCTATGTCTTCTATGCTTACTTATTATCACTTAAATATCTAATCTTTGTTAATAACCTTATTTGTCTCACTAACCTGTCTCAGTGCTGTGTATTGAACTGAAGGGTAAAGTCCTCAGCTAAATTAACAGGCTGATGTGTGTTCTGTCTTATCTGGAGGTGGTGAATTTAAATAATTTGTGAGTATTCAGTGAAAGAGACTAGACACCTCTGGTAAAATGATATTGGAGGAAGGGCTGTCACCTCACAAGGCATAAATCAGGCTGGTGGAATCCAAGGCAAGGTCATTATACTATGCGCAGGTGGCTAGTGTCAGGGGACGGAGCCAAAACAGCACAGCACCAAACCACCCAGAGCAGGCAGTAACACAATCCCTTACTGGCCTGGGTAAACCTCAGAACAGGGGTGGATGAGGATTTTGCGGGGCCCAGGGCAGCACAATTTCGCGGGGCCCCCCCCTTTGATACTGCGCATGCGCGGAGCTTCTTGAAGCACGGAGCCCTGTCCTATGTCCACCATTGTGTCAGAGCACCACACTGGCATCAAGAAAACTTAGACTTTCTCTGACAGCTGTTTGTCCAACCCGTTCTTAATTCCAATGTTGGAAGCTTGGCGTCACCTGAAAGTTTAACTATTCAAATCTTTAGTGAAACTATTGATTAGTGATAGACCCAGGACTGACTCCTGACAGACCCCACAAAACATACCTTTTCAGCCTGGTAGCAAATAATTGATAACTATTCTTTGTAAAATCTTTCAACTAGCTGTGCACCCTGATGATAATTTCATCTAGATAATATTCTCCTACCTCATAAAAGTTACTAAAATCAATATACTTCATATCTACTGTTCTCTCCCAACCCATTCACTAGGTCAATAACCTTGTTGAAGAAGGAAGTTAGGTTGCCTGGGAAGGATTTGATATTCA
>CM057846.1:41848397-41860731 GCA_030068395.1 Apalone spinifera | reverse complement strand
TGAGGTCCTGGCAGCTGGGACCCCAGACAGAGTTTAATCAGTAAGAGAAACCAATAAGCATCAACCAATAAACATCAGTTAACCAGTCATACTTTTACATCCCTAGATGAAAGACTTCGTTGATTGCTTCCCCTTTGTCCCTGAAGAGAGTACATGCACAAGGCTGTGTCCCATCATAGTTTAAATGCTGAGAAAAGGGAATAATAATACCTGTGAAGGACAAATTGGTACCTTTATGCTGCCTGAGCTCTCAGGGGTAAAGATAAACATAAGAAAGAGCTCCCCAAGCTGCTGGGCTTGGATTAGCCTTAAAGCACATAAAACCTTGCTTATTATAGAATGTCTATTACCTTTTAAAAAAACCCCTAAGATTGTATGTCATTTGTATGCATATAATGCCGTGCTTTAACCATGTAAATAATGCAAGTCTCTTTCCTAGTTAATAAACCAGTTCCTTTGTTACAGGATTGGCTACAAATGCCGTTTTTGGTTTGAGAGCCAAGCACAACTGACCCGTGGTAATTGACTGTAGTTACCTGACTATTGTAGGTATTTTTGGTGTAAAGGAACCATCTAATATCACCAAGTCCAGCTTGCTTGGTGGCAAAGTAGACTGAAATGCCAAAGGGGACTGTCTACTACGCCCTGTTAAAGCCATTATAAATGGGTCTGGAACAATTTTTGGAGCAGGCGTGCTGAGCTAAATCTCGCCCTTACCTCTGTCCACACTCCTTACCACTCCCTACAGCTGGGTCCAGAAACTAGGATGCCACATGTGGGGCCAGCAGCTGAGTGGGACCTGGGGTTGGCAGCATAGCCCCCAGGCATCAGCAGGCCCAGCGGCCAAGACCCCAGGTGATAGCAGCATGGAGCCGACGTGTAGGGCTGAAGAATGAAAATACCCTTTTAATGAATTATATCTACCAATATAATGTTATGTAACCTCATGAACTGTGGACCAACCTTTTTATTAATGGAATTTTATAAATGAAACATTGTTAACCACGTTTGGATTAATTTATTAGCAACCTGTTAAGAAATGCCTTTGAAGAATCTGTTATTGTAACTGTTTTGTAACTTTTTTATATATATTGTAACTAAAACCCTATTTTAAACTGTTAATAGATTGTAACTAAATGCCTGGAGTTGTACAAGGTAGGAAGAAATAGATCGTTTGTGGATTTCAAAATAACTCCCCTGTGTACACATGCCTTCAGGTTTTGCTATTTATCTATTGTGACCTTTTCAAAATGCATATTTTCAAAGCAGGGTGAAGACATGACATTTTTAATACAGCTTTATCAGTGAGTTATTTTTCATATTACATGGTTTGAGAGAGACCTCATTTTTCAGTCATTGCTACTGACCTTCAATGGCTCCATTTTTTTAAGTGCCCTATTAAACCAGCCTGTTTTTATCTAGGAGTGAAGCACCCACAGCTCCACTGAACACACTTGGCAGAAGGTGATCAGCACTTCATGTCAAACCCAAAGTGGCTCAAAGTGAAGCATCCAAAGATGAAGGTACCCAGATTCAGTGACCTATTTTGAAAATGTTGGCCTAGATAAATAACATCTAAAACTTGAGTTGTCCAGCTGGTAATACAGTGGACAAATAATTGTTTTTAAATAAATGGATCTTTACCTAGGGAAATCACTGTTCTTTGCCCAGAGTTTAATAAGCATTGCCCTCATGTGGCACTAAATAATCAGGCAAAATATTAAAGTGCTGCCAACAAACAGTGGTCTGGGAATTCTTACCTAAGCTGGCAAGAAGACACTTTAATTTAGAGAAGTTCATTTTAATACAATTATACATTTAGCTCTTGGCACTTGCACTGAAAAGAGTCATTCAATTAATCCTCTCATTTATTCACTGCTTCCTGAAAAAAGACCTGCATTGGGGCTCAAGTCCACTTGGATTTACCCTAGTTTATTGCTTGATTCTATAGATTTTATTCTGAGAAAAACATGGAGCTAAAAACTAACATATTGTAGCATATTGAAGCTAATGAAAAATAAAATTTTAAATACCCAAAAGTATTCAATCAGGGAACTACCAGTTAATGCCAGGAACTAGCCCTTTTGGTGTAAACTACACCCAGTTTGGGTAAATCTACACTGTGTGCTTATTTTGAAATAAGCTATTTTGGAATTTTTTCCCAAAATAGCTTATTTTGAAATTGCCCATCTACACTACAGGGAAGCCTCAAAATTAGTCCGAGGCAGGCTTCCCTAATGTAGAAGTGCTACCTCAAATTAGAGAGCCAGGAGGCACTGCGGAGTAATTACTTTGAATGGCCCTGGGGAAATTTCGAAATAGCAGCAGTGGAGCGTCCTCGCTACTGCTATTCTGAAATAGCTATTCTGAAATAAACATTATTCCTCATGGAATGAGGATTACAGATTTCGAAATAAGCCATCCATTATTTTGAAATAATTTCAAAATAACAGAATTACTGTGTAGACACTCACATTGTTATTTCAAAATAACTTCAGTTATTTTGAAATAACTGTGCTGTGTAGACACACCCTTGTTGATGCTGATGCTTAGTTTCTTACATTGCCCATGGACTTTGACCTCAGTTACCCACACCATTTGCACTTCTCGCAACAGATGTGCTAGACCCTTCTGTAAAGCTTAGGAAGGAAGGCTACTGGTTGGCTCTTTCCCAACATACACAAGTATCCTGTAACTCTCCCACACAGTATTAAATGTATATTTAGACATCAGCATAGGAATTATCCCATTCTAACCATCATAAATCTTTCTGCGGAAGAGTCAAATACATTAGCTCTGAGCAAGAAGAAAGAATGTTTTCTGGCAAGTGACAGTGTGTATCATTTCATATCAAGACTAGGGGAACGCAGTACATAAATCAGCATCTTTCAGAGACACCAGACTTTAGCAGAGTCTGTGGGAAGAAATGCTCAATGTCTGTTGCACGTTTGGTCCAATGAGTGAAGACCATTTTGCTTTAGCAAGGTTAAAGCCAGTGATATAGAAATGCACCTCAGGTTGGCACCTATCAGTGGAGTGTTTAACCCATTTTACATTGCCCTAACAGTGATAAAATGCAACAATTTCCACAACATGTGCACTCCCTCCTCTTCACACTTTCCCCCCATTTCTCCATTAATTCACAATACTTCATACTTCCTAAAATCATGTAAACAGTTTGTCGGGCCGGCCCACAATATTTTGGCACATGAGGCAGGGAACTCAAATGACGCCCCCCATACCCTCTTGCTGCACTAGCAGCAGACATAATTTTTTACACTCTGGGTCCTAGTGGCACTCTCCCCCCACCCCGCCACCCCCAGTTTGGCACCTGAGGCAGTCGCCTCAGTTCGCCTCATGGTAAGGCCAGCCCTGACAGTTTGTTATAAAACTCTGTTGATCCAGCCTACATCTACTGCTGGTGACCACCGGCCTGTCCTTGTTTGAAAAATAGGTGTTTTGCTATGAAAAAAATATAATTTTGGGCTAAAATTTCTCAAACAGACTACTGGCCAAATATTTTGGCCAAAAAACTAAAGCTTTTTTGGGTGGGTTTTTTGGGGGATGTCAAAATGTTCCACAGAAATGAGATGCTTTTCACAGAAAAAATCATTTTGTGGAAAACCAGAATTTTCCATTAAAATATGTGTGAGTATAAGAGGCAGACAGATGGAGGGCAGTAATATACAGCAAAATGGAACTTTGTGGGCTGTTTAATGTCAGCATCGTAAATACAGTAGTCAGCTAAAACTTAGCCCTTCCACAAGTACAGAGGACTAGACTAGATGATCTCTTTGGGTCCCTTCCAGTCCTGTGATTCTATGATTTATCAAGTAAAAAACAAGGAGGCAGATGACACCCTCAGCTAAGGTCATTTCACATCACATAAGTAGCACATAGGGCAGATTTGAAGTGATAAATACAACTGACTCAGAACTTTTAAAATGACAAACTCTGCAGAAACATCAGCTATGCACTGTAGAACAAGTCCAAATGCATACAGTATAACTAGAGATCTTATAACTCTATATTAGTAGCCAATTTGTCCACTAATTTGGTAAGCAATCTTTTCTAGATTTACTAATTCAGACCATACCATTACCATGGAATATTTTTTCAAAAAAAGTTTCTAATTTTTATGACCCAACCCTGAGAAGTAACTTCAACAGAGATGCATGTGTTCATTGTATTTCAAAATGATCAACTCACTTTTACCAGAATTAGTTTGTCTTCATAAATGGTATATTTCATACTTCAAATTCCCTAGTACTGTATATTAATTTTTAGGACAGAAGAAGATTTATTAGTTTTAAAAGGAAGCAGTGATAGAATAGTGCTCTCTGTCTTTCTTTACCAAACATTATAACTCATATATTTAATCTCTGTATCTTACCAGGAAACCAAAGGAAAGTTCTACATAAACTCTTCTGTTGACTAAAGTTTCTGCCTCAGATGAATTGTTGACCTAACTGGTATTTTTAAAGATTTTCCCCTGCATGTCTTCATTCACTGCACCTCCCACATCCCATCCCCAAAGGCTTTCTATATTTATCAAGTCTTATTTTGGAGGACAGCAGAATAAATTTATGTTGCAGATGTGGTGTTCCTTATTTTAGCTAAGATTCTCAATAGGGTAAGAATAGTGGCTGCTCTGGGACAGAGTGCCAGGAGATAGTCATTTTCTGTTTTACAGCCAAAAGGAGCTGTAAATAATGCAAGTGATTCACTCTAGTGAGGCTGAATAATTCACAAAGTTTAGGGATGCATCTGAAAATGTCACTGTAGAACAGCTGATTTAAAACAATATCACCCCTCAGACAGCACATTTTCAAAACCAAATCAGTCCTGGTACATTGTGTGAGGAATTTAAGCATTGCATTTCAGTGAGAGCTACATGAGGTTTTAAACTTTAACAAAAAATAGTCTTTGCTAAAAAAAAAAAAAGTGAATATTTTCTTTTCTTTGAAATTCCACTGTTTCTTGACAGTCCTGTCCTGTCCATCCCCTCAAAAGTGTCAAGGATAAAAACAACCAGTTAATAGATCTATGAAAAATTCCCTGTCGAATCTACGGCTCTGCTATCTCCTCCTCAATGGGACCACAGTGAGCCAATGGGACAACATATTCACTAGTTCCAGGCTTGATTATTGAAATTCTCTGTACCTCAGTATGAAACCAGAACCTAACAAAGCATAGTTGCTTGGCTCAGAACAGAGCAACCCATCTGGTCAGCAATACAAGCTGCTGAGAACACATTGCCCCAGTGTTTAACTGGCACTTAAGTCTTAACTGGCTCCACGCTGAATACCAGCTCGTATTCAAGGTTTCATTTTGCATCTTCAGAGCACTCCATAAGATCAAGTTACCTGGAAGGCTAACCCTGCATAACCTTGCTTCACCATAATCTCTCCTGACAGATATGTTCCACTGAACTAACGACACTGTCACGCATGAGAGTGAAATTCATGTGTATAGGAGGCAGAGCTTTCTAGGTATCCACAAAACCAGCACTCACCTGTGCAACACATTAGGATGTCCTAAACCTCAGCATTTCTACAGCAAAAGACTCCTCCTACAGACCCTTCCCACATCTCTTGTAGAAAACGGCTGGAAATTTGCAATCTCTGCTTTGAGGTCTTCTGCCAGGGGAGGGATTCACCCACCCTCCTCCAGTGATTCCCTTACATGTTTGCAGCTGAAGGGGCACACACTGCTGAAAAAAAAACTTGCAGCTGTCCAGGGAGAAGTTCCCAGCACTGTATACAGCTGCCATAAGTGGCCCTATGCTGCCACAACTAGAAGCTCCAATGCAGTGGGCATGTCAGGAAAGTGCTGCATGCTAGATATTCCATGATACCCCAGGCTGGAAAAAGTTCATAGGCAGCACTCAAAAGGCTGATGCAAATTTTAAAACCTGTGGCTATAATTTAGATCTGGAGACACAAGGGCAACCAGAATCCCAATGGCATAATCATTGAATCATAGAATTAGAAGAGACCTTTAAAGGTCATTGAGTCCAGTTCCCTGCACTCACAGCAGGTCCAAACACTGTCTAGAACATCCCTGATAGATGTCTGTCTCACCTGCTCTTAAAAATCTCCAATGATGAGATTCCACATTCTCCCTGGGCAATTTATTCCTGTGCTAGTGGTGGACTAAAGCTACCTTTGAATCTCTGGTCTGCATGTTCTGAGAATCTTTCCCCACATAATTTGGCTGGCAAGCTTGTGGCTTGTATCCTGTGATGGTCTCATAGTGAAGTCCTCTAAAACAGAGCTTCTCTTTTTTATTCCAACGGGAGAGGTAAGGTGTCTGGCACTGACAGTAGCAATCTCTCTCATTCTTATAGGAGGAGTAGAGGGAACATAGAGGCTACACCTGGGCTTAAGAGGAGGTACTGGACATCAGGGGATCCATGTGGCTGCTGGCTTTCACCTTTTCCCAGCACGGCATGCAGCTAATTTTTCAGACAGCCTGTTGACCTGCACCCACAAAATTTACAAGTGACTCCCTTTTCCATTTGGATTACTTAGGTGATTTCCAGTTTACTGCTTTGCACTTGGACCTGTGAGTTTTGTAGGCACACCTATCTGTTCTGTGCATGGACCTGAGATGTTCCTGATTTTACAAGTGCAGTTAAAGAGAGGCAGTGAAAATGTGTCCCTAAAGATAATCAGGAAGGGAGTTCATGGAGTCCCTATGAAGTTTATGCAGCAGAAAAGAAGTTTATGGAACAAGAAGTGAAATAGAAATTCAGCTGCTTACAACTCCATTTTGATGCTATTCTTCAAGATAACTGAAGAACAGTGTCTGAGGCTGGTCTTGTCTGAAAGATCTGATTTCCTTCTATTTAACTGGTGCAATAAATAGCCTATTAACACAACTGTAAGTCACTGAACTTTTCTGTTTTATTAATACAATGAAAGAGGTTGCTTGATGTGGCTTGTACCTGGCAGCTGTGGTACAAGGGCAACCAAAGGGGTTAACACTGCAAATCATGCACATTTACATGGGAATTTTGTGAGGTTTGGAAAGGTTTCCACAAGCTAATCAATAAATCAGAAATAATTCAAAGAATGAGATCACTGCTTGTGTGGCTGAGTAGCCTGAGCACAAAAGCCTGCAGCCTGTGCTAAAGCCCTATAACTGGAGCAGCAGAAATAACATACATACAGATGTATACACTAAAATATAGCTGGGGGGGAGGTGGAGTGAGTTACACTAAGCCAATTTTTTAGGCTGAGTTTATTTCTGATCATTGCGGATGTGCATATGAATATGCAAAATGTAAGTATTTGACTATATCACTCACTTCATGCCCTTCAGATGGTACTTTGCTCCCTCAAATGTAAGCCTTCTGAGCCTACATGTGTATTTGTTCAGCACTTAGCACAATTGGCAAGCCATCCCAACTGGGCACTACTGCAATATAAACAGAGTCATACCAGGGAAACACTTGTCAAGAGAATAGCAACTTGAACACCTAATTCTGAATGAGCATCTTCAAAATCTTCCTATATCATGTCTACAAACTCAGATATCCTCAGAAGACTCAGTGGATACACAGGAACAAACCTAAGTCTTAACATTTATTTCACGATGTAGTCTGCTTTGTTTCAGCTCTCTGATGGAGACAACAACATATATGCAGGATAATTAAATCGGAAAAATATAGTCTGATGCTCTTGCCTGTTCTCTGATCATAATATGCTATTTACACTCTGACAGGTCACCTAAGTCACATGGCATTGGTTCTACTCTCACTGGATATTTTCAAATGCACAAAGAGCTCCCAAGGTGGTCATACAAACATTTTCAGGATGACTACTAAGGCAATATCATCCATGATACTTTTGTTGTTAAGCACATTTGGAAACAAAATCACAATTAAGGACAAAAGAAAAAGAATACCATGAACACAGACTCTGCTTCTAATAAAAATAAATATTTAGATCTTTTTTAGAAGTTACCCAGTTCTGGCTCTGGAAGCTATGTGTCTGGCAAACTCACAGGAATGCAAAAGTGTTGGAAGCTCAACAGACTCCTAACTGTCAGTCCCTCTCACTTGTCCACAGTGACAAGAGGGGAAAAGCCAGCAACCAACCTAGCCAATTAATATTATCATTCAAAGTGTCTCAAAATGCAGAATACATGAAATGTTTCCAATTAATACATACAGAGAGTCAGGACTTTTACATTTTTTATTATCAAACATTATTGTCATGCACATAACAAGAAAAATAAGGTTTAGTATTATGTTATCCAAAAGAACGATAAACAGGATATAGCATTTGTTTCCATTCCTACACAAATATTATTGGTACATAGATTATAAGGCCAGAGGGGACCACTCTGACCACCCAGTTGTCTTGCTGTATAACACAGGCCACAGAAATAACCCAAAATAATTTCTATATCAGATCTTTTAAAAAGAGAAATCCAATCTCAATTTAAACATTGTCAGTGATGGAGAATCCACTGTGACCCCTGGAAAATTGTTCCAGTGAGTAATTACTCTGATCATTAACATTTCCACTCTGAATTTGTCAACATTCGACTTCCTGCCTTGTTGATTGTACTGCCTTTCTCTGATAGATTTAACACCCCATTATTTAATCTCTGTTCCCTATATAACAACTTACATAGACCACAATCAAGTCACACCTTAATTTTTTCTTTGTTAAGCTAAATAGATCCAGCTATTCAGTCTATCACTGTAAGACATATTCTCTAATCTTTTAATTGTTCTTTGACTCTTCTCTGAACTCTCTCAGATTTATCAACATCCTCCTTGAACAATTGACACCAGACCTGGATACATTATTACAGCAACAGTGCCAAAACAAAATTAAAATAAAATTCTCATCTCTTACTTGAGATTCCCAGATTTTCAAAACACATCATGTGTAGAAAAACGACTGTCGGTTGCTTTTAGACAATTTTAAAAGTGTATTCATTATAATTTTTCCTTCTCTGAGGCATGTAGGATTGAAGTCATAGTCCTATTGCTATCTAGTGATACTGTTGGAGGGGTACAAAAAAAGAACCTCAAATTAAAAAAAACCCTTAAGCCACTAAAATATTTCTAAAATGATTTTCTGCAGAGTACATGGCATGTATTGAATACACAATGAATTGTGTGGTATAAAGATTTTATTGGAGTTCATTTGAAATATCCTTTTGAAATTATTTACCCATGCAAAAGTAATGTGGCTATTCCAAATCATGCCAACAAAACTATATGTTGCACTAACTATATCATTGGTACCTAAATAATAGTGTTTGGTTCCCTATAAATATCTATGCTAAACTGATAGGATAAAAGTAAAAGATAAGCTAAATAGACTGATCCAAAATAATACTGTGACTACAAACACCTGTAACTTTTGGTGACATTCCAGACTGGACTTTTTATATTAGATGTGAGTGGGGTGGCTTGCTAGTTGCAGAGAACTTAGGCAGCAGCTGAGAACATCAAGTTCTGCTTAGCAACAGCACAGAGGTGACTTGCACAAACCTGAGTGGAGCTGCAACCTCATGGCTATGTCTACACAGGCAGGTTATTGCGCAAGCATGGCCGTTCTTGTGCAAGAATCTGCAGAGCCTCTACACTGACCACCCGCTCTTGCGCAAGGAAATTTACAGTACAGCGTGGTAAGAGATGGCTCCTTGCACAAGAGCTACGCTCTTTTCCAACAGGTGTAAGCCCTCTTGCGCTGGAGCTCTTGCGCAAGAGGGCAGTGTGGACGCTCAGCAGGGATTTCTTGTGCAAGAAAGCCCTATGGCTAAAAAGGCCATCGGAGCTTTCTTGCGCAAGAGAGCGTCCACACTGCCATGGATGCTCTTGCACAAAAGCACAGCTCGCACATGGCAGTGTGGACGTTTTCTTGCGCAAGACTTGCCAGTGTAGAGATAGCCCATGTGTCAGGGACCAGGATGCCTACAGCAGGAATCAGGCATAGTTGTGAGAGCACAAGTCAGGATCCAGGAATTGCAGCCAAGGGTCAGAGCTGGAGCCAGAGGCTGGAGGCTAGGGATAGAGCAAAGTCAGAAATTGGAGCAGAGAATCAGACCTGGGTTTCCTGGAGGAAGGCAAGAGTGGGGCTGGGAACAATCAGACACAAGCACTAACACCCCCCATGGGTAACGCCTTTGAGCAGCTGCTGAGCTTCTGGGTTTAGTAGCCAGTCTGCTGATTCTTTCAGCCAATCAGATGGTGTAACCAATCAGGCCAGCCAGCTGTGCTCATTAGGTTGCCGAGAGACTGGCTTTGCTGCAGACCCTGCTTCCAGACAGTGTGTGCCAGGTCACAGTGTCACTCACTCACATTTAGCACAGCTGCCGCTTGTCATGATAGAGAGGCAGGTGGGCTAAAAGTGAGTGAGTAGCACTGCAACCTAGTACTTTTCTCCTCACACTTTCACTTCTACCATAGCCATGGAACCATCAGAAGGCCCCCTACCACCACACTACCCCCTCACTCCACACCCTGTTAAGTACCTCTATAGGAGAACACCACACTGAAATTTTGCTTCAGGTTGCAGACTGCCTTGAGCTGCCTCTGCAACCACAGGAGTGCAAGACTCATAATATTTCACTTCAATTTTCCTGATGATATTTGATTTTTCACTTTTCCCTTCTGGTCTCACTGGCATCTCTCCTTGCTTTCTTTAAAAAACCACAGTTTTAATATTCCTTGTGGTATGGGCACTTAATCTGCATGCAGCTCACCAGCACAGTCCCTCACCTAGGTGTCCCTGCAATCCTTCCCGTTCCATTCACATTCTCCATCATGTAGCCATCCCAGCTACCCAAAAATTGGAGAACTGCACTGTCTCTCTTTAAATCAAAGGCTCATTCCTGACATTCTTAATATGTGCAGAACTTCCTTTTGTAGTGCTGGTATTCCTGTACATGTGAGAACAGCTATATTAGGACTTAACTCCTCTTGCCATAGCAAAGCTTACAACTGGGGCAGCTTTTCTGTGATAATTCTTGTGTGTGACATCACTTCAATAGGAGCTCTCAATAAAGACTGTCCAGGCTGGAAAATAGAAGTTGATTTAGCTATGCGAGTTATGTGTGTGTCTTTAATCTTTTTTTTGTAAAAGCCTTTCTGTTTTCCTTTCCACAACTCCCCTGTGTGCTGGAAATGACCCAAGATAGAATGTTCTCAAGATTAGAGACTAGTGTTATATAACCATGAAATTTCTATTATGGCCATCAAACACTTGGACATTTGTGTTTTAAACACATCATAATCTATTTAAAATACAGATTTCATTTGCTGATATCGAAGACATCAGCCATCTCCTTATACTGTGGATAAGTCTAGGAAAATTGCAGTAATGCTCCGGAGATCATTAGCCACCTTCTCAAATGAAAACTTCTTAAGGAAAGAAGATCATCTTAAACCAGCTTAAGAGTCTCTACTCCCGCTCCCAGTCAAGTACATAACAGAATTTCCACTGTCCTCAGTGGTGCAGGATCAAGCCTTGAATCAACACGAAAAGCTATGCACTAGGGAATGTTTGCATGGAAAACACCCAATAAATAACTAAAAAATATAAAGTATTTAGAAATAATATGGTATAATACCTATAAGCCGATATAAGGTTTGTTACTCCTCTTAGGTGAGGTAAAACTTGGTGTCTTGTGATACTTATGCACAGTTTTGAGAACAAAGAATCATGACAGTGTCGTAACTTTAAACCCATGGAACAGTAACACAGAAGTGTGGAAATATGTTTTCTCACTGTTCCATTCTCAGGGAAAGCATTAGAGGGGCTGATCCAACTCTTGCTGAAAATAATGTGAATAGAATGTGAGTCTTTCCGTTTTTACTCAAAGGGTACTAGATCAAACCCACAAAGAAAACAATTGTTAGTGGAGAAAGATAGAAGCTATTCTAAAAGAGCAGGTAATTCTAAAGCATCTTCACTGATGCTGAAAATTTGACAATTATATGTTAGTCCTCCTGAGTACAGGCAAAAGAGAAGAAAATCCATGTCCTGGGGAAGACTCCTTCAATGTTACAGTGATAGTGTAACATTACCCTATGGTCACAACACATATTTTCAATATGTTAAAGCTCTTAGCACAAATCCTTCACTCTTCTGTTTATGTTGGTTATAGCTTTGCTTTTGCAGTCACGCCCAGCATACCAAAAGGAATTCTGAGAATTAGAATAATAAAATAACACTAAATTTATATCCAGTGCAAAAATCCCTGTTACATCGATGGCCTCATTTCTGACAGAAAAGAAAAAGATATGAAATAGTTGAGGTAGCCAGTTATCAGAACAGGTTACTTTCATTCCAAATTGGTTATATTT
>CM057846.1:41827397-41840840 GCA_030068395.1 Apalone spinifera | reverse complement strand
ATTTGAACTAGGCGTTAGTCCTTGTAGAATGAGGTTTACCTAGTTCGAATTAAGAGCTCTGCTAGTTTGAATTAAGTTCGAACTAGCAGTTTGTATGTATAGTGACTATGAAAGTTAACTCGAACTAATGGCTGTTAGTTTGAATTAACTTTGTTGTGTAGACATACCCTTAGTCACTTAGCTCTCCCCAGGCCTTGTATGGGGTATCTGACTTGGGGCTGAGAATTCCATCAGGAGGCACCTGTTAGGATTAGGCAAGTTTGTAAGGCCTAAGTTTCTTTGTGAATGGGACCCTTAGCTCTTTCATGCTTAAGTTTTCCCTATCATATGCAAAATTGGGAGACAATTTTCATGTCTCCTAAGAGGTGCTTTGAATTGTGATTTGTTAATGTTTATCAGATACTTTAAAAACCAGTTTAGATAGAAGGCATTATAGTTGTGCTAAGATCTAGAACTCCTCCCTCCCCAAGAAAGTCTTCTCTTCACTCAGGAAGTGGTTGCAGGAACTCTCTTCAGATCTATCACATGGAGGAGGCTCTGGCAGTTAAGAAAAATGGGACAGGGCCTTTCAGAAGGTCACATCTTCCTTCCCAATATGGGTCACTTATAACAATTCTGGATTACTTTTCACAAACACATAAGTCTGGTAGCAGCAGGATGTAAGAAGAATCCATCTCAACAATTACCACATATATCTTTGAGCTCCCAATTTAGTATATAATTTGAGAGCCAACAAATATCCACATAAAGGTTTGGGAAATTCTGCTGAAGCTTTTGTTTTCAGATCTGCAAAATCTTGCAAGTCATCAGCTGTATGTATTACTCTTAAAAAAAAACATAACAGTTCATCAGCACATTGCTATTGCTTACTCCCACTGCAGTCTACTGCAGCACTGCCTCTCTGGAGATGAATTTATTTATTCCAGGCAACAGTAAACAGTTTATAAATATTTTGCTGCTCCAAGAAATCCATCTGATCAGCCCTGCCTTCATGGTCAACTTTTCAATCTTTAGAAATTTGAATTGACTAAGAAATCTGATGACCTTTGAACCTTTCCAGGGCTATGGAAAACCATGACTCATTTTATCCCTGAAGAACAAAGGTGATAGGAAAGGGAGGTATTATAGATTACCTTAAACAAATTTTAAAACCCAAGCTGATTTATTCCTACTGTACATGCTGAGACAATGCAGTTAACAGGGAGAACAAAGACTTTTATGCGTGTTTTGAATGAATGGGCCAGATTTTCAGCTGGGGGAAAATCAGCTATTATATGTTACTGCAGATGAGGATCTGGCCTAAATGACTTCACAATGAGAAAATTATTTTGTATTAAAGTTTTGTTGCTTCAACAAAAAGTATTCCAAAGCTTTCATTAACTGCAAAGTGGCTCTTGTGGTTAAAGATAAGTAAAAGGTTGAAATGTGGCCCATTTGACAAAGAGCTAGAGAGAGTACCAGCCTGCAAAATTCTGTGCACTTTCCACTTAAATCATTCAAAGCTGAAGGAGCTCAGCACCCTTGCAGAGTTGAATCACTCTAACTTCAATCCTGCAAACATTTACACATGTGAGTAGTTCCTTTAAATTCAATGGGATTGCTCACATGTTTAAGTACTTTGCTGGATCAAGAATTATTTTTGTATCATACAGAAGACACATACACCTGGAATAATACAGACTTCCATTGGCATCTATAAGAATTTAAAGATATTTTTCATTAGAAACATGCTGATAGTTACAAAGAAAATACTAGTTGCAAGGGCCCTGGACTTCAAAACAACCCAGTCCCTTGATCACTTCAAGCTATATTTGAATGCAAAATTACAGGAAAATTAGACTTAAAGGTTAACTGCAAAGCACAAAAAAACTGAGTTTGTTCTTTCTTGCTTCTTTATGACATGCAAATGCCATCTTTTTTTCTTAGAAGTGATCAGGAATTAATAGGGAATGTGGAAGTGCAATTGGAATTGCAGCTAGCAAGGGAAGTGAAGGATAACAAGAAAGGTTTCTACAGGCATGTTAGCAATACAAGGGTGATCAGAGAGGGTGTGGGGCCCTTAATGGATGAGGGAGGTAACCTAGTGATAAATGATATGGGAAAAGCTGGTTTACTCAATGCTTTCTTTGCCTCCATAACAAATGCACTAGGCAGCGCAGTATAGAAAGGAGGTGGACAGCCCTTGGTGGGGAAGGAACAAGTTAGGAACTATTTAGAAAAGCTAAACATACACAAATCGATGGGCCCAGATTTAATGTATCTGAGGGTACTGAGGGAATAAGAGATCTTGCGGAAAAGCTTTCTTTCCGCAAGAGCCCTGTCTAGACTGGCGCTTTTTTCCGTCAAAACTCTAAGACGGAAAAAAGCGGCAGCCATGTTAATGCAAATGGAGCGGGGAAAATGCAAATCCCCGCTCCATTTGCAATTCCAACTGGCCTCCTTTGCATGCCTTTTCCAGCAAAGGGGGCCAGTCTAGACACAGCCTGAAGGATTTGGGTTTGTCTAGTCTGCAGAAGAGAGGAGTGAAGGGGATTTGATAGCAGCCTTCAACTTCCTTAAGGGAGTTTCCAAAGAGGATGGAGAGATGCAGTTCACAGTAATGACAGATGGCAGAACAAGGAGCAATGGTCTCAAGCTACAGGGGGAGAGGTCTAGGTTGGATATTAGGAAAAACTATTTCAGTAGGAGGGTGGTGAAGCACTGGAATGGGTTACCTAGGAAGGTGGTAGAATCTCTATCCTTAGAGGTCTTTAAGTCTTAGCTTGACAAAGCCCTGGCTGGGTTCATTTAGTTGGGATTGGTCCTGCCTTGGGCAGGGGGCTGGACTTTATGATCTCCTGAGGTCTCTTCCATCTCTATGATTCCATGATTCTTTGAATTCTGCGGTTTTACTGTTTTCATCAAACAGGACACTTTTAGCATGATACAGTTAATTAAGCATAGAAATTATATCTATAAACCATATTATTACACAACTGCTGTCTGGCAGACCATCCAGGAGTATTATTAATGCAGTGTTCCAGCCTGTTCAAAGCTTTACTGCTCAGCTCTACTGCTTAGGGCCTTACACTCAGTACAACAGGCAATTTGTTCAGATTCTAAATCAGTAATGATGCACTCCTCCTTGTTTCAGAAATTAAATGAAGTCCCCATAGCCTTGTCCTCTGAGAGATGTGATGCATGATGCAAAGGTGACACTTTCACAAGGCAGCCCCATTGTCACATGCCTATTCCAAGAAAAGTACTGAAATTATGCAGTGCACGAAGGCAAGGAAAAATAAGCTTTCAGACTAAAAAGTAACACTGGAAGTCTGCTCAAACAGATGCAGAAACTGACCAAACATAGGGCAGACTCTAGCAAGTCTATATGTAAATACTATAGATACTGTGTGCTCTTACCATAAAATGCCATGTTTGAGGGACCAGACCAGCAGGGACCTCAGTAACAGAGTAGCATTGGGCAGGCAACTCAGAAAGGCCTAGGCATAATACTTGGTGGGGCACTTTCTTGCTGATGCAAATAGAAGTAGCATGTACCATCTGATCACAATATATACAGAGCAGATGTCCGGCCACAATCCTAATTCAATGCATTGTATGTTCTGTTAGGGCCTCAGAGCAGAGCGGGACTGCTAGGCTTTGTCTACACTGCCTCTTTTTTGCGGAACAGGCAATGCAAATGAAGCGCTCATTAGCCACTTCTCACTCTTCATTTGCATATTCTCTTCTGATGCTTATTGCACAAGAGGTTTTTGTGCCAAAACTAGCAGTGTAGATGGATCCATTTTGTTCAAAAAAACCTTTTGCACAAGATCCTTATGCCTCAAAAAAGGAGATATACAGATCTTGCGCAAAAGGTTTTTTTTGCACAAAACAGACCCATCTACACTGCTTGTTTTTGCACAAAAACCTCTTGCGCAAAAAGCCTGGGACAGAGAATATGCAAATGAAGTGCAAGAAGTTGCTAATGAGCTCTTCATTAGCATACTCTCTACCGGCAAAAGAGGCAGTGTAGACTTAGCCATAGTCAGAGTCCTTTCCTGTTGTTTTCCAGAAGGTGCTAGGAATGTTTCTGCCATTACTCAGGTCTCTAGTGAGAGAAGAGCTGCATCCTCTTCCAATTCACTTTTGCAATACCAGCTGGATTTTACCTGAAGTGATGAGTGAGTTTGCTGAGAAAAGAAACCTGCCCCATGTGTCTCCACTTCAAGGCAGAGACTATGGCATGCATAGGCAGCAGGAGCATATCCCGTCCATGACTCAATACCCAGAGATCTCATTAGGAGAAAATGTCTGTGGATCCTGACCTGTGTCTTAGGACATCCATAATTATCTTGCTCACCCAATAGTGAAGATGGCTGATGGTGAAGGAACACCTGCCTTTTTTCCTCTGGCAACTAATTATTGGCTAGTTGTCCCCAACCCCTGACACAAGGAAGGCATTTTTGTAGCTAATACTGACATGGGAGGAAGGAAAATGAAAAATCAGAAGAGGGAAGTAGAAAAAAAATACGGAAAGGTTTTTGTAACACTATCTTTATTGTCATAGCATTTTGAAAGCTGAAAAGAGCATTCACTATAACAACAACTGGAGCTTAATGTAATAGTGGACAAGGTAAAGGAGCCATCTATCAGAGATTCTGTGATAAAGCAAAACCTACAATTAAACGGAAGTGTGGGCATTTTTGTCGTTGCATTCCCTTCCCAATGTTTCTGAAACCTAGACTGTTAAAAGCTAGCTTTACACATTTGGCCTGTTTTGTAGTGGAGGATCAAATATCCCAACAGTGTCACCAGAAAGATAAATGTTTTTGCCAACTGTAAAATGTGTATGCACAGTGCATGTTCCAATAGGCAAAAACAAGTGCAAAATAGGTAATGTGTTTCCAAGTGCAGCAAAGTTTTCTTTTTTTGTCAACATTTCTGAGTTTGCACATGCATATTTCGAGGGCCAGTTACTGTGAGCACCATCTTTTTTGTCTGTCAGTTCAAAGTCAGGAAGAATCTCAGGGACAAAAAATGTTCTTTCAACTCATGTCAGAAAACAATTCTGCAAAAAAGCCACATTTACCACAAGCTCAATAAGTAAAGTTGCCATCTACTTGTGTTTATAATGCATTCCTCACTAAAGGGTATCAGTCTGAACATCTTAGAATGAACATTATAAATGGATGAAAGACTCAGAGGGGTAACTAATAAACCATCTTGTTAGTCTTTAAAGTGCTACATAGTCCTGTATTTTGTTTCAGGGGTAACTCTGTTAGTCTGTAACTTAAAAAACGAGTAGTCCTGTGGTACTTTAAATACTAGCAAAAATATATGTAGTATCATGAACTTTCATGGGCAACACCCACTTCCTCAGATTAGCAGAATCTCTTCTCATCTGAGGAACTGGGTTTTTCCCACCAAAGTTCATAATACTATCTCTATATATTAGCCTCTAAGTGCTACCAGACCACTCATTGTTTTATTATAAATGGAGTAGATCAAGTTTTCTCCCTATTTCTCTGAAAGCCTTTGTGACCATTTTTCTCCTTTTTTTTCTTGTCATTCGGTCCCCCCATCTCCTTCTCTCTTCTGCACACTCTTTAGGGGTGGGGGTTTTTCTTGTGCCTATAGGAACACTCAGATGCAGAAGTAAGGCTGACACTTTGCTCTTGAAACAAGCAGGGCTGTGGTCATTTCTAGTTTCCTTTGGTGGTGTGCAGTGCACTTCACAGGATCAGCCAGCGGCTGAGAAAGTTCTGTCTCCTACTTTCACATGTTATATTCTCAAGGTCCACAGTTTCTCAGTTACCGCTGAGCAGAAAGAACATCACTGGCTGGGAGATGTTTTCTTAGGCAGCTGGGACCAATTTATTAAAGACTTTGAAGATTAAGACCAAGACTTTGAGTGTTAGGAAACAAGCAACAAAGAAACTTACTGTCTTGTTGGTACATGCTGTGATACTCACCAAAGTTAATGGGAGCTTCCTACATTATGGGGAAAATAAGCCTTTGTGTTCTGGAACCTACAACTTTTCACTGCAACAAGAAGTTTCTCCAGCCATTTTGTAGCTCCCACAATTGGTGGTACTTAACGGAAGACTGTTGCAAAGATTAGACCAGCAATCTGACCAAACTTATTTCTTTACAAGTCTGACTTTTCACGTAGCTACAAGATTACTTTAAACAAAATGAAGGATGATGGACATAAAGATAATTTAAAAGATTTCAGTTGCAAGGCATTATTAAAAATAAGTGAGGGAAATATAAATGGGGGCATATTGTCTAGGCCTGGCTTGTTCCTTTCTCAGGCAAAACATCCTTTGATTCTGGCTCACTGAGAGCCTGGCCTGAAGAAGAAAGAGTTGTGATTTTGAGTTCTGTACTTTTCAAAATTATGAAAATATAATTATGTGGTGCTGCAATGCCAGCCTGAAGGAATAAGGTCATTTAAAGGCTATCAAAGCGAATGTAACAACGTCCATTAGCTCCAGTGGCCTTTGGATCAGGTCCTGTATTTCTGAAATACCTCACTGGCAGCATAGCAGCACAGGGGGGCAGAATCATGGATAACATTCTGGGAGATGCATGGAGAAGTAGCTGCAAAATAGTCCAGTGAGCTCTATGTACTAGTTCCTCTTCTCTCTTGATCTACTTACTGCTTTATGGGGACAGAGCCAGCAGGCCAGGGGGCTGTGATCTGATACTACATCCATGTATTAGCATGGTCAGGTTATGGCCCATAACAAATAAATTGGTGTAAATTGTCATAGCTCCACTGACAATGTCAAGTGAGGATTTACGCCCCCCTCTCCCCTCCCCAGGGTATTGTCCATCTCATTTTATTATCATATGAATTAGATTCAAGAATGTCTTCTTGATCTCCTTTTTTGGCAGAAGAACACTTTGCGATCTCTTCCAATCTTTTGGAATTCTCCCCTCTTTAACATATCTTGAGAATCTCTCACTAAGTGCTTCTAAGAGTGTATCACCTCCCACAAAAAGTTCTTCTATGTGCACTTGATCTAAACCTGTCACTCTTGCCAACTTCATATTTGGATGGACCACTGCCACTTCTTCATAACTACTGACCATCTGCCTGTTTTCTCATCTTTACAAGGTCTTTATAAGAATGATCTATGCCTGTATTGAGGGTGTCCTTGAGGAAAACATGAGAAGGGAACAGGCAGGCTTTTGTAAGGGATTCTCCTCAGTGGACCACATTTTTATGTAGGAAGTAGAAGATCCCGCTATGCTTGTTGTTCATTGACTTTAAAAAAGCCTTTGACTCCGTGGAACAAAATGCAGCTTTAAGTGCTCTCCTTTTGCAGGGCCTCTCCCCTGTGTATGTTAGAATCATACAAGAGTCCATGATGTACGCAACTACAGAAATCACATTTTTTTGATGATCCCTTGATCATCAAAGTCAAGCGAGGAGTAAAACAGGGGGACGTTTGTTCGCCGAAGTTGTTTGCCAGCATCCTGGAAGACGTCCTGCAGAAGATCTAAGTGAAAGATGTATTTCTGATTGATGGCGAGTTTCTTCAAATGCTCCTTTTCGCAGATGATATCATCCTAATTCCATCGAAATTCAAAAGATTGCAAACCCTCCTGAATGACACCAGTAAGAATGCAAAGGAGATTGATCTGACTATCTGCACTGGAAAAATGCACATTATCCAGAGTACATCATGCAGCTGGATGAACAGTCCATCTAGCTGGTGGATCAATATGTATGACTTGGACAAACGTTGCAGATGGACGATGAGTTGGGCCCAGAGTTGAGCAGGAGGCGGAGTTCGGGATGGATTGCCTTTGGGAGTCTGCATAGTGTATTTTTGTTGATCCCAAACTTTCCACCACCGTGAAAGCCCTTCTCTTTAACACCAGTATTCTTCTGGTAATGTTGTATGGTTGCTAAACCTGGAATATGATCCTTACAGAAGAATTAAAATTGCAAACCACTCAAAGAACAACGGAAGGATGTATGGTGGGTGTAAGTAGGCTACAGCATGTTACTATCGATGATTTGCACACAAGAAGTGGTGTCTACGATATCATCCAAGTTATATATGATTGGAAAAGGAGATGGGCTGGCCATGTAGTGAGACTGAGACACAACAGATGGACAGCACGTATACTCCATTGGTATCCACAAGACATAAAAAGAACAAGAGAAAGGCCTCCAGCATGTTGGATGGATCCTTTATGGAGAATTCATGGAAGGACATGGATGAGAACTACACAAAACAGGATAGTGTGGAAAATCTGCAATCTGCATCGGTGGCAAGACTATCCACATCGGTGAAATCATGGATCTTCCAAGTATTCCAAGTATAAGATTTGCAATAGACTTCTCAGACAATTTTCCAGCTAGTCAAAGTAGTGTAGGCTAAAGCATCTTGACTTTGGTTCAAATCCTTGGCTTCTATAAATTAGTATAGCTCCACTGAAGTCAGTAGAACTATGTATATAAACACCAGCTGAGGCTGTGTCCTGTAAGGGTTATTTTTGCACATGAACTAAGGAGTAGGTGGAGGGAGACACAGTGTATTTTGTATTCTTTTACAAATTATTGTTTTTTTTCTTGATTTTAAAACACTTCCATCAATTCTAGCCTGAGCAGCATATTTTTAACATACTAAAAGCAAAAAGGCCTGAACTCCTTCTGAACTCTGAAGTGCAATGCCCCTTGGATCATAATATAGGTTGTACCTCCCTAAACTGGCACTCTCTGGTCCAGCAACATCTGTGGAGTGGCAAGACCACAGATGTCAATTTCATTCCAGATGTTGCTAGACCACAGAGCCCAGGGATAGGGAGATCTTGCAGCAAGGTCAGGACTGCAGCAGGGGGCTGGTGAATTGGCAGGAGTCCCATGGCAGGGGGGCTGGCTGCACAGTGGGGAATTCTAGCTATAGAGGTAGTAGGGCCGGCGACAGCTGGGGAGCTCTGGTCCCAAATAGTTCTGGCTGGTGCAGTGGAGCCCAGCAGTAGCAGGGCTGAGGTCAGAGCATGAGCATGAGCCTAGGGATATGGGTCCAGGTGCAGGTTGGAAGCAGCCAGCAGTAGGTAGGATTGGAGGGCCAATGACAGGGGACCTCCCCTGGTCTGGCAAATCCCTTTGTTTGGGACCAGTTAGATCCTGAGGATGCTGAACCAGGGAGGTCCAACCTGTACAGTCTGCATTTGTGGGAGGGACTTAAGTTTTATTCCAATCGGCAAAGTCATAAGGAACCAATAGTTAGAGTAAACTACATATCTGTCCTAGCCACATGAACAGTCAAGGCTTGTATTAAGTGCTAAGCATGCAGAGTTCCAGTATACTGATGTGCTCTACTTATGAGTCAGGACTTGCTAAAGGAATAAGTGCTATACTAATGTTTTAATAGGCTGGATGATATTAGAATCAGAGTACAATTAATGCACATGGCTCATCTAATCACAGGAACATTGTGGTCTGAAAGGAGGTTCAGGCGCTCATTAAGTTCTGCCAAAACTAATGCTAAACAAAAGCTAATGTTCCATGCAAAAAAAAGTATCTTATCACTGAGTGATTTTTTTTAACACTTCTAAAAGAATATTTGTAGGGCATCTTTTTCAACTAGTACCACTTCTAGCATTCAGGCTAGGTCCAGACTGAGACATTTTTGTGGAAAAATGCTTTTCCGCCATTTGGTCCTGTCTAAACTCCAATTTTGGCGGAAAAGCCTCCTCTTTCAGCAGAGCCCTTATGCCTTGTGAAATGAGGTAAACAGGGCTCCCCAAAAGAGCGTGTTTGCTCTTCCACGAAAAAAAGCGGAAGAGCAAATGTGTTCCTTGGACGTGGAAGGGTTTTTGCAGGATACTAGAGGTATCCTGCCAAAAACCCCATAATCTAGATGTAGCCTCAGTATTATAGCATAGGGGCAACTTTCTTTTGGGAGTCAGCCATAATACAGGACTTCACATTACTGCATTAACAACGCAGAAAAATTACTTGAAAAGCTGATTGATTATTAGATTAATGCTTCAATACACATTGTTAATTCTGCCTGATAATCTAGGGCTCTTTTCAATAACAATTCCCCTCAGTCTGATGGATTCCCTGGCTTTGCAGCAAAAAAGATTGCAGTGCAATTTAGTAACTAACAAAATGGAATTTAGTGGGCAACAAAATAAATATTTAGGCTTCTTATGCCACATGCCTGCTTTCCTCTTCTCTCAACAGCACTCCCAAATATATGCCAAAGTCAACTGGTATACTATGCACAATTATCTCACCAAAATTAATGTGTCACAGGATCCAGTGAACATGCTCCAAGCATCTCCAGGGAACCTTTCCTCAGGGTAGTGCTGCATTCAGCTCATAAACTCAAGAGTATATGTAAAAACAACGAGTAGTCCTGTGGCACCTCAGAGACTAACACATTTATTAGGTCATAAGCTTTCCTGGGTAAAACCAAGGCTTTATGATTTGTATAACTACATCTTGGAACAGGAACATGGTGATTCAATGTAGAATCCATTATCAGCTCATCTAAAGCGTAAGAGAGATTGGGAGTTGGGATCTGAGAACAAGGGAAGTAAGGGCCAAATTTGACCAAATTCCTTCAATACTGACATTACAATGTGCAGAAGACTGAGTCACATAGAAAGTGACATTTCCCAAGTGTCTGCATATACCCAGTCAAACAGACAAGCCTGTGATACACATTTATATATGACATATAAATTAATTTATCGTCAATAAACCATGGACAAAAGTCTGCCGTAAATCGTACAAATATGAATATTCCCCCAAGTAGATGAAAAATAACAAAAGACAAAAAGATAGCAAAAATATTGTCCTAGCAGTCATTGGTGCGTGTTCTCCCTTGATGACTGTTCTAGGCTTCTGATAATCAATGCTGACTTTTTTTAAGAAGCTGATATAATTTAGGAATAATTCACCTCCCCCAAATCTGTACCAAAACCATACTTATTCCTCTGTGATACTCCTCGCTAATGCATGCACAGAGTCCCATCCTGTGGCGGTGTGTGCACTAGTCATGCTGAGATGTATCAGCCCATGTGCCAGGGGCTCCTCTGAGTGCCACTGTTCCAGGCCTCCCATCACAGGAGTTTGATAGCCCAAGTTAAGTGCAGACAGAGCCTGTACTGATATTCTAGGTTTAGGACAGCAACAATCCAGCAGATCCCACCTTGCTCTCAGCCCTCCCCACATATGTAGATGGCACCTCACTCTGTACCTACAGGGGTGGTGTTACACAGGGGGGTCTTTCTTGCCATGGAAGTGACGCTCCTCTGCTGAGCTCCCAGCCACAACCCATCAGCACAGGCTGCTTTCTGCTTGGGGAGAACGGAGATCCTGCACTGAGTCCTTGCAGACTATGATAGGCCATTGCAAAGCATTTAGTAGAACATTTTTCAGCATAGGCCAGGGCTCTTGCCATCAACATAACCAATCTGCAGGGAGAAGGGGACATTAGCAGAAAACGTGATCTGGGTGTTTTGCATTTGCCCTCTGATTCCATTACTGAGGGAAAGCAGCAGGGGCTCTCCAAAGTGAAGAACTTTAGGAGAAGACCTTTTCTCATTCTACTTTTTTTTAACCAGTTTGAGGAAATGGGTCAGATCCTCCCATGATGCCACTGACATAATGCCGTTGACTTCAGTGAAGCCATGCTGAGTTACACCAGTCTGTCCCAATATCTCCATACCTTTCAAGTGGCTACTCATAGGTCATTCCATAAAGCAGGTCCATCACTGGTGTCTCGGAGCTCCAACTTGGTTACACTGGCTTTCCAGAGGCACTTTCAGGATTGTTAAACATTGTTGAGTCAATGAACTAGTGGTAAGAATGGTTGGCCACCTTTCTAGCTATTTGTATCTTGCTCTTCACCATGTCACCTGAGCACCTTAATGCAGCCAGGTGGGTCCCAGATAGTTATTAAAAAAATCCTCCTCTATGCTTCACAACTCTAAAGGCTATGGCTGCTGGCAAGGATAAAAACACAGATCCTCATGTTCCTCTCTGGTCCTGAAGCTCTCTGCCTGTCACTGGGGAAGTGTCTGCAGCTCATTGTGTTCTTCTTTCAGTCATGCAGTCTCTGGCTTTCAACCGATAAGAGACTACAACTCATTTTTTTCTTTTCATACTGGTTTCCAGCTCTTACGAGAGAAGCCTGTAGCACCTCTAGCAGCTTTTGTCAGTGCTGAGGTAGCAGCTGAGTAGGGCCTGGTCAGAATCTGCAGGAAATTCCATTTTTATTGTTTGATTGATAGGTTTTGTTCCATGTTAGAACAAAATCTTGACATTTCACACAGTGGGAATTCTGAACATTCATTTAAAAATCACAATGACATTTCATTTTGACTTTTTGAATTGAAAAACTATGAGGCTCTCCAAGATGTCCAGAGACCTGGCAGCTCCGCTTGCAGGCTTCCTGCCATGTAGTTTGGAGCTTAGCAGTTCTGGGAGCTTACCACGGAATGGAAAGCACAGAAGCCCTGAGAGCCCTGGCTTAAGCCAAGGGTCCAAGACTCTCAGGCTCCTTGCTCTGAATTAGAGGCAGGAAACCTAGAAGGGTATCTCTGTGAAACCAGAGACAGTGAAACTGACATATGCATGCAGAACATGTCAATTTCATTGAATTGGCATTTTCCAACCAGCTAACCTGCTGAGTCAATGCTCTTGAGCAGATGCTTTTTAACCGCTGGAAATTCCTTGGGTATTTCATAGCTGCAGAGAGGGATTCCTACAGCCCTGTGCTTCTACTTTTTCTGCACAATGAAGAACCATCGAATTTACAACAGCAACTTTTAATCCCCTCTTCTTTATCCATCCCCCCAAGCAAGCAATGAGAACAATCTGTGTGGACCAAGCTAAAAGGAATCTCAGTTTCCTGCTTTGCAGCTCTTTGGAACTGAAGGCACCTGCACAGATTGTTAATGAGTTCCTTGCTGTGGAAACTCTGTCTTTTCATACACACACAACTAACAGTCTGATTATACAATAATCGCTCATTTTTTATTGTTCACTGAAAATCAAATTAGTCTCAGTGCAGAAAGCCTTGCCCAGCTCTCTGGGCCATTCAACCCTATCTAAGTCTTCAATCATTCATAGTCGCTTCAAAGATGTTTACACTGAAATTAATTTTTCTCTGGCTGCTGGTGGCAATGCTCTGGGATTCTCGTAACATCAAATTAAAACAAACAAACAAACAAAAAAGATTTCCTCATATCCCTAGTGGTTATGCACAGTTACAGTTACCTAGCAAGCAAACAACCCAGTGGCACTGGATTAGAAATAAGTGGGAAAACAGAGCCCATTTTACTCTCAACACAAAGGGCCAGAACCTATGCCTTGGCCTAGCATACTTGTGCATGGAGGGCAAACACTGTAGAGAGTTTTCTCTCCTCCTACTACACATAGGCTACGTCTAGACTGGCATGATTTTCCGCAAATGCTTTTAA
>CM057846.1:41786245-41827297 GCA_030068395.1 Apalone spinifera | reverse complement strand
CAGCTGGCAAGTTTTTCCGCAAAAGCGGCTGCTTTTGCGGAAAAACTTGTCAGTCTAGACTCAGCCATACAGAATGGCTGGGCACAGTAAGAGTTCTTGTGCTAAAGGGAGTCCAGTGTCCATTGCCCCGGAGGATGCAAAGAGGTGGGAGACTGTGATGGTTCTCAAGACATCCAGGACTGTGAGTCACCATATTACCCTAGTGCTTGGTTGGATGTCAGCTCCCTAATGCCACAAGCGTATTATCTCACCTCTGGGTTATGTCAGCTTTGCCTTGCAGGTTAACACCCAACACACATGAACCCCAGTCACTGGGTCCCTTTGAAGCATCCCCTTTGATACCAAGCCCCTGACACTGGCTACACACAGACATTTCAGGGCGGCTCTCCCCAAAGGAACAGAATGCACACCAGCTTGAGTACATCTACCCTGGGTCTACACAAAGTGCCTGTTATTTTGAAATATTTTTTTAAATAACGGACACACTATTTCGCCATCCCGGTAAACCTCATTGCATGAGGGTTAAGGGATGGCTCAAAATAGCATGTAATTTTGAAATTTGGCTCTATGTAGATGTGCCAAATTTCAAAATAAGCTATTTCTAAATAGATTCGAGAGAAGATACACAATTTGCATAGCTATGTTGCCATGTTGATAGGAAAAATGAGGATTAGCTTATTATCAAAGACTAGAGATTCAGAAGATAGTGAATAAGGATGTTGAAAACAAAAGGTTACATATAAAATAAAACCATAACATGCTTTCTAGAGACTGGCTAATACAGTAACCTCCTGTCTAACAAAGCTTATGTCACCCCCGTCCATTACACCGTTTGCATCCAAGACTGGCTGAGATTCCGTTTTCATGAATGTAAATGCCCTGTCCATTTATTTACAAGGTGCATGATGGTGGGGCATCTCCTTGATACACCACCATAGTTCACTCAGACAGGATAATGGTGCAAATGATGCTTGTTTTTTTCCGTGTTGATTTCACATATCTTCATTCACTTTGTATGTGAATGGGCATCCATTGTATTATCTTACATTGTTTAATTTATATCCTGATAGCGAGAGAAAGGTGAATAAACATCCCATGTCTGAAAGAAAACCTTTTTTACCTCTACTGGTCACTACATACCTCGCTACATACTTGGAGAACATATTTTTAGTACAGACACGTAGCTCCTTACATACTATCTGTATGTGCATTTCAAAATGACATTCATAACCAGCGCTACACCAAGCTTTCATTTGAGACCTCCCAGGTGAACGGGGATGCACACACAAGACTCACAAGATTTCTGTAACTCCTTGCCAATTGAGTAAGAGTCCTTGGATCACAGAGGTGCAGGGACAATGGCTATCTCAGATGTGGCTTGCAGGGTTGTCCTGATGTACAGTTGGAAACAAAATGGCACAGCGTACAAACTCCCTGTGTGCCAGTGAACTGGGGCTGAGTGGGATTCTGTCAAAGGGAAACTCTGTGCCACCCCATTTGGGGCTAGTACCATAATGGCACAATCTACCCCGAAGAGCCTTTTAGCTTGAAACACTTGCACAACATGAATGCCTACCAGAAACTTCAGAAATGAGATTAGTGTAATCACAGTCAGTGATTGCATCTCTGCTGGAAGTGGAATGCCACTATGGAAACCATTCTTAATGAAACCTACCTAAGCTGAAAATTGAGTTGGAAACAATTTATTAAAAATAACTGAAAGCTATTGAAACTTTTTCTTTTCTTTCCTGAAAATAAATGCTGTAACCAATCCAATCTCGCCTGGAAACCTTACTATACAAACTACCCAGGAGGATTGCATGGGGCACTGATGGGCCAGCAGACCCAATGCTGTATAGATGCTCTCATCCTCCAATCCAGGTGGAAGGGGCCTTAGAGAATATGATTCCCCAACCATTTTTCTTTTGGAAAAGCTCCTTTAATAAGGATGAAACCAAAGGGTTTTATTGAAAGTTCTTTAAAATTTGCTAGGCTCAAATTCTCATTTCTGACAAAGGCATAACAAAATCTAATGGCTGAACTAGACAAATTCAGTCTAAACATAACTATTAATGTGATTAACTAGTGGAACAATTCTCTTGTGCGAAATATTTAAATCAAGTTTAGATGTCTTTCTACAAAAAGATTTTCTAGCTCACCCAGAAGTTATGGCTTGAGGTAAGAATCACTTGACATAGGAGGTCAGACTAGATGACACAAGAGGTCCCTTCTACACTGTCCCAGCAGGAAATCAAATTAAATGTAAAGTACAGTTACAGCCACTTTCAGGTATTTTTACACTGTCAGAGTGGTGTAACAGGACCTTTGTGCAAATGGGAAACTGGTAAATGGGAATTTTGCAGAAATGATTTACTTTCTTTCCCTTCATTTTCTCTCCTGTCCATGTTTTTAAATCAGCCAACAGAATTCTATAACAGGGGCATAATTATCTATTAAATTCCCCAGGATGGTTCAAATATCTATAGAGATGAATTCATTCCCTATTATATTACATAAGGCATTTCTGTATGAGTTGGCCTACTTAGATTCTGAAAAGCTGCTTTCCAGCCATTCTGGGGCGAGAGCCATCCTACCCATATAGCACGTGGCCTGGGTATTTGGGGTGGGCTGCTGTATTGAGGATTTGGGCTTTAAGTATCATACTTTTGTAGTAAGGTATAAACTGCATCCTGCTGGAATGGCTTTACTAGTGACAGTGCACCAAAAGCTGAAGCGTTTCAGGGGGTCTTATATCTAAAAAACTGAATGGCTGTAGCCAGGCTCAGGGGAATCGGTGGGCAGCTTAGATGGTTTGAAAGGCAGAAGATAGTCTCCTGCTGTAAGGAAATATTATTTAAAATCCCTTTTTCTTATCATCTTCAGGGCTACAGGAGGCCTGACCCAATTATATTTCATAATGCATCAGCACATAGGATAGTGAGACTGGGCCAAATTTTTATCTCAGTCCACTGTAGCCCCAGTGAAATCAGTGGGCAAATTGAAACCTGGTACAACTGGCTGCATTCCCACTGAATGTGAGAGAATTGTCTTCTCCATAGACTATGGTAGCGTTGATCTAGCAGGGTGAAGTGGTGTAAAAAAGGTCAGAATTTAGCCGGCTGTCTCAACATAGTCTGCAGAATTAATCCTACAAGAATCATCAATATTCACTCGCCCACTCTGTCTCTTTATGTTTGTATATCACATGTAGAGAAATAGGCTGATTTTTTAAAAGACTGAAATATTGCCCGAGGGATAGAAAAGTTACAACGATCGTGTTATTTGACTTGTAGCTCAAGTAGATAACTTTTGCTAGTCATCAGCTAATATTTCACACAGCTAGTGCTTATCAAGGCAATCTCTATTTGTTTTATTATGGTTTCTTTCTTTTCCTTCTGGGCTGGATAAGACTTCTATCTGACATGTTATCACAGCCCTACTGACTGTTATATTAGCGGCTGCATCTCACTGGCTTATAGCAGCTATTTGATGCAGAAGAAGATGAGAATTGGGAGCAAAGAAATACGAAGCAGGCCCTGGGTAAATTAGCTGGGGATGGGGGAATAGTGAGGGGACTACCCTCATGCCTTGTCACCATAAACAAGAAATACTGAAAATCCCTCTAGGTACTGGTACAAAGCAGGCAGTGCCTTTTCTGCATGAAGTCACAAGTGCTAAAATACTGAAAATCTAGCTAAGCACATGTGGGAAACAGATCGTGTAAGGACAATGTGATTTCCCCAGGGCAGCTATTAGTGGTTTTGAGGTAGGAACCTTGCTAGCCCATTCCAATAGTGTATCCAACAGGCTAACTTTCTGAGAACTCAACCAAACTGTTACAAGTTGCCATCAATCAGAATGCAGAGAGGAAAGAAACCAAGCAACAAATGCACTAGAATTCCAGAACACTGTTCCCACCTCCCTGCATGCACACACCCCGACCATATATACCAAGTTCGTTTCAATTATGTAACATTGTTATCTGACCACGAATACCTTGGTAATTCTGAATAAAGTGCCCTTTTAAAGGTAAATGTCAGTTTGACTGGAAAAAGGGACAGCAGCCACCAAAGGGAAAAACGCTCAGAATGTAAATTCATGTTTCTTTCTCTGTCTCCTGTTAAAATTATAATACTCTTCTTGAGGTCTGAGTAACTCAACAGCATACCCAAGGGACAGAGAGGGGGATGCAGCAGAACTGCAATTTGACTTAGCAATATAATTCTTTGTGAAACATCTTTCCAAGTTATTAATGCATGAACAATCTCACATTATAAGCATTACTGATGTTATTTCCTTTCTGACCTTTCAGACTTCAGTGTAATAGTTACTATTTAGCTATCATGTGGCATGGAAATATGCAACATTCTGCTGCTTAACATCAAAGGCAACTAATTCAGCTCAAAATATAATTCACTTGATCAGTGAAAATTTTCCACCTGAAATTGTGGTCCTTTCTATTTAACCAGATCCACAAATGTTCATGCAAACACATAAATAAAATTGACTTAAACTTTGAGAGGCTAAATTAACTGTTAATTGTTATTATAACACCTACTCAGCAATTCCTGCTTATTCTTTGCTCAGGCAAAACTGCTGTTCATTTTGTTTTGCCTTAATGGCAACTTCATTACTAACTAGTGCATGTAACTTAAAACAAAGCCTTATGTTCAGCAAATTAATCTTTAATGCCGAATGGGAACAACTTGCAATGCTGTAACAATGCAGAGGAGAATTCTACAGTAATGACTTCATCTTTGCAAAGCACATTGAAGATAAAAAAGCATTTTACATCTAGGGCCAGATCGTAGCTTGCTTTGTTTGGGTAGTACAAGACTTCTCCCCCATCCTTCCATCCCCAACCTTATAAGGAACCAGCCACAACTGCAGTCTCCATGCTTCCCTGAGCACATGACTGCTCCTGATTAGTGCTCAGTGGGATATCAGTCACCTTAGAAGGGGGGCAGAAGTGGTAGAGCAGGCTGGTGGGGATTAAAGACTGTATTTTTCTAAGGTCCACTTCTTCCCTGCCATATTTGTGGTGACAAGTCTGTCAAGGGGCACATCTGGGAGTAGCCTCTGT
This sequence comes from Apalone spinifera, assembly GCA_030068395.1. NCBI lineage: Eukaryota > Metazoa > Chordata > Testudines > Trionychidae > Apalone > Apalone spinifera. The sequence continues at coordinate 41,822,214 of CM057846.1, read as the reverse complement.
GATCAGCCCAGCATAAGGACATCAATTGTGACTGGCCCAGGCACAAAAGGGAGTGTGCAGGAGGGATCCCATTTTGAGTCCCTACATAGAGATCAGCTCTAGCTTGGCCTCTTTTTTTTTTTTGTCAAGTTGTTGGTAATAATTCTTTAAGTGATGGGATGTTAACAACTGACACTATTTGAATTTTTCTTTTCCCTCCTCTAAAGCTGTTGTTATTTTAAAAAACATTAACATTGTGTAATAAATAAAAATGTTCAGAAAAAATAATCCCCAGCAATAAACAAGCCTTATGTGGTGGTGGTGTTCAATGAGTCCTCTAAGGCTAAGTGCGTTATCTGGAAAACCAGCTGTCTGCACTTGTTCCTCCCTGTTATTAACAACTACTACCATGAATGGAGAACAGGTTGAAGAGTATCTGCTGTGAGTTTCAGGAAAGTCAATCCGTATCTCCTCTGCCATGTGCACTATGTGCTCAGAGCTCCAGCTTCTGCATGTTAGAAACAAAATGATTTTTAAAAAAATACTTAATTTTTTGTGCCCATAGAACTCATTCTTGCAATCAGGTGAGCTGAATGCCAGCAAATGAGATCAGTCTGGAATTTAGAAGCAGCATGTCAATGCAATACAGCGGCCTCCCTCCAGAAGGAAGGGAGAATCCCCCTTTTTTTCTTGCATCTTCCTCAATGTACCACACAGCAGAATGTGTTCTAAGATCTCCAGGACCAGACTGTGACCAGAAGTTCTAGAGCTCCAATAGGTCATTATTACTAATTATTACTTTACTATCTGGAGTCCTCAATTAAGATTTGGGCCCTATTGTGCTAGGCACTGTACACACAGAGTGAGAGGCAGCCTCTGCCCTGCTGACTTCAGAATCTAAATAAACCAGGCACAGGCTCAGATAGGAAATGGAGAGGGGAAGTGACAAGGTCACAGCTGAATTTGGCTCTCACCTGTACAACCCTGCCTACTTGGAAGGCCTCCTCTCTCTGATCTTATGCATCTACCCATGAGGTGAAATGGGGCACTCGGGCTGGAGCTCCCTCAGTTTAAAAGGCCTAGGACATTCTCCACAAGAGGCGCTTAGCTTTGGAACTCGTGATGAAAAATAGCCCAAACGCATTGTCTTTTAGAGTATGCTGCAAAGGCCATCTCTTTGCTAAATCTGCAGCAAGGGGGAGTTAGACTGGATATTAGGGGAAACTTCCTAATTGTAGGGATAGTTCAGCACTGGTATAGGCATCTTGGGCAATGTTAAAAATTAGAATCACTGTGACTAGAGAGGATGGATATTCTTTTTTTTTTTAAATGTCTTTATGCTTTTGTGATTCAGTAGTTGCTAGGCAGCTTAAGCTATTGCTGCAAGGCTCTACAGCTGAATATTTCAAGTATATACTGTAAATTGAATTCCATACCCTGCACTATTTAGTATACATGTGTGTACATGCCCCCGCCCCTTGTCCCAACATTCATCAGTATATAATAATGTTCTGCAGTATCCTGCATGCGTCTCTGATTCACATCAGTAGCAGTTTACCGCTGTATCACACTTTGCTTAGCATGCCTTAATTAATGGCAAGATGCCCACATTCAAGGCTTGTAAAACGCAAGCAGCTGTGACATAGGATTCCTTTAAGTTTCAGTTCAAAAATCTACACACAGAGGAGACTGGTAACAGCATTAAAAATAAAGAGGAATCTGTTAATTCTAAGGACTCTCTCCATAGATAAAGGCATAATTATATATAAATGTGCTCAGATTAAGCTAGACTGATGGAAATTCTGAGAGCAAGAGGATCTTGCAGAACAATAGCATATGATGCATTCTGCTTGATCTATTCCCCTGAATCTATTATGTGGTTTATTACTGCTTTTGCTAAGTGTAGTTTGATTTTAAAAGCATTGTACCTATCTTTAATTAAAATAAAATTAACAAAAACAAAAAATCCTCATTTTCTTACCCATAAGTAGAGGTCTTCCATTTGCTAAGAGTTGAAGAAAACAGCACTTGGCTTGGCAAAAACAAGATACATTTGACTACTCTCCTTTCCTTCTGCTTTCAAGAGTTAACCTTTATGTGGCACCTCCGGCATTGTGCTCTTTGGTATCCTTGATGTTGTATACAAAATAAGGGATGCTGTTAACAGCATTAGGGTAGGGCAGTATCCACAGTATATTAGGTACTGTCCACATACAAAGAAATATATAGTTCCTACCTAGACGTGTTATAATTTACAGTTTCAGGCATACGTTGACATCTGATCCATGCTTAAAGGTGTGTGAACTCCTATTGAAGATGATAGAAGTCTGCAGAGGTGTCACCCACATGTATTCAATTGCAGGATTGGGATCTACAGAAATGGAGCCGAAATAAAGAGAGTCAGTACCAGGCAGACATCAAAACGTCTGCATGGTTGCTCTGCACCTCTGCTCTGGGGCATCAAATGCCTATTTATGAAACGCGCCATATGCTCATTTGGGGAAAGACCATAAGGATGGGACCCTGAAAAGTGCTCAGCATTGACATGATTCTTCTCCCACTGAACTCAACATTGAGGACAATGTGAGCAGAGGTAGGCCAGCGTTGACTATTTGTGAAAATCTCACTCTAAAAGAAACCTAGCAGAAAAATAAAACAACGTACATTTAAATATAAAATTGAAACCCAGGAGATGGAATAATGCTGTTGCAAGATTTACTCTACAGGGGTCAGTGGTCTTTAGCCTCAGGAGAAAGCATATGTAACATTTACAAGAACTTTAAAAGTGACTGGCATTTACTCTTCAAATTTTCCTTTCTATCAGTGGGAATGTCAGAATATGCTAGTGCTCCCCCATAGTAATTTGATTTACATAATTTTGTCATTCTAAGGCCAGATAATATCCTAAAGCTACAAACAAGAATTTTATTTCTAGATCTGTTGTCTGTTCTAGGTCTAAGTGCCTTGTCCTTACCTTATTTATCTCTTATAGTTTTCCACATAACTCAGTATCAACTATTGTACAGAACTTATGTTAATTCTGATCCCACAGGCAGCGGTGACAGGACTGTTCCAAAACAAAATTTGAGCAGAACCACATACTGGAGCGACATGACTTAGTAACAGGAAAACAAAACTCTGTAACCAACTTTGGCATTGTTGAGCACAGGAACATAGCCTCCTCCCCACCCCCGGCAAATCATGAATTACCAGGATGACAGTAATTGCTTATCATTATCATTTCAGCTTGCAGGACTGCTCAGCTCAAATGTCCCAGTGCTTGACAGTGAACTATAAAAGTCTGGGATATCCTCATGGTGAACCAAATGAAAAGTATTAGGGGGCCAACAAATACCTTGTCCAAGGCCCTCATTTATCATTTAGGCAGAATACAACTATACAGCCAAGAAGCTAGAAATGTGTGGTAATTTTTCACCAGGATACTGCCTATAATACGAAAGGGCAGGCTTGATTATATCTGCCTCATCTTCTGCTATAGGCAGAGCTATGGGCAGTGGAAATCTGGTTCACGGAGATGGAAGTGCAACAGTGCAAAGCACTCACAATCCCTCTCCTCCAGTGCTGGGAAGGAGACCAGTGCTGATCAGTGTGTAGCCCAAAACTGGCCAACTTGGGTCAGCAAAGAAACATGCCTGAGCCACTGCTAATGAAATGAAAGGAAAATGCCCCATTGATTTCAATGGTCCTTGAATCTGGTTCTTAGTGCACTGCTAGGCAACCTCTAATGGAGCCTCATTTAAAACTGCCTCTCAGTGACAGACCCACTGCCTAGCCTCTCTTCTGGGTGAATGTTCTGAGGCCCAGCAATACACACCTCAGCATTAGCAGAGGTGAATAGAGCCCCAAAACTCTATCACTTTATCATCTGTATTCCTGTATCAGATGTATCAATTATTATTATTTACAATTTTTATTGGGCTATCACCTACACACCTTTGACTGGGTGGGATCTCATTGTGCTAGGCACTATACAAACTCATTGCAGAAAATCCCAGACATTTTTTAAAGCCTCTATCCCATTGAATGGGCAAGTTAGAAAGTCAGACCAATCCTAAATAACCAGGACTACAGACAGGTCAACATGTAATTAAAAATGGCATGTTCTCGCTTGTTCCCTTTTAACAGCTAATAACACAATTTCAGCTCAGCAAAAATACCTCTGTAGTTAAAACACCCAAGTCATGCCCTTTCCTGCCAAAATGAGCCCTTCAGCCTTTAATGGCCTTGTTTTTTAAAGAGATGGTTAAAATTGATGGAGTCCGCTTTCTGACTAGTCATGGCTGTGCTACAGATCTTTTGCAGAGGGGGCAGAAAGGTAATGAGAGTTTTTAGGGCCTGAGTCAGGATTAGATAAATCAATTTTTAAAAAGAGAAAATGTGCAAAGCTGTTTCAGTTTCACAGGACTTGAAATGGACTCACTTCTTCTCTTCATGAAAACACAGCTAGTGGTTATAGAAATTTTACAATTACTCAAAACAAGGTTTTCACCATTTGGACTTAGTGGATAGTTAGGACACTGTTCTTTAAGTCACAATTGCTATATTCCAACTGCAGATTTGTATCTTACACTTATATATCACAGATATTCTGTACAAGGGTATATAGACTCTTTATATATCCCCACAAGCACCGAAACAGACACCCTTCCCGGAGAATCTCTTTTCTTCCAGCCCATGTCCCAGGAGAAGGGCACCACCATGGAAATATTTGTCAAAGGACTGAGCTTCAGTTGGTAAGTTAGTCCACAGAATCTGCCTTTTCAACATGCACAAATATCACTGCCCTGTAACACATGCACCACTTGAAAAAAGACAGGAATTGGGAGGGATCCCAGCCAAATATTTTGGAGTGGCTTCAACTAGAAAAGAAAACTTAGGGAGAAGGGAACATGCCTCCCCATCCATGCTAGTGACTATGTCTATTTGGTGGAATAAAATCTTGTATTTCTAATGATTAGGCATCTAAGGGTGTATCTAGACTACACCACTCTGTCGACAGAGAGATGTAGATTAGGCACATCGAAATTGCTAATGAAGCAGGGATTTAAATATGCCATGCCTCATTAGCATAAACATGACTGCTGCTTTTTTTTTTTAAACAGAGCTTTTTCCAAAAAAAAGGCAGTCTAGACGCGGATCGGTCGAAAATAAAGCCTTTTTTGACAGATCCTGTAAACCTCATTTTTTGAGAAATTCAGGATCTGTCGAAAAAGGCTTTATTTTAGACAGATCCACGTCTAGACTGCTGTTTGGTTTTTTTTCGAAAAAACTCCATTAAAAAAAGCGGCAGCCATGTTTATGCTAATGAGGTGCGGGATATTTAAATCCCTGCTTCATTAGCAATTTCGATTTGCTTGATTTGCATCCCTCTGTTGACAGAGGGATGCAGTTCAGACATACCCTAAGAGACAGCCACAGTTTCATGTCATCATGAAAAGAAACAATTCAATTTCCAAAATGACCATAGATTCATTGTTTAACTAAGAAACATATACATTGTTTAATTAATAAACTTATACATTTGGTCTGCTGATGTTGCTTATAAAACTTTAGAAATATTTTATTTTAAATTATTTCTGCATATTTATATCTATATATCTGATCAATGTATCTTATATACATATTTATTTATTTATTTATTAAAGTGTTTTATTATTATTGCATACCTAAGCAGCAAGTATTTCTTTTTGATCTAAAGTGGCTTTTTATACTACAGGAAAAAAAAATACAAAAACAAAGGTAAAGTCTGCTTTTGTGTGTGTATTTTCTCTTTGACAGGTTGCAACTCTGAGAACTAAATGGCTGCTGCCATTGCATACAGAAGCCCTGACTCATTGTTACCATGCTTTTAGTACAGTCATTTCCAGGAGTGCAAAATGAGCCCAAAGTGAATGTAAAACCCTACCCAGTCAGAACAATAGAGGTCTGCACTCACTGTAAGTGACTGTACAAGGGCAATGAGGAGTTGGACCCAGACTGTAGAAATTTAAAATTAACCCCACAAAAACAAAGACTTCCGTTGTCTGAGAGAAACACAGCCATACTTTCAAAGCCATGTACAGACCTGGGTATTTGAATCCTCACAGTTTAACAGTTCATGCCACTCCTGCCTTACTTGAAGTTAGAATCCTGTTTTTGACATCAGACTGACTTCTGCAAAAATGCAGTGTACAGGTTATGACCTTCAGGGACCTCTTGTAAGAGAGGATTATGACCTGAACTGACCCACTCAGAACCAGAGGATTATGACCTCAACCGACCCCAGTGAGAATCTGCAGATTAAGACCTGAACTGACCCACTCAGAACCAGAGGATTATGACCTCAACCGACCCCACTGAGAATCTGCAAATTAAGACCTGAACTGACCCACTCAGAATCAGAGGATTATGACCTCAATTGACCCCAGTCAGAGCGATTGGATTATGACTTCAGCTATAAGCAGCAAGAGTGGAAGAACTGTTTAAAAACACAAAATTCTGTTTGCCTACAAGTGCCCTTAGCAATAAAATAACAAGCAGAAAAAATAGGGGGAATATGTGACATGTGGGCCAAATGTTTATAAACAGAATGTTTCTCTCAGGCAACAGAAGTTCCTTAAACATTTCATTAAAAATAAAAAATGCATAATAAACATACTCTGTGAGAAACTGCACAACACCACTACCACACACAGCATCAGAAGTAATGGGCCTGTTTCTGCTTTAACTTGCACTGCTATGAACCAGGAATGTTTTCATTATTATTTATTATTTGTATTTTAATAGTGCTTATGAGGCCCCAATGAGCTTGCAATCTATGTAACTAATTCCACTGATGCCAAAGGAGTCCCACTGGTGTAAGTGTGATCAGAAATTAGTCTCTTCCTTCAAAAACAACAAGGAATCCTCTGACACCTTATAGACAAGCAGATTTATTAGGGCATGAGCTTTTGTGGGTAAAACCCACTTCATTAAATGAATTGGAGTGGAAATTAAAGAGGCAAGTTATATATAAATAAGTACTACAAAAGAAAGAAGTTACATATCAAGTGTTAATGAGACTAATATGTCTGTGTGGATATGGCTCTCCAGCTGATGGAGAGATGTGAATATCAAGAGAGGGGAAGTTGTCTTTGTAGTGTATTAACCAATTCAAATCTGTATTTAGGCCTAATTGGATTGTACTGAATTTGCAAATGAATTGCAGTTCAGCCGTTTCCTTTGTAATTGAGTTTTGAAGTTTTTTTGTGCAGGTTGGACCTCCCTTGTCCGGCACCACTGGGACCTCCCTGGTCCCAAATTATGAAGTTTGCCAGACCAGGGGAGGTCCCCTGCCACTGCTCCCCCCGTCTCCCAGCCTGCTGCCAGCTCCACTTATGGCCCCACTCCCACCAGCCTGGCTAGGCAGTTGATCACAACACCAGGTTCTGGCCCCTGCCAGGCTGTCGGATGCCCCTCTGCTCCAGCCTCAGCTCTGACCAGGCTGCTGTGCACTGGCCCCAGTGCTGCTGGCAGCTCCTGCCCCAGGCCTGGGCTGTCAGATGCCCTGTGGCTCCAACCTCAGTCAGGGTACTGCCACCAGTAGCTTTGGCCCCAGCCCCAGCCACACTGTCGGACACTAGCTCAGCTGTTGCTGGTGGCTCTGAACCTAGCCCTGGCGGGGCTGCTGGACACTAGCCCTGCTGCTGCCTGCAACTCTATCCCTAGCCCTTGGCTACTGGATGTCCTGTGACTTCAGCACCTGCCCAATTGGGCTGCCAGGTGCCCCACAGCTCCATCCCCAGCCAGGCATCTGTTGTCAGCAGCTCCGCTCCTGGCCCCTACCGGGCTGCCAGACACAGGCCCTGCTGCTGCTGGCAGCACTGGCTCCGGCCCCGGATGCTGGATGCCCCATGGCTGCAGCCCCAGCTGGGCTGCTGGACACTGGCTCTGGGCCCGGCCCCGGCCCTGCTGCTAGACAACAGCCCCGCTGTCACTGGCAGCTCCAGCTCCAGGCTGCCAAATGCCCTGTGGCTCCAGCCCTAGCCCTGGCCAGGCTGCCAAATGCCAACCTGCTGCTGGCAGACTCAGCCTTCTTGCCATCTGGCTCCTGTCTGGCAGGGCTCTCTGTTGCTAGTTGCCAGCCCCCCTGCCACCAGGCTCCTGGCTCTCTGGTCCAGGAGTATCTGTGGTTCTGTAGGACCATGGATGTTGCCAGACCAGAGAGTCCTGATTTAGGGAGATATAACCTGGAGAAGGATGGCTACTTTTAAATCCATTACTGAATGTCTAGGGTGGTAAAAATGTTCCCCTACAGGTTTATGTGTGTTACCATTGCTGATATCTGATTTGTGTCCGTTTATTCTTTGTCATGGAGACTGTCCAGTTTGGTTAATATATATGGCAGAGGGGCATTGCTGGCACAGATCACAAGTGGTGTGCAGGCAGATGAGTCCTTCATGGTGTGGCTGATGTAGTTAGGTCCTGTCATGGTGTTGCTTGTATATGTGTGTGGACAGAGTTGGCAGTGGAGTTTGTTGCGGGGATAGGTTCCTGAGTGAGCGTTTCTGTGGTGTGGTGTGTGGCTGCTGGTGAGTATTTGCTTCTGAGGGGGGCTCTCTGTAGTATTCCAGCCTGTTTACTCATCCAGTTAATCCTTCGCTCCCTTTGGTTTGATTGGGTTGACACATGATTTATCAGGAGCCACTTTTATTATTGTTCATCTCAGACAGGAGTAATTTAAAATGCTTCAGTAATAATTCTGTCAGGCAGAAACTGCTTTGAAAAAAAGCACAAGGGGCAAGATCTTCAGCTCAGCTGATGTAGATCAGCTTAGCTCCAGGTATAAGTCAACAGAGCTAGGGTCAGCTTCTACCAGCTGATGGCCTGGGGTTGTATTTTATCTTTTTCCTTTGCTTTCCTTTCTAGTGGAACAAGAGTCCCGTGGGTATAAAGATGCCATTAAATTCCAACGCCACACAGTGAAATAACAGCCAATGCAGTTCTATAGAAGCTTCTGTTCAAAGATCTCAGTGTCCTTAACAAATATTAATGCAGCTTAACCTCTCAGCACCCCCGAGGCAGGGATGGTAGGAGAAAAGTATGGAAGACGTAGGGAGGAAATATTATTCTCTTTTCACAGATGCAGAAGTTGAGGGGCACAGAGCTTAAGGGCTTAGCCATGCTGGGGAGGGAACAGATGTATAGGTGGATGATCAGTGTCAAGAGACAGCAGATCTTTCAAAGGCATGATGCCCGTCCCTGAGGGGAGGTGGGGAGCAGCATTCCTTGGTGCAAAGCACTTCCCTGAGCACAATCATCCCATCATGCAAGGGAAGGGGTGTGGCTAGGGAAGAGATCAGGACTCGAACTTTAGAGGAGCTGGGCCTGGGGCCATGAATATTCCTCATATGTACCTAGACACTAGGGGACCATAGAACTTATCACCTGTGCCCGTGGGCAGTCATAAATTGGCTCGCTGCTCTGGAAGGCACATTTGCTCTTTGCAGCACTTACCAACTCCAAAAAGAGTGTTGCAGGTAAGAGCATAGCCTTTGTCTTCCTTGCCACACCCAAAACCTGATGTACTCATAAGCAGTTTTGAAACTATTGGCTCACAACTTCTGACTCATTTTTTCTCTGTCTTCTGCTCCAGACCATCCTTCTTAAGCTAATAATAATGAGAAATGAGGAATCAAGCACAAACATTCTTAATTACCCACCACTATAATATTTTCTATTTCATGTACAGTGTTACTTGTTACATCAGGGGTAGCACAATAAATCAGGAAAGGCATGCTGTAAACACAGGTGACCAAAAAGGCTCATTTTGCTGGTGTTTTATACTTTCTACCAATTTATTAACCAATTTAAAATAGTTTGCTGGGTTGTGGATGTAGGAGAAGCATGTACAGGCAATGGAATCAGAGAAGAAGAAAGAAAAGTGCATTTAAAATAAAGGCTATTTGTCCCTGATTAAAAACATAATTAAAATTCAAAGAAATGAGAAAGAACTAACCTTTTTATCACAAACAGGAGCTGTCTGTTATAACAGCATCTACACAGACGGCATCTTCTAAATGGAGAAGTGATCCATGGAGAAAAGTAAGAAAGTTAAAATGTTACTTTATTTTTCTATGAGCATCCTTTGCATCCCACCCACATTAAGAGCCTGATCCAGCTTCACTTGAAATACAATTGTAAAACTCCCATTAACGTCATAAGGATCTAGAATCCAAGAATCCAATTTATGCTAAGTCACCCCAACCAACCTTACTAACTTCAATTACATTTTATTGGATTTAAGAATTCGGTCAGAAAGAGTGGGTTGTCAATTTAATTTGCCAACAGATAGGGCTTGCTAGGTGGCTAGAAAGGTTTGTAATCATTGTTAGACAGGCCAAATTCTACCATAAGCTGTACTAAGTCATTGAGAATTTGTCAGGATAGAAGTTAGAGAAAGTACCTAGGAACAGCCGCCTATGGGATTACTTTGGATTTCCACTGGTCTTGTGCTCAGTTTTGTCCGCAAGCCTATTTGTAACAATTAACAGGTGTGACATGAATTGTTGTTGGCTAATACAGACACTCTACTATGAGAGCCACTGTTCACTTTGTAGCTGCTTCCCGTACACTGGAATCGTACTATAATTTTATAGAGACAAGGTGGGCGAGGTACTGTTTTTTATTGGACCAACTTCTGTTGGTAAGAGAGACAAGCTTTTAAGCTACAAAGCTCTTCTTCAGGTCAGAGCCCGGCCCAGACTTGAAGAAGAGCTCCGTGTAAGCTGTAAAGCTTGTTTCTTTCATCAACTGAAGTTGGTCCCATAAAATATAGTACCTCACCCATCTCATCTCTGATATTCTTAGAGCAGGACAGAATCCCCAAATGTTGCATACACCAATGTAATTTTAAAAGTATGTTTCAAAAAATTAGCCGTGTAAGAGCTTCAAAATAATTAATACAATCAATATGACTCTACACAGCATAATGCTTACATATGAGCCCCTGAATATCAATGGAGTCACTGCACTGGTACATTTTGGTTTCCATGAGCATGTGCTAATTAAGATTTGGTTTTGCTGTAAAACAGAGGCTGTACTAGTCCTACCTATTTAATTGTTCCCCAAAAATATTGATTTTGAGGGCTTTTGCCAATGAATCCATGGTGCTCAAAAATGCCCCTCCACAGCAGCCGGAAGGTGTGATTCCATGCTTGGTAAAATAGAACTAGTACGTAAAAACAGATAGCTGTCCAAATACAGTGCCACCCAACCCCCGGGATATATATTCAGGCAACTAGCCCACATCTCTGCCTATACCATAACAGCCAGACTGCCATTTTTAGTCACTAGCTAAAGCAGAGTTAGCATTTGTCTGTCTACCTGAGGTGGGAATCACACACCCCAGTGGTTGTGTCATCTCAGGGGACTGAAACTTTTCCTTTATATCCTGCTGTGTAGTATTGATAACAGACCCTTGCTGTTGTTTCTCTTCAAACCGATCTATTCTTCAGGAGGGCTTCAGCCATGGAGTACAATCTGCTTGAGCTTCTGAAAATTATTGCTGACAGGTCTCTGACCATCCCAGACATATCCAAGGGAGGGAGGGAAAGGGGGGAATGAACACCTGCCTACCTATCTTAGAGATTTCAATGGCAACTGTTATCCAACCACTGATAGTTCAGTGAATTTAGGGCCCATTATTGTAATAGAATACAGACAAAACCAGTGTGGTGATCAGAGAAGACTGAAGGCAGAAGTTTCACAAGACCAAAGCTTCCATCACATAAACACACTGACCAGGCAGCTAAGACTGCTCTTGTCTCAAGATTTAACAATGAAACCTGGGAGTGACATTTGGTTGCTGAATATAGGACTAGGAGCACATGACCAAGCCCACAGAGAGTAGGGGATCCAAATCTGGGATTAGTTGTAATGTATTTATGCAAATATCCCTCCTCTCAGTGCCTCAGGTTAGTGGAGAGAGATGTCTACTGTTAGATACATAAAACACAACCACAAGGCTTTGTTCCCACAGTCCTGCTTTAATCCTCCCCAAAATGAACAAATAAACAAATCCTTGAATAAAACAGACACATGTTTTCAGTGAGCACATACTTAGAGCTTCCGCCTTGTATTTCAAAGAATAAACAGTGACCTTGTGCCAGCTCCTGTTTTGTGTAACCTTTGCTCCCTTTCCCATGTGTTCTGCTTCTCTTTCTATTCACTAATGCTATCTTTGGCCCCTATAAACCCAAGATTCTTCTCTAAATTGTATCTACTCCGACCTGCATTTTGCAGGTGTTGGGTCCCTAGAAGGACACTTAGCACCACTGTTTGGTGATTTAAAGCCTTTGTTGAAGGCTTCTGTAATGGCATCAAAGACTTATTTGGGTAAGGTGTCTTCTGTGTTTGACTCCTGCACTTAAACTTTCTGCTTTTTCCCTGTCACCGAGCAGTCCCTGCCATACTCTTGCATATTTCCATAGTTCTAGACTGCTGATTTGTTTTGCTATATTTTATTGCAGGAATGCTTTGGCAGAAGCCCCTACTCCTCTCCAAGATTTGTATTTTTTCCAAGCATGTCTCCAGAAAAGGTTCAGTTCAGCCCCAATCTGTATCATAGTATCAGGGGGCAAGAGCTGAAAAAGATGCTCTACATAATCTGAAGTGGGTTGTGCCCACGAAAGCTCATGATACTGCCTACATGTTTTGTTAGTCCTTAAAATGCTGCAAGACTATTTGTTGTGCTTTAAATGTTTACATAATCTGAGTGGTCTAATGCCCTAACCTCAGACATTAATCACAAAACTATTTTCCAGGGAACAAACACTTAGCAATATTGCTTTGCATTTATTTTAGCTCACAAATGCTTTCCTTGTCTCCTCTCAGTCTGATTACCATTCACATAGAGTGAAAAATAAATATCCCAAAACAATATATACTCAGACTCAGTTCTGCTTTGACACTAACTCTGTCTCATCTCCATAGAATCATGGAGGAACGTGTCTCTCTTTTCCATTTTGTTTTTCATATGCCTAAGCAGCTGGACTTTCACCTCACCACACCTCACTTAGACCCAAATCACCACTTATGCCGTATGGTCTGTGAAGTTCTGATGTATGTTAAACAATTCAAGAGCCATGCCGGAGAAAATGACTTGTTAGTGATAACTGATGATGCAATTAGAGAGTATTTACAAATGGAAATGGGTAATTTCTGTGCATGGACAAAGCAAGTAATAGCTGAGCACACGCACCTGAAAACAAGCACTATAATCTTTGAAAAACATAAAGCTGTCATCATGGCAGTGGATGTGTGTAACTGTATACACAGATAGGTCATATGACCTGTGTATCCAAAGTGTCAGTATATCCAAAAGCCTCCTCTGGTTTGTATGACTAAATGAATTTAAGGAGAATAAACTGTGATTTTATATCCAGTCACGTAATGTGTCTGGTGCAGAATGCTTTCCATTTTGTATCTCAGCAGTGGCCACATTCCAGCAAGGCCTGAAGCAATGTAATCACTCTAGCACATATACACTTTGAGACCCTAATGAATTAGACATAAATGCAAGGTGATAGTATATATTTCTACTACAATAACCCCTCAGAACCCCAATCAAAGGTCAAGGTCGCATTATGCAAGGCACTGGACAGGCAAGTAACCAAAATAGTCTTACAATAAGAACTTACGATCCGAGTATTAGACAGGACTCAACATGAGAATAAAATACATAAACTGTGTCGAGGAAGGTTAAGAGGATGAGATAACAATGTAACAGCAGGAAAAGAGTCAGCACAGCTGCTCCCCACTTGCCAAACCAAACCCAGATACTGGTGTTTTGTAGGTGTCATAGCAGAGGCAAAATCTGTCTGGCCTGATTATGTCAAGAGGAAGTTGTTTGTTTTTATCCTTCTGCCTTATGACAAGAGTTTCTCTTTTTTGTACTTAAAGAAAAACAGCATTGTGGGCCGTAGCACCTGCACTAAGCCCTGCATACTGGGTGGGTTTCAGTTGTTTATGCTACCTATAAGCCTAAGAGTACAGCACTTGATTCAGAAATCTCTTTAAATCTGTATTTTTATGGGATTGATCCAAAGCCTATTGAAATCAATGGAAAGAATGGACTTCCATTTACTTAAGGGGCTTTGGCATTTGATCATGGTCCAAGTGAGTTAGCCTGAGCAACAGAAACTTTATGCAAGGTTAATCACTATCCACACATCTGACCCATGGCAATCTATGGAGAGACCACGGTAAAAATGCCATCAAGATTTTTAATCTGGCTGACCATTTCTGATTTGGCACTCTTTAGTTAGTAAGTGGAACACCAAGAAATGAGATTCTTCTAATAATGGCTATCACCTGCCAGCAAAACACCTATCTTCTTTGGGTTAAGAACATCATATACAGCTATAATATCTTTCTTATTATATATTTTAGAAATGTCTGTCTGTCTGTCTGTCTGCCTGTGAGTCCAAATGGTCAAGAACTCTCCCTAAACTGTAAGAACTAGGACCACTAAAAGTGATATACAACTTCTTCTTATCATAACTTAAAGCAAGGTCAGGGTTTGGTTGTGCCAGGATAATGGGATGTGCCTGGAATTCAATTGTTTCTCATAAAATGTAAAGGAACGGGCCTAGTAGGAGGGACAGTTATACTGCAGAATGACCATGGAGGGCAGAAAGAGGCCAGAGATGGAGACCGGGACATAACCCCTTTGGACTAGAGGGGGCAGGGCTCAAGAAAGGGACAGCTATTTACTATATACAGTAAACTTCCGATAATCCGGCACCTTTAGCACCCAGGGATGCCGGATTATTTGATATGCTGGACTATCGGAAGGGGGGGCTATGAGGGGTCTGGGGTGGAGTGGGGGTATGTGCCCCTCGATGCTATGGGACCAACCCGGCAGCACCCCAGCTGCTCTGCCCCAGGCTTCCCAGAGTCAGCCGCTGGTCAGTTTTAGCAGTGGCTGAATCGGGGAAGCCGGGGGCAGAGCAGCTCCAATTGTCCGGCTGCTCAGAGCACTTCTGGTTCCAGATGGTGCCGGATCATCAGGAGTGCCAGACCATTGGATACCGGACCACTGGAGTTTTACAGTATTTCAGAGAGTTTGTCTGTATGTGTGTCTGTTTATGTGTCTGTCTGTCCCCCACCCAGGTAAGATACACTCCTCCCTCTGCTGTGCCCACTTCAGCTGTAGTGGCCATGGACAGGTGCTTCTCACCTGGCCCCAAGCTGCTCTGTGACAGAGGGCTAGAGATGTCCTCTTTCCCTGGGCAGCCTGTATCCTGAACCTGCATCCCCAGCATCGCCCCAGAACAATGATTCCAATGAAGAAAAATAAAACATATTTGAGGTAAGGACCCGAGCAACACCAGGTAAATCTTCTAGCATATGATATCATATACAATTGCAGTACAATCATATGCAGTCACAGAAGAGATTAAACTAAAATAATGTACGTCAAAAAGATGTTCAGTTGTGTAATATCAGCATATTGATAATACCCAACCTTCCAATGAGAAATAATTTCAGCAAGAAGATTCACATGTTGACTGAACAACTCTAATGACTGAAGAAACATTGAGGTAAGCATCTTACAAACCCCTGGTGGATAATGTCCATCATCACTTATTGACTCCTGCCTTCATACCTGACAGGAGGAACCAATGGGGAGCACTTTGAGACATACCAACTCATATCCCACAATCAGTGAAGCAACAACCAATGGCTATTACATCAAAAAGTGATTAGCAGTCAAAGCTAAAAACACTAAGCACAATCTAACTCAGTAGGAGATCATACAAGACCCCAAACATCAACCCTTAAAGAAGATTTGAATCCAGAACCTTCCCAGGCTGTGATTCATTTCTCGATAAATAGGACAATAGTTTACATTATTCTACGAGATATTGTTGTAGGATGTTGGCCTTTGGCTATTAGTGAGGCAAGGTGGGTGAGGCAAGGATATTACAGATGTTGTAGGATGTTTGCCGTTGGCTATTAGTGAGGCAAGTTTATTAGATCAACTGTTGGTGAGAGAAACAAGCTTTCAAGCTCACACAGAGCTCTTCTTCCGGTCTGGGAAACTAATTCAGAGACTCACTGCAAAATACAAGATTTGAACACAGATTGTTTAATTAACAGGCCACTTTACCTTGAATGGTCCCTTGTAATATGTCTTAATTACTTATGCTAAACAATCTGTTCAAATCTTGTGTTTAGCAGTGATACTTTAAGTTAGGCTTTGTCTACATTTCAGTTTATGTTCGCATCGTTTATGTTGATCAGGGTATAAATCACATACTCTGAGGGTGCGTCTACACAGCAGGGCTTAACTCAAAATAAGCTAAACAAATTGAGCTATGTCAATTGTGTAGCTTATTTCGAAATAGTTTATTTCAAAATAGGGAGTGTCTACACAGCACTTATTTCACAATAGAGCACTCTTCCTCCGACTTCCCTTATTCTTTGTACAATGAGGGTTACAGGGGTCAGAGTAAGAAGTCCTCCAGCTTGACAGTATTTTGACACTATTTTGAAATAACTGCCTGCTGTATAGATGCAGACTAAGTTATTTCATGATAGCGCTAGTTATTTTGAAATAGTGTTGCAGGGTAGACATACCGAGTGACAAGAGTTACACCAACATAAACACGAGTGTGGACAATGATATGTCAGCTGGAGACATGGGTGGTAGGTACCATAGGCTGGGGGGTAGGGGCTGTGCCTTCCCAAATAGCCAGGCTTTTCCCTAACCACGCTGTGCCCCCAGCCATCCTCTTGCTTCCAACTCTGTGTGTGGTGCCAGCCTCCCAGGGCTGCCTCCCACCTGGCACTCCAGGGCTGGGAAGCTGTAGCCATGTTTTGAGTGCCCTCCCCGTGTTCCAGGGTTGGGGGACTGGAACCGCACATTACATGGCCTTCCGGGCACTCTGAGCCTGGGTAGGGGCTAGCCTGAGGTGGGAGCTGGTGGCTGTAGTGGAGGAGGGTTCTGGGCTCTCTCCGGGGCAGGCATGGAAGGGACAGGGACTTAGGCAGAAGGGACTGGGCTAGGGACTAACCTGCTTCAGATGGTGTTTCATGTGCCAGCCTTGGTGGGAGAGCTTCTGCCAGTCGCTGGGGCTGGAGTGGTTAAGCTGACAAGAGAGCTTTTTCCCATCATCTTAGAGCGGCTGTATGAGTGAGCGTACAGAGACACACCTGCATCTGAGCAGTTGCACTGCTATAAACTCTCCAATGCATCTGTTGCCTTGGTGTTGCAGACCCGAAGGCGAGTTCTGTCTGTCTGAGGCATGCTTGCTTTTCTCACCAACAGAAGTTGATCCAATAAAAGATATTACCTCACCTTCTTAAAGTCTTCTTAAAGTGTAACATTTCTTTTTATAGGTACGGTTATTAGCCCCATAATGCAAAACTGGGAGGTTGAAGTAAAGGTAATAATTAGCACACTTATGCCAGGGACAACTTCTTCAGGAGGGACACATTTTGGCTTACGAGAAGTATATGCAGTCTCCCCTGATGAAGAATGGCATTGATAGTGATTTTTTAATAGCAACATCCCAGCCACACTCATAGTAGCCAGGATAAGCAGGGGTCCATACCTCGGTATCTTGTCTTAGGGAACAGAGATTGCTATAGACAGGGTGACTGGTGAAGAGGGACATGGGGATCCCTGGCAACTTGCTCCTCCACAACCTGGAGAAGGGCTGGGACAACCCCCCTCCACCTGAGGCCCTGCCTCTCTCTGCCCTTGCTCTGCCCTCACCTTGCCTTTTCTCTCTCCCCTGAGCAATGTGACCCTGAGGGAATTAGCAGGGCCGGGAGCTCTGGTGCTAGCAGTGGGGTCTAGCCCCCTGCACTCAACAGCAGTGGCAGGGGAAGCGGAGCAACATGGCCCCAGCTCACTCTTCTCCCCAGACTGTGTTGTTCCCCTTCCCGCCAGCAAGTGTGGGAGCCTTTCTGCTCCCCCCCCCTGAGAAACATGGCTGGAGGAGCAGAGCGATCTGGGGCTGCGTTGCTTCGCTTACCCACCACTGACGGTGAGTATGGAGGCTGGACACCTGTTGCAGGTGCCAGGCCCCCCTGCTAATAACCCTGGGCTGCTCAGATACTCTGACCCTGCTGGCTGCTGACTGACACCTTACCCCTCCTGCCTGTGGCATTTGGGGAAGCTCCTTCATGTCGCCCCGCCCCCTTCCTATTACCTATGACTACAGAGATCCTTGTTAGAGAATATCAAACCCCGCCAAGGGGAGACAATTTGTAGGATTCTTCTGAGCTTCTCACAAACCAAAATAAGGAAACCTCCAGTCCTGAGCTGGTCAGTTTTATCCACAAAAAAATGAATGGAAGGGAGGCAAAGTGGATGAGCCGGAATCTGCAGTACCTGGAAATACAATGAGGTTTACCAGTTATTTTGAGAGAAGGGTTTTCTCTCTAAATAACCATGTCTTAACAGTGTCTGTTATTTCAAAATAGCGCTATTTTGAAATAGTGCCATAATGCAAATACGCAAATGAAGCATGGGATATTTAAATCCCGGCTTCATTTGCAATTTCAAATGTCTTCATTTGCATCCCTCTATTGAAAGAGGATGCAAGTGTTGACATACCCTTCGAGGCGTAATGGTGTCACATCCTGACTGAAACCAAAAACCAAATATAACTCCAGCAAAACCCACCAGGAAACCACAGAAATCTATGGGATTCATTAGTCTCCAAGTAAACGTATATTTCTCAAGAGGGAGTGTTTTCAATATGGAGAATAAGAGTTCCTGTTGTCTGACAACCCTGGATTTCTTGATAAAAAAGTTTACTTCGATCACCCATTCCCAGTTTTGGCTGCACCCTTAGCTATTTCCTCTGCTGGTACTGCACCCAACAGAGTCTAATCTGAAATTATGTGAGTTCCTGTGATTCCTGCCCCATCCATTCACTTAGCTGTCCCCATCCAGTTAGCAAACTGAAATAAAACAATAACTAATAAGTCAGGGCTTGACAGGGGCTTTTATAACTCTCACTGGTTAATACATTCTTCTTACTGATAACAATAAATATAAAATTGTTATAAGATTCATATCTGATTATAATATTAATATAAGACCTCCCACCTATTAGCTCCCTGTTTTCCCCAATATATAATTCATATTTCTAGTCATCACTGTCAAGGCTCTATATAACTCTACTCCTTTCTAATTATTCAGCAGGGTCTGGGCACATCTACACAGCAGGATGAAAGCCGAAATAAGCTATACAACTTGAGCTACATCAAATTGCATAGCTTAAGTGGAAATAGCTTAATTTTGCGTTGTGTGCTCTCTGCACAGCAGGAAGTCCAAGAAAGAGCACTCCAACTTCCCTTACTCCTCTTGAAATGAGAGTTGCAGGAGTCAGAATAAGAAGTCCTCCAGCTCGACATAATGTCGAAATAACTGCTTGTAGTGTAGACGCAGACTTTGTTATTTCGGAATAACATCAGTTATTCTGAAATAACACTGCTGTGTAGACATAGCCTTACTGTGTTAGCCCCAACCCCACTCACTCCACTCTGTGGCTGATTCTAATCTCCATGGTTTTTTGTCCAGTTCCCCCACAACCATCCACACTTTCTTTCAAACTAACTGCTACAATTAACAGCAAATGATCCCATCCATTTTTGATGTGCTGCCCCCTATTCCGACCCCCATCTGCTTTCCACTCATCTGAGCTGGCCTAGAAGTGATATGGCAGAGACCTGCTAGGGAGGGGAGATACAAACATAATGGACACGCCCTAGCATTAAGATATTGCTTCTATGTGTTTATTCCTCAATTAATGGACAATAAATGTGGGAGGGAAGAGGTGAGGCTTATTCATGGCACTGACTCACTACGTCTGCCCACTAGAAATAAGATTACCTAGTTATACATTTCCATCAGACATCATGGTAATGAGTCACTGGTTACAAATGCGAGTCAGCTCATTATAACTCTCTCCTAGTAAAGATTGTGTAGGGTAGGAGCATCCAAACTTTGCTCAAATGAAGGACCCCACTGGCAATTTACAGGAGCCCAAAAGCTATACCCAGGGCCGGCCCACAACATTTTGGAAGCTGAGGCGGGGAGCTCAAATGATGCCCCCATGCTCCCTCACTGCATCAGCAGCAGACACCTTGAAGGTGGTGACGCTGCATCAGAAATTTCAGCCCCGGGCATGGGTATTGTAGGCATAGGAAGGCTTTGCTTTCCCCAATTACCTGATAAGTCCCCACCTATACTCCATCTTCAGGACTACTTCTGTCTGCTGTTCCTTGCCAGGGGCTAGGGCAGGCAGGTTGGGGGCTGCGCCACCCATTCCTCCCATCCTCTCGGTAGGGAGGCTGCTCCAGCCACATTGCCTGCCCAGTGCTAGGGCTGGAGGGGACCTTCCATGGTGGGGGGACCATGACAGCCAAGGGTCATGTTGAACAGTATGGCCTGGCTCTCCAGGACTGGGGCTGCAATGTCCAGCACTCTGGGAGAAGGGTTGAGAAGGTGGCCTGGTGCTCCAGGGATGTCTGGGAGTGCAATCTGGGGGCAGGGGCCAGTGGCCAGCCACAGTGGGGTCTGGGCTCAGGTGGGCATGGAAAGGATGGAGCCTTGGGCAAAAGGGGTGGGGGCTAATCTCCCCAAACCAGGGATTCACCTACCACATATGACCCCAGGGTTAAATGCTTAGTCTTGGTTCAATTAGCCTGGACTCTATTAAAGACTGAGGTGGCTGCACTGCAGGCCTTTGTAATGCTCTGTTTGGTCTTCACCCCTTACTTTGGGCATAAGTAATGTTGTCACCAGATCATTAAGCTTCTCCAAGGGCAGAAATTGCTCCGACAGAGCTAGTTACAGAAATTGTACTGAGCAGATGAGCTAGCTATTTCACAGTTTCAATACCAACCTTCTTGTGAGACAATTTGATCCATTTACTTGAACTGGACCATTGTCACTTTCTGAAGAAATATATTGTTTCATCTGATTAATGACAAAATATTTGTCTGGCATTATAACATGTGGTTGGCTGAATAACACCCTAACCATGTATATATAAAAAACTCAGTATGAGTTTTCTGTATAAGTAGGTGACTGCTTGCATGCACATTGATCCAGATTGCCTGTACATATGTCTATTTGTAAGCACAAACTTATGCACATTTTCAAGGCAAAGCTTAGGGTCACAATGGAGGCACACTGGTGTATCACAAATGAGGAAATGTGTATTTGTTTGTGCCCATTTTTGAAATATAATTGAATATTTTAGAGGGAATTAGGTGAAATTGTTCAGAAGTTTGAGACAATTAAAATGTATATCTTCTTAGTAATAAATTCTCAAGTCCTGGGATATATAACCAAGGAAAGGTTGGAAACATTTAAATATAAATCACTTCCTTCCAGCTGAGAAATCTCTGCCTTGGGCATTTCCTTGTATATGTGGGAGAGACTCATATATTCCTGCAGTGAAGGCTCCCTACATATATCAACATGCAAATAGCCCAAATATGTATCTAATTGTGGAATCATGTATTTCATAAGGAGTCTCCTTACTTTAGTTGCAAGCTTTGAACAGGCACTCTGGATCAATGAAGTTCTCTGTGCCTGGAGTGAGCATAGCAATGCCTCTGGATTGCAAAAAATTGCTGTGATCCTGCAAAACACTTACATGTACAGGTTGTGTTTATATATGTGAGCAGTTCTTGTTAGTCCAATAGGGCTAGTTGTGTGTGTGTAAAGTTCCCCCATGTGAATAATTGCTTTACAGGATTAGGGTCAATAACAGTAAATGACAGGTGCAACTTTTCTGGAAAAGCTGACAAGAACCCTAGGTATTGTCAAGGGATAATATTTATTTTATTTTACATTTTTCTTTGTTTTTCTGTTCCTCTTCACTTCTTAATTGCAGACAGACAGAAAATGTAATTTTCCTTCCAGACACTTATCCACACCAACCCATTGCACCATCTGAAAGTCAACCACCACCAGTCATCGCACTGCTGCTGCAGGAAACATCACAAGACCTAAAAAAATGAATATGACATTTCACAATTTCTTGCAAATATTCCCATTTAACTCAACATGACAACGTCATCATACAATTCACAGGAAATGCCAAAAGAGTTCATCTGGTACCTTGTTTGTGGCACCTCCACCACCTCACAGAATTTATGCAAGATGGGAATGTTCTGAGGCCTCCATCCAGTAAAGCAAATGAGTAATCTCACTAACTGCAATAGAATGTTTAAGTGCTTTGCTGGATTAAAGGCAGAGTTCTTGTTTATTTACATTGGACAACTAATTTACATTTACAATATAATCAGGTTCACCTCCACCAGCCCAAATAACTGAAGCATGTGGAGGTGAGTGAAACACAAACCCGGGGGCAGCATACACGGTCTGGATGAAACCTCCTCCAAATTAAAAGTTACTTTTTGTGGTAGCTTTGAACACAGGAATCCCAAAGCAGAATGGGATGTTTGATTTGTTTCTTAGGCCAGGTCTATACTTGCCCGTTTTTAGTGCAAAAAGCCCGGCGTTTGCACAAAACCCACCCTAATATCTTCTCTGGAAATCCACATTTTGCGCTGAAACTCTGCCCCAATAAGAGTCGTTTTGCTTTTGCACTTCTGTGCCAGTGAAGACTCTTCATTGCTCTGACTGGTCTAATTGCCCTCCAGAGCTGTCACACAATGCAGAGTGGGAGTGGCTGGTCTTTGAAACTCAGCAGTCCTGCCTGCAGCATATACCCCTCCTCTTAAGCTCCTTTCTGACAACTGGTGCTGTTATGCCCCTGAGACACAAAATAATTCATTGTAGAATGCTCCTGCTGTCTCAGCCAGTGCAAACACAGACAGGTAAACAAAATGTGCTGTGCAGAGTCAGTGAGGGAGGCAGGGCTGAGGTCGAGTTCTCCTCCCCCGCCCCCCCCCCCCCACTGTCCCCCGCCAGGCTGCTTCCTGTGGCTGTCGGACACACATCCACCCCTACCATAGCACTGATATGCTTTGTGTCCCAGAGCAGTGCACAGTGGGACAGTGCACTTCTGTCATTGCTGATGCAAGTACTGCACATGTAAACAGTCTCAGTGGAAAACAACATGAACACAAACCAAAGCTTTTCTTTTAGCACTTTTCTATCATCGACAAACTGGTCAGCAAAAAAAACCCAACAACAAACAAACAAAAATACTTTGCAAATGTAGACATAGCTTTAGTATGTCAGTTCCCAGAATGTTCTTCCAACTCAGTCGTATTATGTGTAGCACTTTCAGTGTGCGAGTTCTGGGAGCAAACTAACAGATCTGGGTGGATTTGTGGTTTCCCTTCCTTTGTTTGTGTGTGTATGTGAGCTTTGTTTGTTTTGTTTTGTTTACTTTTTAATCTGATCTTTGATCATTTCTGGCACAGTCAGGGTAAATTGAAGACCTGAGATTGAAAAATATCCCATGCTGTCTGGGAATGTATGCATATGTTGTCACAGAAACATACATTTAAATTTAAACTTATTGCAGGGTAAGTTAATGAATTGCTGTTGCCAGACAGAAAAGAGGTTTGGTCAGTGAACAAAAAAATCCCCATTTTGCCTGAGATCCCATTTTATAAGGTAATAAAGTTCACTTTTTTATATTTTAATGAAAAGGCCATAATGCCTTTGGATTTACTGAAAGATTATTAAAGCCTTTTGAAAGTTCTGTACTGTATCTGCCAAACCATGAAGTAACACCTCCCTCCCCCAGACACGTACACACATTTCTCCTCCTTTCAACATCTATTCCAGAGTGAAAGATCAAGGAATCCTACGCTTACTTTGCAGACAGAAGGATACACAAAAGAATAACAGTTGAGGAAAATGACATTCACACAAGTGGCCTTGCATAAAATGAGAATTGTTGCTTCATGCTTACAGTCATATTCTAGTCATACTTTTAGAAAATTATCCTTAGTGATATTACATTATAAAAGGTGTAGTGTATGGCTTTAGAGCAGAGCAGATATCATACCTAACACAAGCCAAACAAGCCTCTTAATTCAGATATACTATCTTGATTCTCATTTACATTAAGCCCCCTTTGGCATGTAAACAGGCATTAAAGTTAAACTGGGGTGTGTTTTTTCCAGAAATAGGGCCATTTTTAATTACTTCAGTGTAAATGGAAACCAAGGAGTGAATGGGCCAAATCGGAGTGATGTTGCAAACCTGTGTGCTCGATCACAATGCCTCTCTGTCAAATTAGGCGTGTATTCCCCTCCACAGTTGAAAGAGAGAGGTGGACAGGCCAAACTTGAATGATGGGGCTGGGTCACAAGACAAGAGTGGGGAGCCAAGTCCAGCCAGCCCTGTGGGGTGGAAGCTTCTTCAGCTGGAATAGGAGGCTTTGTGGGAGGGTAGGGATCATAACAGGAGACTGTGAAACCCAGGACTGTGGGGGTAGGGAGATCTGTATTTGCTTTTACATGAAAGCTGTGGTGCCCTTTGGTTGATACAATGATATTAAATCAGGATTTCTTATATGCAAGGGTGGCAGATTTACAGAAATTTTAGAGGTGCCCAGAATGCCCAGAGCTCACCCTCCTTCCCCTCCCTCTCCCCCCTCCCCCCAAGTCTCTCCCCCACACTTGCCTCAGGCTCTGGAAAGGAGTTGGGAGGGTTTGGGTGAAAGGTGCAAGCTCTGGGCTGGCGGAGAATATTGGGGTGCACTTAGCACCCAGATTCCATCCCAGACCTGCACCCCAAGCCCTCTCTCACACCCACATTCCCTACCAGAGTCTGGCCTCTCACCCCTCCTTCACCCAAACTCCTTCCCAGAGCTTGCACTCTGCATCCCCTCTAGCACCCAGTCCCTTGTCCTCACCCCAGCCTGCACCCAGCCCCTAAACTCCCTCCCAGAGCCTGATCTTTCCCCCTTCCTGCACTCAGACTCCCTTCTAGAGCCTGTACCCACTTCCTGCAGACAGTCCCCTACCCAGAGCTATCCCCTGTACCCAACTTCCATCCCAGACCCTGCAGCCCTTCCATTAATACCATAGAAAAGTGCGGCCCTTGACCACTTACCAAATACTTGCATGGCCCCCCATAAAAAATTATTGCCCACCTCTGGGCTAAACTGTGCCAGTTGGGCACAGATCCTTGGCCAGGGTGATGTGGAGCTGAATGCTCCAAGGGGCAGCTGGGAGACAATTTGCACGAAGAATGCCTCTTGAAGCTCCTGGGTATGCAGAGGCTGTGCACAGCAGCCCCTCATTTTGCTGCTTACTCCCCTTTACACACACAGTCACCTCTGATAGTGGAATTGGCTCTAACTTCTGCCCAGTCTTTCCTGCTCATTTTGGAACTTGCAGTTCCCCAGGGGATTAGAGAGGGACAATCCCTGAGTTTCCCTGCGTGTAACCAGGGTGGGAAATCTCCTGATTCTTACATAAGCCTTGCAAAGGGATAGGAAAGCTCCTTACATACTCCTCTTCTCCCAAAACCAGGTTGAATCTGGCCCTGGAGTTACTACTGGTACCTGGAATGCTTCACGATTTGCGTGTCATCCTTGCGCAGGGCCATGCTATCTTCTCTGTATCATTCTAATTTTAGTATATATGTTCTGCCCTGGAGAGGGAGAAGTGCTGATTACCTCTCAGGATTTGACCCTAAGAACTCCACAAAGAGAATTTGGTTGACGGCATTAATGCTTTTGTGTTTAATTTCACTAAGCTTTGGGGGTGAGACAAGGTTGGACTGATTTGCTCGTGTATTAGTTCAGTGCTGTTGTGCTTTAGATCCCAAAGATGAGGCAAATGTGACAATTTTTAATGTCTATGCAAATAGAGCTTTCTACAACTTTTCTTTTGTTCACAAAATCTCAATTCAGGGCTAAGTGAATGGAGATTGTCTCTTTGGTACCATACAAAGCTGTAGTCAGATATTCATACTAGTTCACTGAAGGGCATGGTTTCCAGAGGAATAACACCAATGCTGGAGGCAAATGTGGAGGGTGTAATAAAGAAACATTTGGTTCTGGGTTTTTTAAAAGATTTTCTGTATGCCTCCTTCCTTTTGTTCCTATTCCTTCCCTCTTCCTATTCCTCTGCTTGTTTTTCATTGCTCTCAGAAATATTGCTTCTGTTAAGGTCAATCGACTTATTTAGAAGTAAGATACAGATATATTGGACTGAATCACAGAATATTTGTTGGGTCCACACCTTTCATTGCCAGGGATGACAAGGTTAAATTGTTCCATATGTCTAAAGCTGTCTGCAGGTAAAAAGCAGGTCTTCAAAGGCCCATGATCAGACAAGGATGCCCAAAATCAGAATAAGTTGTTAAAATATGTTTACTATTTCTACTTCAGTCTTTATTCAGAACTGATTTCTCATTCTGCCCTTGAAACAAACATCCTCCAATGCCAATGGTGTATGATCAGTACTTTAATAGTGCATGTGCGTATGCACATGAAAGAGAAAAATGAAATCAAATGAAAAAATACATCTAAAATTAACATTCCAAATATAACCTATATTAGAAATCAACAATATGATTTGACAATAAATCACAAAAATAAATCTATATTACAATCTGATATATAACCTGAAAACCCATCTTTGTTTAAATACCACTCTAAGTGTACACTGTATATAAGCAGGAAACCCCTGCTGGAAAAAAAGCATGTTTAACAGAAATATCTTCATGATTTACCATGTGTAAACTGTACATCATGCGATCCACAGGGCAGCTCTGATATTCGTGGCAAGAATGATTACTTATCTCGAGTTTCTTTGTGGACACAGTCTTACTTCAGATTCTTCCATTCTCCCCTCTAAAAAGGGACTTCTGTTGATTGAATACAACATTCAGAACTGCAGACCAAGACTTTGAAAAATAGGCATGCTTTTACCATAGATGTTGTGATATTCCATTTCACTTACTTTTTATTCTGAACCCTACTATCTAAAAATAAGATCCAATCAAATGCAAAATGTATCCCACCTCTGAGGTAGAATAACTCATCCATAGCAGCTATCCAAGACATACAGCCTCAAGGGAACGGAACAGACATGCATGTATACCTATTGCTTTGTAAAGCTAAAGTATAGCTTTACAAAGCAAATTCCAATAATATAGAATCCACGCAAAAAATTTTTAATCAGTGTGTCCTTTTGGCCATTTATCAATGTTTCTTTTTTTCTGAACAGCTGTAAATTGCTAGAGTTCAGAATGTAGTTTTTGGAACCTACCAGTGACTTTGTACTTTTGACGTTGTTTTTCTGACATTCAGGATTCTTTTTCACATCCTCTGTAGCAGGGTGTGAGGCAGAAACAACCCTAGAAACAAAAGAAGTCTTTTTCAAACAGAGAGTGTAAGGAAAACATGAGTATTGATCTAGCAATTTAGTTCAGCTATGCTGAGACGTTCTTAAATCAAAAGAGTAGGAACTTGGAGGAGTTAGACCATCGGCCTGCATGCATTACCTTTTCTGTAAACATAACTAATAGATTCATAGATTTTCAGGCCAAAATGGCCTGTTATCATCTTATCTCTCCCTCTCACTTGACAAAGAATGTTACCCAGGAACAAACCCAAAAGTTATGACTGAATTTAGAGAATGTTAGAAATATATCCAGTTTTATTTTGAAGGAGATCTGACCACAATCCTTGGTAAATTGTTCCAATGATTAATTGCCCTCATTGCTAAACATTTGTATTTTATGTACAGTTCTAATACTTTTTATACCTGCTTTCTGCCACTGGATCTTGTCATGCCTCTCGCTGCTAGGTTAGACAACTATATGCAGTATCTAGCATCAGATGTTTTATTTCATATATGATCCTTAACTCGGTTAATCACAATTTTTGTTTTTCTTCATTTAAAGCATTGCTCTGGAGTAGGACTGGGGATGAGAGAGTCATTATGCAGGCCTCCCCTTGGGGCTAGGAGAGAAGCACCTTTCCATGGCTGCTGCATCTCCCGTGGACACCACCAGGGGAGGGGTGCATGTCTCTTGGCTGGGGCAGGTCCAGGTTTGTCTGCCCCCTGCACTCCCTAGCCACATTGAGAAATGGAACAAACGGTGTACTTTCCCTACACTCCTGATGAAGGGGAACAGCCAGTGATGTTTCCATATGAATAAGGGAATAAGGGGGTGGGAGATGCAGCATCCTCCCTCTCTAAAGGGCGAGTGGGGCGTAGGAGGCTTGGAGCTGGGACAATCCCAGATAGGGGGCACAACCCTAGCCAGCCCCTTACACCTGCTTGGTGATTCTGTCTCTTTTCTGTATGGCTTTATGCATCCCCATATGCTTTGGGAGCGGAGAGAGATTCATTCCACGCACCCACATACAACCAAACCCTGGCCTTGATTTAAGTTAGGGTAAGGGGAAGCTGCATACCAAATTTGGTGGTCCTCACTCTTACCATTTAGGAGTACTTGAACAAACAGGTCAGACAGACAAGACAAACTTATTCACTTGCTCACAGACAAACTCTCTCAAATATCTATATATATCGATAGACAGAGAGACAGATAATTACGTACATGGCTCCAGCTTTCATCCAGAACACATCACATGATTCATTCTCTACAGTCAAGCCCTAAGATACAACCTCATTTGCTCCAATCCCTCAGACAGAGAGAAGCACCTACACACTCCCTATCAAGTATTCTTAAAACTATAATACCCACCAGGGGGTGTGAAGAAACAGATTGACAAAGCCACACAGGTACCCAGAAGTCACCTACTATAGGATAGACTCAAGAAAGAAAGCAACAGAATGTTACTAGCTATTACCTACAGCCCCCAGCTAAAACCTCTCCTACACATCGTCAAGGATCTACAACCTATCATAGATGACGATCCCTTGCTCTCACAGACCTTAGGAGGCAGGCTAGTCTTCACTTACAGACAGTCCCCCAACCTGAAACACATATCACCAACCACACACCCCATAACAGAAATACTAACACAAGAACCAATCCCTGCAACAAACCCAGTTGCCAACTATGTCCACATATCTACTTTGCCAATGTGAAACTGACTGCAATGTGAAACTGTGAAGCTGGAATTCATATGTAAATTTGATACTGTCAGAATGGGTCTGAATAGAGACATAGACTGGATCTCTCATTGCAATAAGTAATTTCCCCTTCAGGTACTCTCACCTTCTCATCATTGTTGGAGATGAGCCACATCCACCCTGATTTTAATTAGCACAATGTTACACTCTCATCTCTATATCCTTGCCTTTCTTTCACTTCGTGCATCTGAGGAAGTGAGTTGTAGCTCACAAAAGCTTATGCCCTAATAAATGTGTTAGTCTTTAAGGTGCCACCAGACTCCTTGTTTTTATTGTAATCCATACTAGCTAAAACGTCCCATTGTTTCATAACAACCAACCAACATTTTGACACAGAAAAGACATATAAAATTAAGTAGAGCAGATTAAAGGAACACATAAAAGAGAAAGAGAGAAAAAAATCTGGCTAAAAAGAAAATTAAAGCATTCTTGTACTGTGCTCTGAATATTTCTTTACCCTCAAGAGCTTTATACAGAAGGCAGTCAGTCCTATCCATTCAAATACTAACATATACCTTGTTCCTGCCCAGAAATATTTGAGACAACACAATGTTTCCTTACACTCAGGATACGAAATAAGAACTAGATTCCACAGGGTGCTGAAATCTTGCAACTTTCACTAACATCAATGAGAGCTGTGGGGATTCAGCACCTCTCAGGGTGACGGTCTATGACATCTCAGATTCTACTGTATGGAATTGCTAAATGCTGGCTTTTGGAGCATGGCTACTACACATCATGCTGTTGCTTTTAGCACTTTACAAACACACACAAATTAAATCTCACGGTTCCCCTGCAGAGTGGAACACAGAAAGATGTGTGACTTTCCCAAAGTCAAGCAGTGAGTCAGTGACAGCCAGGAGTTGAACCATGATTCTCTCAGGTCCAGTGTCCTACTCTAATTACCAGACAGCCCTGTAATAGTTCCAGTATGTCATGAGGCTAGTCAATTATTGAGCACACTGCATTGTTTGGGCTGAACACTTTTAAAGATTAACATTCAGATAGATGATTTTGCCTCTGCAGTCACACGAGTAAGTGTTTTCAAAGGTGTCGTGTCTGAGTAGCCATTGCTGGAGGAGTTCTGCATTCAGAGGGATTATAAGGAAAGCAGGAAGCTGCTCTTAGTGGTGGGGGAACCTGTTCATATGTGGCAAACACAACACTTATTAACAGGATACACCAATTTTCTGCAATATCTTTTGGAGATCTCACTGTATTAAGTCTATGTATCAGAAATCTGCCCCTTAGAATCCACTATCTAGAAACTTTTTTCTTGAAGAACTCAACTTTATGTCCATCAAAAACCAGTACACAAGGGGCATGAACATGTAAAAATATCTTTTTAAAAATTCAAATTAATATTCAGAGTAAATGTTTTTTTGGCATTGTTTGCTATGCTGTAGTTACAGTGTATGTTTTGTCTAACTCCGAAGATCAGCTGTCCATCTCTTCAAGCCATGTGTAGTGGGGCAGGATCTCACTGGGGTAAATTGGCACAGCTCCTTTGGCTTGAATCCATGAAAGTAAGAGAGCCACCCCACTTGATGCCTGCCCATAGAGAATATAGAACATCTAAACTAGCCTACAACTTCCATTATTTCTCACAACCAATCAACATTTTGACACCGAATAGACATTTGAAACAAAGTACAGCAGATTAAAGGAACACTTAAAAGAGAGAAACAATCTGACTAAAAATAAAATTAAAGAACATACACTGAAAGTAGGAAACTGGTCTTCCAGACATCACACAAATACTACCTTTATTTCACTCTTGTCCTTATGTCTTCTCATTTCATTATGTCTGCTCTGTCATTAATGAGCTCTAGAAGGAAGGGTGACGCAGCTGCTAACAACCAATGTTCCTACAGCAAAGTCTAACTCCACTGTTTTACTCTATATAGCATCCTGCAGGATCCCAAAATGCGTTAGCAAATGATACACAAATTATATACAGGAATAATGTCAACTATCACTGAAATGCAGCTGTCCCTTTGGAGCACACATGGTAACTGTTAAACAGCATCCCATATCATTGTGCAACATTGCATAGGGGAAGTTGCAAGGGAAATTGAATTACTGAAAGTGAAAAATTTGACAAGACAGAAGGCTAAAACACCTTATATTTGCACAAAGATAAATGAAATTACCATCATGCTCAGTTTTATATCAGAGCACTCTCAGCAATAACGTGCCCTGGCTCAGTACTGACTCAGAATGAACATCACCTTCTGAATCATCAATGCTATTTCCTGCAGCATATGGGTGTTCCTTAGAGGGGTACTATCCAAGCACTGCAACCAACTTAGCTTGGGAAATCAGACAGGATTATAACATAAGGTGAGATGTTCCTTTCCGCTGTGTGCTGTTCTAAAAGAGAATTGCAGGAAGCTTTCTCACTCTTAATCGCCTACCATTTTTGTATGTGCTTAGCTAATTCACATGTTCTTATTCAATTATTTATACGTTCAAAATGAACCATGCCACATGTAACTCATCCTGGTTGTACAGTGATAAACGGAACCACTGTGAATGGAGCCAGGCATATGAGAGATTTGAGACCCTGAGACAGATGACACATCTAAACACCTTCTGGGAGTGAGCAGACCTTCCAAATAAATAAAAGAGATGACTGGAAAAGCTCCCATTTTGAATACTTCAATGCAGGGGAATTCCTGATGTTGCAATGTGACACACCTGAGCCAGGTCTAAACTGCCATGCTGCGAGGGTGAACCTGTTACAGTTGCAAACAGAGGATTGTCTGTGGCAGTGAAGGGCTATGCTCAAAATGAAAAAGTGCTGTTGTACTCTGTGGAATGGAAAATTTTTACTGATTACACTCATGGTAACACCCTGGACATACGATCTGACCATAAACATCTCAAAAGTCATTATCAGAAGTGAAAGTGGGCCAGTGCAGGCCAATACAGCACACCAGTAAGAACTAGCTAGTAAAATTGTACTGTGAACATTAAAACGCTGCCACAGCAGCACTGATAGACCCTATGGCAGGGGGAGAGCAAAAGGGGCAGCAGTGTTAACATGCTGCTGTGGCTACCAGACCCTAAGGCAGAGCTGCCAATAGGAAGGGAGCAAAAGGGGCAATTTTCCCAGGGCACAGCAATTTAAAAGGACCCAGGGCATCTGGCCACTGTGGCAGCAGCCAGGAGCCTCAGGCCCTTCAAACTGCTGCCTGAGCTCTAGGATTGCCGGCTGCCATCACTGCAGCCCCGAGGCTCCAGGCTGCCCCAATAGTGGCAGCCATAAAGGACTAGCTGAGGCAGTCTACCCTCAGCCCTGTCTCTTCTGCCTGAGGTCCCACCCCTTCCTGAGCCAGAGCCGCCCCTCCTTTTGCCAAGTTCACTGGGCCCAATGAGCACAGAACACCCTTCCTAGAGCATGAATACTGGCAATGGAGTAACTGGGTAAAGCTTTCTGAGTATTAGCTTGCCATGCTCCTAGGATGACTGCATCTATTTTCATAAATTATGTAGTTTCTTAAACAGCTGTATTGTCTTAATAGGCCAAGTACACTGTCATGGTGACTTTCCACACACATAACTGAGCTTTAGGAATTAACTAAGTTTTGGGTCCAGCATACGCTCACCCACATTGAGCTCTTGTCTGAATGACTAGGTCCATCGGACTTTCAGGGTATCTAGAATCTCAACGAGCCCCTTTTGAGTCTGGCACTGAGAAGGGCTTCACACAGAATTCATGCAATCTAGTTTTGCAGAGCTCAAGGATTCTTTGCCCTTTTCACAATGTGGACTACATCCTGACAGACAGATAAGCCAAGTCTACACTGGCAAGTTATAGGACAGTAAATCAGCTCCCAGTGCTGTAACTCCCGAGGTGTCCACACCGGCAAGGCACTTTGTGCACACAAACTCCACAGTTGCTGAGTTCGAGGTAAACCACCTCGACAAGAAGTGTAGAGCCGGGGTAGTGTGGGGGAGGGAAGTGTGGACACATGAATTGCTTGCTACATTCTGTCTGGCCTTTGGAAATGGCCCATAACCCCTCAAGTCCCCCTGCTTCTTATTTTGAACTCAGCTGGCTGCCTTACAGGCATGAGCATATCCCCTCTCAGAGCGTTGTTTGGGATAGCTTGCATGCTGTGCTGATTTGCTCCAGGACACAGAACAAATCATTCAGGTGGAATGCACATGCTGTTGAACACACAGAGTGAGAGCTTCCTATGCAAATAGTCAGAGAGGAAGGCAGGGGGAGGGGCGGCACTGATGTTAGGGTTTTCCCCTCCTATTGTCTTAGGGTGGGTTGTTTCTGCTGCCATCTGAGCTTACAAGACAGCATTCTGACATCCTCCAAACTACACTGTCTCTCCCCCCTCACACACACACACACACACACACACACACACACACACACACACACACACACACACACACTTCCTGTTAACCTCTTCCCTTCCCCCAGACTTCTCTTGAAAAGCAGCTGTCAATGTGGTAGGATGATCATGGAGCAATGGGATTGGGAAACCTGCATCATTTGACATTGACTGCTCCATGAGGCATTTCAAACCCTTCCAAAAGCAACCGGTGGCTAGGTGAACAGTAGGATAGCTACCACAATGCACTGCTCTCTGTGGCATTGCAAGAGCTGCTAATGTGGACATGCTGCAATCTCACAGGGAGCACAGTGTGGACACACAATGGAGGTTTCCCTGCAGCACTCTCTGAGAACATACATAAGAATTTAAGACATAAGAACAGCCATACTGGGTCAGACCAAAGGTCCATCTAGCCCAGTATTCAGTCTTCCAACAGTGGCCAATGTCAGATGCCCCAGAGGAAGTGAACAGAAATAGGTAATCAGCAAGTGATCCCTCTCTCCTGTCATCCATTTCCAGCCCCTGACAAACAGAGGCTTGGGATACCATTGCTACTCATTCTGGCTAATAGGTATTGATGGACCTAACCTGGTTCTTTTTTGAACCCTGTTAAAGTCCTGGTCTTCACAACATTCTCTGAGAAGGAGTTCCACAGGTTGACTATGTGCTGCGTGAAGAAAAACTTCCTTTTGTTTGTTTAAAACCTGCTGCCTATTAATTTCATTTGGTGACCCCTAGTTCATATGTTATGGGAACAAGTAAATAACTTTTCCTTATTCAGTTTCTCTATACCTGTCATGATTTTATAGACCTCTCTTATGTCCTTGCTTAGTCTCCTCTTTTCTAATCTGAAAAGTCCCAGCCTTTTTAATCTCTCTTCATATGGCACCCACTCCAAACTCCTCTCTGAACCTTTTCCAATGCCAGTATTTTTTTTTTTAAGATGAGGTGACTACATCTGTACACAGCATTCAAGATGTGGATGTACCATGGTTTTATATAGAGGCAATAAGATATTCTGTCTTAGTCTCTATCCCTTTTTAAATGATTCCTAACATTGTTTGCTTTTTTGACAGACACTGTACACTGAGTGGATGTTTTCAGAAAACTATCCACAATGACTCTAAGAGCAGCATTGTAACTGCCAGAGCTTTACATCTCCCAGTGTAGATGTAGCCTTAATCTTGCAAACCACCTCTTTTCTCATTTTCAATTGCCAATGCCACATCCACTCCTCACTGGCAATCAACTTCTTCCTCAAAGACAGGGATCATTCACATGAAAAAGTAGGCAATGGATTTTTATCTTCTTTTTCTGTGATTTAGCGGCCAGCAACAAGGAGCAGCTGATAGCATCATGTGTCCATGCTGTCACCTCTCTGTGGAACACCACTGAATGCTCTGTGGATTGCTCATGGTCCATGGATCATAGTCTGGAAACAACCGATCACTCGCACAAAAATATCCTAGAATTTTTAATATCCCATGAATGTCTGCAAAGCAGTCTGTATATGCAAATACAAATATTGTACAATATGTAACTATGGGAAGGTAAGAAGGAAAAGGGACACATTTGCAGAGTTTCAGGAAGAATGACTGAGGTCAGGGAAATCTGATGACTCAGGGAGTAGGATGTGTTTGTTTTTCTCAAGAGAATGGTTAGACTCATAGGCCAAGAGGAAGAATGGATTTTCACATATGATTTGAAAATAAATTATGAGCCATTTAAGTTCAAAGGGTTCACAGGTGAGGCCCATGTGGGGAGGAAGGAAACAGAAATAAGTCTAGTATTTGAGAAGTCTAAGAAAAGAGCAAGAGAACATAAAACGGGATGGACGAAAAGATGGGGGAGGGGATGAACCCAAGGAGTATTTTGAAGACAACAACAGGGAGGGTTTTGAACTGAATACTGAAGCAATAACTTCTAGAGACAAGGCCTTGCTCCTCCCCCTTTTATACCACTCTGGCAGTTAGACAAGGATGGAAAGCAATTGTACACAGCCAGTTGGCACTGGAAAAAAATCACTGGGTGACTGAGTGGTAAAGCTTCAGTTGTCAGCTCTGAACCACCTGCTCTTGAATGCCCAACACATGGGTTTGCCAACCCTGGAAGGCTGCAGAGCAATATGCTTTGCAGTCCTAGGCTGTGGGCTCTGAAGCTGCTCTACCTTGTGTTGAGTGCTGAATTGGTTCCCAGCTGATCCCATGATAGGGTGGAGGGGAGTTGTATGATGTAGCTAAGATGCACCTGACGATATGGCTCCTCTATCAAATGAAAAGATGAGCAAAATACTTTGGAATTTGAAACAAATTAATGTTTAGAAAACTGAAATCTAGGAAGAGCACTGAGGTTTAAATTGTGGGAATAGCATTTTGTTTTGTTTTATCAATAATATACAAGTGCCTACAGGCTGAGAGAGGTGCTTTAAACAAAGCTAAATCAATCAATTAACAAAATAAGTGAGGGGATTACAGTAGTGTAGTGGAAATGCGGAAGACGATTGTGAGGTAGAGGAAATTAGGTGGTGTACCACAATCATTCCTTTTATGCCTGCATCTCCTATCAGGCCTG
>CM057846.1:41765963-41786145 GCA_030068395.1 Apalone spinifera | reverse complement strand
TGAGATTTAAAAAGTGATCTTGGGTGTAAAAAGGTTGGAGACCACTGCTCTAGGCAGTCATTTGCGCTTTTTGCTTCTTATTATTCTTTTGTTATTCTCAAAGAGTTAGCTGTTTGCTCAAGATGGTACAGTGTAGGAATGCACTGTTGACTTTCAACAAGTTCTGAGACAGGTCCCAAGGCCAGCCCCCTGGCGTGGGAGTGCAGGAGTACTTGGGAAGATCACTATCTATGCTTAATGTTTCCCACCTGATAATGCTAATTAGTTGGCCTGGGAAAATATGCAAATTATCAGCAAGCTAATTATTGGATCTGGGAAAATATGCGATGTATCAATGATCTTGTTAGGTTCTCAAAACAACAGGTTCTGATTACTGTAGATCCAACAGTATATAAAGGCCAGGAATATTCCTAACTTTGGAACCTCGGCGTAGACTGAAGCCGCAGAAGGTGCTACGTACCGGCCACTGAGGTCCTTCCGCTGTCCTTCTTCAGGGGGTTCCCGGCAGCAGAAGGGACGTAGGCATTGCATTTTATTCTGAGGTTTGCTTAGGCTTAATAAGTACTGTATTTTATTCTAAGATTTGCTTCATTGTACTTTACTCTAATATTAACATCTGTACTTTACCTTTATATTTGCTTAGTAAAATCTTTAAGCCTTCACCCAATTTCTGTGCTTATGGCCTCCGAATCCCTTAAGGGAAGAACCATTGCCTCTTGGCAATACAAGTAGTAAAGCTGAAAGAAAAAGGCAGCCCTGGATATAAATGTGAGTACTGGAGCAGTTAGGGTAAGGCTGATACAGGTTTTAGATGACTGAATGCAGATTTACAGATAGGGGAAATATGAATGGCAAATGAGAAGTACAATGAAAGCAATGTTCCAAATAAACAATGCTGACATACAGTTTCCCTTGACCTTGAGCTTCTGTTCATCAAAAATTGGCAGAAGTTTTTATAGAACATATAGGAAAACAATATATTTTGTGTTGCTTCTGCCTTTGAATTCATTATTGTGCAGCCTTAAAAAGCTAAATCTGTCCAATCAGGAGAATTCAGTTGACAGCCAATTACTGTGATTGTTTGATCAGAGGGTTCTAATTGGCTCTCCAAGTCAGGGCTGGCCCACAACGTTTTGGCACCTGAGGCGGGGAGCGCATATGACTCCCCCATGACCCCTCTTCTCATGTCTGTTTGTTATGTCTCTTGTGCCCTTCTTCCTCCAGCACAGCACTCCACCATCTCTGTGCATCTAGAGCAGAGAGAATACATATGCACCAGCAGCAGACACAATTTTCTACACTCTGGGTCCTAGTGGCGTCCCCCCGCCCCACAGACTGGCATCTGAGGTGTCCGCCTCAGTTGACCTCATGATAAGGCCAGCCCTGATCCAAGTCAGCGAGAGGTAACATCACACAGACTGTTCACCACTGTTATTTTCAGGTTAGTTTTGAAGCTCCATGAAGCCCTTTGAACTCACCCAGTTTGAGCAGCAGTGCAGATGAAAACTGAGTATTGTAAAAAACTGCAGTCACTGTTGGCAGTCTCTGACAATTTGTAAGTACTGTATTCAAATTGTTATTCTGGTTAAGGAAGTTATGTGCTATTCCAGAACCCATTTTTATGGAACACTTCCAAACAAATATTTAGCAAGCTGAGTAATAGAATAACAACATGTGGGAGTCCAAAATTGTGACTTTAGGAAAAAGAAGTTCAAATGAAATCTCACAGTTAATCCATGGGTGTATTAAAATAATGATAAACCAGGAATTCCCCTGCTACCCATGGAACATAAAAGTAAAGCTAATGGTGAAGGCCTCTCATCTGTACCATGTTTATTCCTTGTTTCCACCACATGTAATAAAATTGTTGTATCCGCTCATACGAGCTCAGTGAGACACAAGTATGTCAGGGTCAGAAAACTCTGAAGTTGACAGGATAGCTTAGGGTACATCTATACAGCAGAATTATTTTGGAATAACTGACGTTATTCTGAAATAACATAGTGCACGTCTACACTACAAGCCTTTATTTTAAGATAATGTTGAGCTGGAGGACTTCTTTGACTCATGGTTACCCTCATTTCATGAGGAGTAAGGGAAGTTGAAGGAACAGTGTTCTTCCTTTGACTTCCTGCTGTGTAGACAGCACCAAAAGCTGAATTAAGCTATTTTGACTTAAGCGACTCAACTGACGTAGCTGAAGTTGCGTAGCTTATTCCAACTCTAGCCCTGCTGTGTGGATGTACCCTTAGAATTTTGGCAATGGGATTCAAATTGTGTCAGTGCAAGATCACTGTTTGAACTTTAGACCAGGTGTACCAGAGCTAGAAGCTGTGGCTCATAACAATCTGATGGTTGTTTGGTGCCTGTGTGAAATGGGTTAGTAGTGTACTAGTTGGTTCCTATTGGATAGATACCTGTGTTGCAAAATCCACTTCACAACTGGCAGAGTCAGCAACGAGACTGAGTACCACGGGTCTGATCCTCCCAAAAGTCAATGGGAATTTTGCCACTGACTTCTACCACAGCAGGATCAGGCCCCAAGTGACTGGGAACTGAACTATCAAGCAAGTGATTCCTTTAAATCAGAGTTGTGTTCAGAGTTCGGAATCTGCTCTAGTCCATGTTGCTCATGCTCTGTAAGGAGAAGATTTCTATCTCCAGATCTGCCAATCGAGGTCCTATCCATGGCATTATTTAAAAGAACAAATTTTAAAAAATAATCAATACGACCAGTTTACTGGAGCTAACAGATAAAAAAATATCATTGATCTCTGCCCATTTGTCAGCTAAGAATCTTTTAGATAAATATGACGGGGATGAATTTTAGGCCTGACATTCCTAGAGGTGTCAGAAGGGTAACCATGTTAGTCTGTAACTTTAAAAAACAAGTAGTCCTGTAGCACCTAGAGACTAACAAAAGAATATATATAGTATAAGGTCCCTTTTTGCCTCCACTCTGCTCATCTGCGGAAGTGGGTTTTGCCCACGAAAGCTCATGATACCAAATCTATACTTTTGTTAGTCTCTAGGTGCTACAGGACTACTCATTATTCCTAAAGGTGCTTGTCCTTATGTGGGAAGCTCTTTCTGCCCTGTAGGGTAAACACATACAATATTACACAGACATAAAGCACTTGGAGCAAAAAATGAGTTTAAAAATCTTCATGTAACCTTTGCTGTGAGTGGATGTAGACCGAGTGTTTATGCTTCTTCATCAGTCTGATTAGTTTGCCATTATATACTTACATCATAAATATTAAAATATTAACCTTGACCTGGATCCTCTGCAGGAAAATAAAGTAGCCATACTATAATACGTCAAAGATCACAGCTAAGATGAGGAAGATTGGTCTTGTGGTTTGGATATTGGACTGGGCTCAATGGTTCTGGGTTCCACTCCCATCTTTGCCTCAACCTTCCTGGGCAACACAAGGCAAGTCCCCCAGTGCCAGATTCTGCCACCTTTACTAACACTGAGTAGTGTCTTACTCTGTTAGTTAATTGTGTTGATTTCAATGGCAACTTTTCCAGAATGTTTCTGAGAAGGAGAACAACTTGGGTCTGAGATGGTCTCATCCTCTCCTACTGCCATTGAATGATAGGAGTCAGAGCAGACCAACTGATTGGTTCCCACCTTTACAGGCAGAAGAGTTGTTTCTGACCACTGATGATGATCTGTAGCCATTCTAGCTTGTCAGGAAGTTAAAGATAGCAGAATAGAGCCCTTAATGTCTCCCCATTCTAAAATGAGACTCACATGCTTATATATCTTAGAAAAGTGTTTGAGGTTAAATCCATTAATGTTTGTGAAGTCTGTTGCCAGTGATGGGACCAAGTAAAACAGCTAAATAGCTTTTACGCTTGAACCAGATAAAATGAATGCCTACTTTCTGACAGTCAAATGAAAACAGTTGAAGTACCTGGCCTCTGGCTGAAATGAGATTAACTAAAGATTACATAACAGAAGACGTCTACGGCTCATCAGCACAATAGGTTTGCCAAGCGAGCAATGCAAAAGCACGAGCATGTTTATTTGCAAAACTGTTTTTAGCATTTAAATAGCCATTATCTAACAAAACATCTAGACAGAATTTACAGTGTGCGTATGTGATAGTTCTGCAGAAAAGTGAGGAGCCAAGTTATGCTAAACTCTAAATGCTTCTATGATAAGATAAAATCAAAATACAAGTGGTGCTTCAGGCAAGAGCTAAACAATGTAGGGATCAGGAAGGAATTTACTCCTCTATTTCTAATAATGCCAATTGACTAGATTTCTGAAGTATGTGGTTTTGGCAGCTGCTACATCCAAAATACTAGGCTATATGCACCAAGGAGCTGTGCCAGTTTGACAAATTCCATGTCCCAGAGTTCATAAGAGATATTAGGTGAAATACTGATGCCACCAATGTCAATGGCAAAATGTCCATTGCCTTCAGTGGAGCCAAGATTTCACCCCAGATCTCCAGTCAAATATAATGAGAGAAATCCTGGTCCTATTGAAATCAGTGAGGCTGCATCTAGACTGGCGTGATCTTGCACCAGAGCTATGCAAATGAGGCTCAGCGTTGGAATATTGCCGAGCCTCATTTGCATAGCTAATCAGCCGCCATTTTCGCAGAAGAGGCTCTTGCGCAAGATGGGGCTGTCTACACTGCCCAGTCTTGAGCAAGAAAAACCCTTTTGCGCAAAGCCGTTATGCTGATTATTTTCAGGCATAACGGCTTTGCGCAAAAGGGTTTTTCTTGCGCAAGAAGGGGCAGTGTAGACAGCCCCGTCTGGCGCAAGAGCCTCTTCCTCGAAAATGGTGGCTGATTAGCTATGCAAATGAGGCTCGGCGATATTCCAACGCTGAGCCTCGTTTGCATAGCTCTGGCGCAAAATCGCGCCAGTCTAGACACAGCCTGAAAGTTTTGCCATTGACTTCAGTAGGGTCAACTTTGCATTCCTGGTTTATTAGTCATTATATAAAAAAATAAGGATATTCAGGGCTGTGGTTTTAAATACTCACAGTAACAAAACTTAGCTTTTATACAGCATTTGTATATAGAACTTTTCACCTGTAGATTTCAAACCATTTCATAAAGAAGGGTAACTTATTGCACCCATTTTACACACAGAAAAACTGAGGGAAGCGCAGTTAAGAAAATTAACTACAGTCAAACACTAGGAAAATGGCAGAGCTTTGAGTAGAGCAAAGCACTTCTGCTCCCACTCCAGGTTATAGCCTCCATTAAGTGCTTTCATCATTTCAGCCATATGAATACTCATCAGGATAATACTTGGTACTACAAAAGTTTTGTCCTGAATTACCAAGAAAACCAATTCTGATTCTTAAGTCACCATGTACGCCCCATAATGAAGACCCTACTTAAGTTATGATATTGTGGAAATTGAGAATTCTACAATATTAGGCTTCCCCTGCACTTTATACAGCAGAAGCCCAACCATGCATGAATTTGGCAGCAGAATGGGAGCCCCTATTGTGAGCCCTGAATGGCCACTATCAGCTCTCAGCTGCCAACAGCAGAAGCCCCTACTCTCTGCTTTGGGCAGCCAACAGCAGGAGCTAGCTCTCTCAGCCCCAGACTGCTGACGGAAGAAAATCGTGGGGAAACAGCAATGAACTTCAGTAGTACAAATAATAAGATCCATTATTACTTTTCTGTAATTTCCTACAGCTCATCTTCAACTCAACTGCAGTTTTTTGACAATCATCCCACAATTCAAGTAGTGCCTTATTCATAACGTATTAACTAAGTAACATTTCAGATGATATACTTCTCTTCTGCAAAGCTTCTAAAAAAACATAATGATTGGTATTTTTGAAATTTCCATGGCTTTGAGACTGGACCTCCATCTGATCAACAAAAGGCATTTAATGAGGCATATGAAATTGCTGAACACACAGAGAATGTGTGTTTAATTTGCTTGTGTAGTTGTAAGTTGTGTAGCTTGTCCATTAGCACTGTGAACATAACTTCTACAGTTGCTAATGCAGCAAACTATCTGATCATAAATGATCTGACCACTTTTATATGAATTACAGTAAATACTTATTCAGATTATGTGCCCAGTTCCATGCATTTCCTAATATATGTAATTGTTCATATTTAGGTTTTAAAGTTCAGGCTTTATGTGTCTTTTATATTTCTGTTGAGTGTAAGGTTTCCTTCTAAGCACTAATTGTCCCTATAATGTACACTGTAAACTCTTAGTATAGGAGACTGTGTCTTTGTATCTGTGATGTACAGTGGTAAGCACATTAACTCTTCTCTGTAAATATTTAATGAGTTTATGGAAACTGTTTTGGTTTCTAAATTTTCCTATGTCAGTTAATGAAAATAAGAGATGAATGTAAAATAAATGTATCAACACCCTAAAGGCTGGAATTATTAGCTACAAACTAATACTTTAATTTAGAGAAAAATAAAAAAAACTCAGCTGGATTTGTCCTCCATCCAAGATTCTGTGTTATAGTTCATTGATAATTACAATAATCTGTATTTTGATTTCCAGGCCATTGTATTTGTCTATATATTAGTCTTCCATATCTCTGTGCTTTGCCATTCAAATTCAGATTTTTTTAATGGCAAATAAAATTGGAAAAGACACTAGACAATGATCTGCTGGGGAAAAGATTGCCAGTGTGAAAAATGATAAGGTAGCCTATTCACATTTCAGTCTTCAGAGAAGCCCCTATCTAATGCCTTCTTCCTTTCATCCTGTTACTTACTTAAGCTATAGCAGAGTTGTTACTTGCCCAGTCTAAAGGTATGAATTTCCCCTCGGTTACCATGTTTTCAGTAAAACCTGCCTTAGAGACCACCTCTGAAGAGAAATCACCTGTCCAGAGTGACTGCTTGCAGAGGTCATCAAACACCACCAATCTCCAGTGTGCAGACCTTTGAAGAGGGATTACTTCTTACAAGTGATCACTTTTGCTAACTCCCAGGGGTGGTAGTTCTTGGTAGGCTTTAATGTGTTTCAATCGTGTTGCACAACAGGAACTGGGAGGAGACTTCAATCCTTATCATTTATCCGAAAGCAGGCCAAAATATATGTAATTTAGCAGCAAGCCATGCATGTGAAATATATTAATTTGAGTCACACTCGCCAGGTACTGAGAGAAGACAAGGGGGCCATATACATATTTACATAAGAACCTATATAGAAGGCTCCTTTTGATAATACCACATGACATTGTGATATAATAAATTTGTTGAACTCATTTGTATATTTCCAGTTTGTATCACCTTTGCACATAATTATCTACAGATATAAGAAACTTCAGTGTCAAGGTGACCATTTTAAGGAAGTATTTTCCATTTTAAGTGACAGTGCTCAAGAGGATTGCAATGTAAACTGAATTCTAGTTTTATAAATAACATATTTGTTTTGCAACAATAATATAAAGTCCATCTTTTTAGATCTTCAGTCTCTGTTTCATTACAACCAGGCCTGTAGTCCAACCCTATTGTTTACAGTTGCAAGCTAGACTTTATTTTGTAAGCATTTTTAAAGCAAAATTACAGGAATGTCCTGCAAACAGCTTGTGAATAAAGAATGATTCCTACCATGGTCTGATTATATAGCTATCAAGCAGCAAGAGTTGGGCATGTGAGATCTGAATTTTGAACACAGACCCCTTTTCTCCTTACCCACATGAAATCCTCCAAACCAACAAACTCAAGGAAGAATTGATTTTGCTTTGTTATTGCATAGTCAACAGTTCCATAAAAGAAGATGTTCAGAAATCTTTTTTTTTTTTTGTATGCTATGCGGTGGAACCTACATGGTATTTTAGAGTAAGTGTAAATGAAAATATAAACTGAATTTTTCTAAAGGACAATGAAAAATGTGGGGACTTTGAAAATAGCAGATAATTCTTAGGACTCCGATTTACTCCCTGCATAACGCTATTGAATGGGTACTACATTGAGTGGAGCAGTTCCCCTCCACGGAGAT
The DNA here is from genome assembly GCA_030068395.1 of Apalone spinifera. Classification (NCBI taxonomy): domain Eukaryota; kingdom Metazoa; phylum Chordata; order Testudines; family Trionychidae; genus Apalone; species Apalone spinifera. Next base: position 41,778,177 of record CM057846.1, on the reverse strand, counting down.
GCAACCAGGAACAAGTTCCATCCACTTTTTTTTTTAAGTATGGCATAGAGAGGAGGTGTCAATGATCTGGGCTAAATCCAAACTCCCATTAAAGTCAACAGAAGCAAAGTCCAATAAAAGACAAGGGATAGACCCACCTTGTCTATCTAATATCCTGGGACCAGCATGGCTACAGCAATACTGCATACATTAAAGTCAATGGAAAGCCTCCCAGTGTCTTCAATGGAATGTGAGTTGGGCCCCTAATAATCTAGCTCTCCAGAATCTTCTACAGGCACCTGGGGAGGTGACTTCCCACTTCAGAGTACTTCTGGGCATGGTCAGCAAGTCCATACCTCACCATCATGCCAGGCCCTTCTCCTATTATTCCAGGTGTGGAGATCTGGCAGTCCATGGGACCCACAAGTACTCTGCCAAGTTCTGTAGCCTTTGGTCTTTTAACACTCAAGGATATATTTACATATTTATTGGCTGTGTAAATGTGGGACTTGTCAGCCGCAGCTCAGACAAGCTGAGATCTGGTTCAACTCTGTATAGGCCACTGGAGTGGGGAGCGGTACAGAAAGATTTGCCAGTAGCAACAACCCTTAGTTGGAAAGCTATCAAAATTTCTAGAATTGCCTATTTTCATTCAGTTTTTGGCTTGGTGTGGGCTGAGGTTGAGGAATGTAAGCCTTGTTATCATGGGGCGTATTTAAAGAGGAAGCATGCATGCCTTTAGCAAATAGAAAATTATGCACACACATAGAATGCTACCTTCTGTTATTTGTTAGAGGCAACATTTGAATAGTTTCATCAAGTATTCACATGCTGTCAGTGTTCACTTTAAGAATGAAGAAGGTTTTGAATTAAGTTTCCTTAAAAAATCAGTTTGCAGAGAATGGTGTTTGCAGCTCATTCTCCAGACTGCTGTTTCCCTCCGGGTTCTGGTAAGGAAGCCACAGTTATTCTTGTAGGTGCATGCTGGCAGGTATATCTCTATCTGAAGCACACACCAAGGAAAGGAATATGTGACCATATAGCTGAGAGAGGACAGGTCTCTCAAAATAACATTTTACACCAACCCGAGAAAAATGCAGATTTCTGTCATTAAGGCTATGTCTACACTACAAGATCATTTCATGATACCGGAGGTAACCCAAAATAGCTATTCCACGTCTTTTGAGCATGCTTGTTATTTCAAAATATAATAGGCTTGCTATTCTGACGTTCCTGTAAACCTCATTCCACGAGGAGTAAGGAACATTTCAGAAATTCTGATCTCAGTGAACACACATAAGTCCTTCTGACTAGAGAGGAAATGCATGCACTTACCTTGGGATAAGATTTGGTCCACTAATGTCAGTAGAAGTTCCACATAAAAGCCTCAAAACAAAAGTACTTAAGCAGCTTAATTAAAAGCATATACTTTCATGCTTAAAGATAAACTAATGTGTTTTGGTGAATAGGGACAGACTTGCTCACATGCTTGAAATAAAATGTTTTGCTGAACTGGGGGCAAAAGTAACTATTGGAAGATATTAGATTCAGGTAGCACCATAAAATTTTCCTCCTGTCTCTATCTGAGCTTGTTTTCTTAAGAGATTTGTTCATATGTTTTTTCTCCACTATATGACTATGGATAGACACTTATCTCTGGGTGGAGGGAACAGGATTGAAATCTGGTTTCTAAATGACATTTGTTATCAAAATGACAAGAGGCTGTGCAAACTACTAAGTTACCACTCCTACCACTGTTGTGAGCGAGCAAACTTTGACACTTTCATTGCTTCACTTTTAATAGTACATAGGTGAGCTCCATCTATCAACTGCTCCTGCTTCGTTTGCAGAAGCAGGACTAATTGCATAGCTGATGCCAAACTCAGTGATTGTTTTATATCTTTCAGCCAGTGATGTAAAACCAAATGATAAAAAGCAACACAGACATTGAGCCAACAATTGAGAAAAAGGAGCAAAGATCTATTCCATTTACTATCTTAAGGAACTCCTGAAGTTCCAAATAGCCTATTTTCCAAAGCATGTAACAACAAGCTCTGCAAGGAATAAAGAAACTATACAACCTCAGTAAGTGCTGGGCACGGTTTCACTCACAAGAAAGAAGACTGTTTCTAACTCCTAACATTTCTGGAAGAACATGACAGTGGTAGGGAATCTCCACTGTTTGCTCCACATTAACAATGATTTCAAATGCTGATAGTAATACTGGGCTAGTCTCAGATTTACCCCAAATCCAGATTATTTGTCTGGCCCAATCATATTAATCTGAGAAAATTCAGTGTCCATTCTTAGTATCCTGACCTGAGTTTTCACCTCTCTCTTTCTTTTTGGGACCCAAACATTTCTGCTTGCCAGCCATGGACCGAATTATGAGAGGAGCTGGGTACCCCCAGCAGGCCGGGGGAGAGGGTGATTACTCCATTTTAGAATCAGTGGAAGCTGAAAACTCTTGCAGCCTCTTGCATCATTAGGCCCAATATTTCTTTCTGTACCATGGTTCTGGATTGGATATATTTTGTGCCATTTTGCCTGACTTGTAGGGATTTAAATATGTTCTCCCTCCTCCAGGGCTTGAGACACACAAACTAGAATGTCTCAGAGAGATAACTGTGTTAGTCTGTAACTTTAAAAACAATGAGCAGTCCCATGACATCTTAAGACTAAAATATATATCATGAGCTTTCGTGAGTAAAAACCACTTCAGCTCATCTGATGGGTTTTACCCACGAAGGCTCATGATATATTTATTAGTCTCTAAGTTGCCACAGGACTGCTCGTTGTTTTTACAAACTAGAATGTTAGTGCACACAAGGGCATGCTAGTTCAACAGTAGCATAAGTGTTTGGTACAACTTAGAGTTTATCACCGGAACAGATGTTTTATCTCTTATCTTTTTGTTAGTGGGTTGGCACATGCATAAACTCATGCACAGTTCCATTTCAATGAAAATAACACAATGCAGTCATGTAACTATGAACATAAAAAACCAAGGTCTCAGAGAAAACTATCCTAACACAGTTGAATGGTATGTACAGGCTGAGGTAATTTCATTATTTAAAAAAAAAAAGATTACGAGACTGCAGAAGGTTCTGTACAGCCAAAGACATGCAAAATGTCCAGAGACTTCTGATGCCAATGTAAAGGGACTGTTAGCCCCTTCGAAAACTCAGTGGAAGTTTTTGGTTGGCCAGCTCCCAGTACCAAAAGGGGAAGGGTCCATGAGAAATCAGGGCCCTGAGACTGACAGACCCTGGGGACAATGGGAAGAGGCCAATACTCCAGCTCATCCTGATTGACAGGTTGGACAGATCAATCAGAGAATTAGAAGGCCAGGTCCTGTTCTCTGTGTGAGCTGGGATTTTCTGGGTCTCTGTGAAAAAAGAAGAGCGAGCTGAGAAGAGCAGCAGGAAAAGCAAGCTGTGTGGAGAGACAGACCTGCAGTGTCAGAGCCAGACACAAACAGCCCAAGGAGTGCAGACCCTGTGCTGAGCAGCAGATCTGCAGTGATCGGAGAGCCAAAGGGGTCAGAGAAGCAACACAAGGAGCTGGAGTCTAGCAAAGCAGTACAACTGCAGCTGGGTGTGGTGAGCAGCTGGGACCAGCAAATGGGGAAAAAGAGGATCTGGGCAGGGACACGCCACCAGCCCAGAGGCCCAGCAGGCCAGACTTGCGGCAATACTTTTAACGGAAAAGTTTTTCGCAAAAGTACTTTTTGCGGAAAAGCGTCCGTGCCAGTCTAGACGCGCTTTTGCGCAAGAAAGCCCCGATCGCCGTTTTAGCCATCAGGGCTTTTTTGCGCAAAACAAATGTCAGCTGTCTACACTGGCCCTTTTGCGCAAAAGTTTTGCGCAAAAGGGACTTTTGCCCGAACGGGAAGGGCAAAGTATTTCCGCAAGAAGCACTGATTTCATACATTAGGAAGTCAGTGCTTTTGCGGAAATTCAAGCGGCCAGTGTAGACAGCTGGCAAGTTTTTGCGCAAAAGCGCCTGCTTTTGCGCAAAAACTGGCCAGTCTAGACACAGCCTTGTTGTTTAATAAATTGTTTGCTTTGAACTGTATGAAATGATCATTGGGTCAAGAAAGCATGCAGTGTGCAGAGAGTACCCCGGAGTGGGGACACCCTAGCCCCTGCCCCAAGTGACTACAAGGTCGGGGATTAAGCCCCAGAAAACCTAGGCCCAGCCTTGTTGGGATTTTGAGGACTTTGCTACTCAGGAGAGTGGAAGGGGAGCCCTCAGGGTCAGGGAGTCCTTTGGGTAAAAGAAGAGGGAGCAGGGACTCAGATCCTTTCGCTGGTCCATTTCACCGGGGTAGTATAGAAGCCAGGAAAGTTCCCCACAATAGCGGGACCATTCCCCCGCTTACACCAAGATATGCTAAAAGATTTTAGCAAATAAGCGAGCCTTTTCTTGTAATCAAGAAACGGGCTTCATGAGTTTATTATGGCACTGCCACTACTTGCTGGTCTGAGGGGACCCTGCACACAGAGAAGCACCAGCACTAGTATTTCAGTCACACACACACACCCTTATATGCTCCCTCACCTTCCCTGGACCCTCCACATTAGATAGACTCTCTGTGGGGCTGAAGATTAGTGTTTGCTGCACTTTTCCAGCAGGACATCTGCATCAATCCCTACAAGACTGTAGGCAGGGAGGCCATATACAGTAAAACTCTGATAGTCCGGCATCCAATTGTTCGGCACTCCCGTTACTCCAGCATCAAAATGTCAAGCGCTCCTGTCCAGCTGATTAAAAAGCCTGCCTCTCAGCACACATGCTGGCTGTACCCGGACTGCACATAAAGTTGGGGGGGGGGAAGTGGGATTGTGTTACAGTATGGAGAAAAGCGTTTTGCTTCAGCGAAGGGGAAAGAAGAGGGGAGGAGATCGGGTTACAGCACGGAGAAGGAGAAGCAAAGAGGAAAGGGGAGCAGAGAAGGAGGGAGATTGTGTCCCGGCCAGCTGTTAAACTGTGCAGCTGTACCAGGACCTCCCGATACACTGGCATATCTGATAATCCAGCACCACCTAGGTCCCAAAGGTGCCGGATTATCAGAAGTCTACTGTATTTGTTTTGTTGAATTAGAGTTGCAGTAGATAAGACAGATAATGGGTGGGGTGACTTCTCTGAGTTGAGGTTGCTGTGTGAAGGGGAAAGGAAGTTGCTCCTGACTATGAATGGAAGGGGTTGAGAGATGTGTTTTTCCCACACCCAGAATGAAAGGAAGTGGGGGAGGAACAGAGTGTATCCCCCTTAACACAAGCTGATGGGGAAGAGAGGTAAGAATCATCCATGCTTGTACTAAGAAGTCTGCATGACCTCTGGTACCAGCAGTAACTGCCAGACCACATAACATGCCAGTCGCATGGCCTGATAGCTGGGGGGACCCCTTTGCATCACATCTCACTACAGTATGTACTCTCTGGTTTTCTATTCATCCTATCTCCTGTCCTTTTCTACCTTTTCTCTTTCTGTTCTTTCCCTGTCCTCTGTATTACTCTTTGCTCTTATTCGTTCTCAAGAGATAGATTTATGATGAGCTCCCCAGGATACAACCTGGAAAACTATGGACTGCTGTGCCCACTCCACTCTCCAGCCAAGGGTGTCTCTCACAAAGCTATGCCAGTGGTAAGCAGCAAACACTTCCAGGTGCTGTCATTATACAGCCACCACTGCACCAGTATATGGATTCCCACATCCAGCTAAATTGCATGAATGCTCCCTGAGCCCCTCATGAATCATACAGAGAAAGGTACTTGCCACACACCCCTGCCCTAGTGTTGCACCCCAGTACAGAAATGTACTGTCTTCCACTGATCCATGCTCCCTTGGACAGTGCAATCCCTTGACTTAGTTTGCCACACCAACAAAATAGTGAATGTGCAAGAGCCCTTGTTAACTTGAGCTAAGATTCCCCAGGCATTGCAACCAAACCCACATTGTTTGAGCTAAATATAGAACAGACTTGTCTGCTACAGAAAGATAGATTTGAATTGTTTATAAATAGCAGGCATAGAGATCAAAGTCTTCAGCCACAAAACCCAACATCATTGCTCTCTAGCTTTTGTTCTTTCTGTTCTCATTTTGTAACTTCCTTTCCCTGTTGCTCATTCAACAGAAGACTACATACCACGTGAATGGGGTTGTCTACTGGTGACATCATCAGGCCACTATCATGTGCTTTTTCAGCATAACTGAATGCTGTGGGAGTAGCAGACAGAAGCGTAAGCTTGGGAGTGGCTGCCTGAGCCTGCATCTTTGAACTTGTGAACTTCTCCAGGGGCTGTCTACAATAGAGGCTGCAAGGATAGAAAGCAAGGATAGAAAGTGGGTGGTTTTCAAAGAGCTACCCTATGCATCACTCACTGCCTCGGGAGCACATTCGCATGTGTAGAGAAGATCTGGGGTCATGCAACTTTCGCAACTGTTGTTCTCCTCTATGTTCCATGCTGTTGTTTCTGCCTCTTGCTTCCCCCTGCATCAATCTAGGGACACCTGGATGGGAGATATTGACCCCCCCTCCCCAATTCACCCAGCATGTAGCACAGTGAAGGTAAGCTCCAATGTCTTGGCACAACCATGTCAGCAACATCCTCTTTGGTGTCCTTCAAGATTGGTGTGTCAGAGTGTAGCCAAAAATACAACAACAGAAGATATTAATAACCTGAAGGTTCACTTAAAGGAATGCTGTGTCTCCATTTTGGAACATAAATACCAAGTCTTAGAAGTGGCTCTGCTGTCACGGATTTCCAGTAAACTAATTTTCACCTACTTTAATTGATCTCTGTCTCCTAGGAATACATGGTACATAGAACTGAGAATAACTGAAGTTTTGCACATTATATAATCAGATTTCACATGCACATGAGGAAGATTATTATTGTTTCCTGTCTAAACTGGATTACATTGAGAAATCACAGCAATTTAAGGTAAGCAGATGAGCTGCTATTTTTGCTGACTTTCCAATAACTGCAGCAATAGCTTCAAAAGAGTTTAAAGACCCAATCTGAAGGAGATTGGACATATTGGTCTGCTCCATCACACTTAGCCTGTGGTTATGTGGCACTCCAAAAGGCTTTCAAAGGACAGAGTGGACACTGTTTGCAGAGGTCTTTGTGGCTTACTCAGTGTAGGCCACAGTATCTCTAGCCTAAGAAATACTGGAGGCTCAGGTTTGAGCACACTGTTATATACCAAACTTGGAACAGCTTGGCTACATCCAGACTGGCATGATTTTCCGCAAATGCTTTTAACAGAAAAGTTTTTCCGTTAAAAGCATTTGCGGAAAAGAGCATCTAGATTGGCACGGATGCTTTTGCGCAAAAGCACTTTTTGCAGAAAAGCATCCGTGCCAATCTAGACGTGGTTTTGCGCAAGAAAGCCCCGATCGCCATTTTCACCATCGGGGCTTTTTTGCGCAAAACAGTCCTCCCCTGTCTACACTGGCCCTCTTGCGCAAATACATTTGCGCAAGAGGGCTTATCCCTGAGCGGGAGCATCATAGTATTTGCGCAAGAACACTGACAATCTTACATTAGATCGTCAGTGTTCTTGCGCAAATTCAAGCGGCCAGTGTAGAGAGCTGGCAAGTTTTTCCGCAAAAGCAGCCGCTTTTGCGGAAAAATTGCCAATCTAGATGCAGCCCCATGGGCTAGAGATGTCTCCTAATTCCCTGTGTTTATTAGGGATTATGGTGCATCATTCTTCTAATATCATAATCAACAGCCAGACTACTGAGTTACTCTAATTACTGTGAAAGGGATTATTCATTGTCCCTGCCCATCCATTTATTCTGTGAGCTACTGTTAAAGAGGTTTTTTGTGGTCCCTTCTTCCCTTCCCTTTCAGAAGACATTGACAAAATGCAGGAAGCAACCCAGCCAATTTCCAAATAGACTGATGAGGGAAGCTGCCATCTTGTGTCCCCATTAGGTTTGGTGTGTGCTACATGTTCAGTCACCTGGACTCCCTCTGAAAATATCAGAGATAAGTAAGGGATTCTGAGACTTGCTGAGGCAATGCTAAAATTGGAGGGAACAAGGCAATCTCATTTGTAAAACTCAGCCCATGTTTACAAAACCTTTCACAAGCATGGGTTGGGTCTGTGAACCCAACAACCCTAAACACAAGCCGTGGTTACATGGATCCATGGTTTCACACAGCTGTTATCACATCAGTTCTTAGAAATGGTGCCTTCAGAAAATAATCCCATCGGATTTTTACTGTTAACAAATTGCTAGGTCCTCTCTTCATTATATCAGTCAAATGCAGCTAGCCCTCCTTTGCTCCCTGTAACACCTGACAGGAACACAGATTCAAGACTGACTGGGGAAGAGTCCCTCAGTCATTAGTACCCACTAAGTTTTCTTTGGCTGCCCCCAAACAAGTACTGATCCAGTCCATGCTCTTCAGCATCTGAGATCACAATTCCAGGGGATAATGCTATAATCTCTTTTGTTTGGAACACTGTTTGAAAATTGTAATATATACAAGGAAGTACATTTCTCCATTCTGATAGGCCTTTTGCTGCTTGGGGGTCTGCTTCAAATGTTCACTGAGCATGTACTCAGCTTTTCATTCTGATCAAACAGCATGTTGTTACATCTTCATGGTGCTGGCCTGGCACATGTTCCAGCAAAAAGGGGAAAAGGCATCTCACACAGCTCCCATTAATCTTATATGTATGGAGTGCAAGAGTGAGCAGCTTCTTGGCTGGGCCCTGACCCAGAGGAGCAAGTGCATGAACAGAAAGTGATATTGTAAAAACAGAATTATCAGCAATCTAACCCAGTGTTCTGACTAAGTTCATTGCTATAACAGGTATAACACAATAACACCCCTTAATTTAAATCAGTGCTACAGAACCATTGTTCACTGTTGGTTTATATTTACCAGAGGCTGATGGATACCCTGTAATTTTATCCCGAAGGGTATTACTCCTATTTTCCCCTAACAAAAATGGGCTTTGGGGGGTTGTAGCTTTTGTTTCTCCTAAAATCATAGAATCCTAGGGTAGGAAGAAACCTCAGGAAGTCATCGAGTCCAGCTCCCTGCCCAAAGCAGAACCAATCCCAACTAAATCATCCCAGCCAGGGCTTTGTCAAGCTGGGACTTACAAACCTCAAAGAATGTTGATTCCACCACCTCCCTAGGTAACCCATTCCAGTACGTCACCACCCTCCTAGTGAAATAGCTTTTCCTAATATCCAACCTAGACCTCCCCCACTGTAACTTGAGACCATTGCTCCTTGTTCTGCCATCCCTCACTACTGTGAACAGCCTCTCTCCATCCTCTTTGGAACCTCCCTTCAGAAAATTGAAGGCTGCTATCAAATCCTCCCTCACTCTTCTCTTCTGCAGACTAAATAAGCCTAAATCCCTCAGCCTCTCTTACCTTTCTTGGCTACAAGGTCACACTGTTGACTCATATCCAGCTCCTCATCCACTGTAATCCCCAGCTCTTTTTGTGCAGAACTGCTACTTAGCCATTCGGTCCCCAGCCTGTAACAATGCTTGGGATTCTTCCATCCCAAGTGCAGGACTCTGCACTTGTCCTTGTTGAACCTCATCAGATTTCTTTTGGCCTAATCCTCTAATCTGTCTAGGTCACTCTGGACCCTATTCCTACCCTCCAACATATCTACCTCTTCCCCTTGCTTAGTGTCATCTGCAACTTGCTGAGGGTGCAATCCATCCCCTTGTCCAAGTCATTAATAAAGATATTGAACAAAACCGGCCCTACAACTGATCCTTGAGGCACTCTACTTGAAATCAACCGCCAACCTGACATCGAGCTGTTGATCACTACCGATTAGGCCTGACAATCTGGCCAGCTTTCTATCCACCTTCGAGTCCATTTGTCCAATCCATACTTCCTTAACTTGCTGGCAAGAATATTGTGTGAAACCATATAAAAGCTTTGCTAAAGTCAAGATATATCACATCCACTGACTTCCCCATGTCCACAGAGCCAGTTACCTCATCATAGAAGCTAATCAGATTGGTCAGGCATGACTTGCCCTTGGTGAATCCATGTTGACTATTCCTGATCACTATCCCCTCATCCAAGTGTTTCAAAATTGATTCCTTGATTTTTCCATTATTTTTCTGGGGACTGAGAAAACAAAATGTCAAGCTTATTTTGTAAATTCTTCATGGGCTGTGGGAGGAAGTTTCCAGAAAGCACAAGAACTCCTTCAAAGGCAACTGCTTCGTGTCCTAGAGCTATGAGAAACCATTTATTCAAACAACCACCACAACAGAATTCTGATCTTGCCCAATTGCATATGTCAACCCCCCTTTAACGTAGATAAATTCAACAAGGCTTCTGTACTGTCATTGTTTCTTTCACAGAAACTTATAAATATGATAGAGTCTCAAATCCAAAGCACAAGAAATATTCAAACCAACTTGTCCCCAATGATTGAGAGGCTACCATGAAAAAGCAGGAGCCTTAAACTATATTTTCAATGACAGCAATTGTTCATAGTTTCCATATCTTCATATTCTTCAGCTTTCCTTGGGAAAACTACTTAATGCACCTTCAAATTATTTGATTCTTTATTAAAACTTAAGTACGTGACAAGCTGGAACTGAGGGAATCTGTCAAGTGTATTCCCGTAACCTGGTAAGCTGACTCAGGGGACAAGAGATTTCCAGTAGAAGGCATAACTGTAATAACACTTTAATGAGCACATGAGTGATTATAGCCTCTTAGCATTACATGAAGTAATTGCTTTTAATTCAGATGATCCCAGACTCAAGCTGGGATTTCTTTATCAGATGGTGTTTTCTTTCTAGCACTGAAGAATACCCATGGCATTCCCACATTTAATTTCATGAACATATACACAATTAAGACCCTTTGCATTAGCAGAGGTTTTGAAACACTGTTGAGGTGGACAGGCATAGCTTCATGAAACATCAGAGGAGTCTTATTGTTTTCTTTTTAATTCATGTTTCTGTGTACACTGAGGTTTTTGGCAATATAGAATATGCCCAGTTGCCACAGCAACGGGTGTACTATATATAAAAATTATTAAAATAAATAATCGCTCCTTGAGTATTCCTCTAATTAAAATGGAAACAATAAATGTTTGTATTTCAAATGTACTTCCAATAGTCATAAGAGAACATAAATAAAACAAGCAAGGTCATTCAGTCAGGCAAGGCCATTCTGTCAATAATACTTAAAACAATACCGGATACCTTGCTAAGAAGACAGCAATTTTGGCTAACAACAATGCAACACACATACACACACATATGCACACTCACATACACATGTACATTTATACCATGGGGAGAGTGATTCTATATAGCAGTGAAATTTTTGTAGGCATTTCAGAGTAAAAAATATTTACAATGATGGAACCTGATCCTATGCATTTTACTCAGTCAAGACTCCCAAACTCTCTGCAGTCAGTATCTTCCAGATGTAAAGCATCTTCCTATATAATAGCTAGGGATGGACAAAACTGATGAAAAACTGTGTGAGAAAATGTGTGAGATTTTTAAATTATTTTGCATGATTAATTTAGTAATAAGTATAAGTATAGCAGCTTAATATGGGAGCAGAGACCTGCCCCCAAATCAGTTCTTTCCTTTGTCTCTGACCATTCTTAATAATATCAGATTAATCCCTGATCCTACAAAGACTTGCACTTGCTTAACTTTAAGCCTTGCATAGTCAAAACTCCCAAAAGCTGCAATAAGAAATTGCAGACAGGTGAAGAAATAAATAGGCTAAAGGAAAATTTCAAGTAAAAGTGAGAAATCAGTGAGCGGCTTGCTCACATCTCTTAGCTTGATTGCGCTCTCTGTAGGTGAGAGAACTGGCTTCTCTCTCACAGGCTCCCCAAGTCTCGGGGGCTGCGTCTAGACTGGCATGATTTTCCGCAAATGCTTTTAACTTAAAAGTTTTCCGTTAAAAGTATTTCCGGAAAAGAGCGTCTATATTGGTCCCGGAGTTATCGTTAGAACGAAGCGCTTTTGCGCAAAAGCTCGTCTAGATTGGTGGCACGCTTTTGAACAAAAGCAGAAGCCCGGAACCATTTTGAAGAGGGCAAAAGGGCACCAGCCCTTTCTGGGGGGCGGGGCTGGAGTTCCGTTCAGAGACGTGCTTAAAGGGGTCTCGCGGACAGCTGTTTGTCTCCTCTCCATGCTATAGGACCTCTTGCAGGGACTGTCAGCCATAGCAGGTTTGGTGGTTGCCC
>CM057846.1:41750880-41763895 GCA_030068395.1 Apalone spinifera | reverse complement strand
TGCAGGGAAGAGAAGAAAGGATGGGTCAGTCAGGCAGGCCGGCCACTGTCCCCATACCTCATACCCTCCACCCCTGAGCCCAGGTGACACTATAGTAGTGTGGCTTGGGCCCACTCGGTTCCCTCTCTGCCCCCTGTGTTGTATGTTTGCAAGGAGGACCGCCCCTGGAGTAGGGTCCTCCTCCGTGTATTGTAACCACCGGTTTGTGTCCTGGCCCCGTGGAGGATGGGAGGGTACTTGTGTTGCATTAACCTGTGGAACTCCCTGCCAGTGGAGGCTGTGAGGCTAATCACTGGTGTTTGACAGGGAGCGAGATGCATCCCCACACAGTGCCTGGGAGCACATCTGGCAGACGTGGTCTGGGCTCTCAGATCCCCATCGCGTGGGATATCTCCTGGATGGAACCAGGAGAGTGACTAGGGGAGTGTCCCTTCCTTGCAGCAAAACTCAGGTGGCCCTAAGGGCGGCCTGAGGGCTCCCCCCCTTCTCCCTCCCACTATCCCTCACACACGTAGCCCAGGGACATGTGTGGCCGCAGTGGGGACTTCCCTCGGGGAGCCAGCCAAGGCACCGGGAGCAGGTGTGGAGCTCAGTGGGGGCCATGTTCACAGGGCTGTGACGCTGCGGTTTACCCAGGAGCAGCTGGCTGTGCCTCACAGCCAATCATGCCGTTCTCCGTGCTGCACCCTTGCGGAGGTGCGGGCTCTGGGCTGAGTCCCTGGGGCCCTGGCTGGTTCTAGCTGGCATCCACCCTTCCCCCTGGTCCCGCCAAATGTGTGTGAGCAGCACGGTCCCTGCAGCTGCCTGCCGCGGCCACGTGCTGCTTGCTGCCTAATGCTACACAGTGTGCAGCTCACGTGTCCTGAGTGACATGTTCTCCCCCTCCCCCGTCCAAGCGCCTGGCTCCCTTCCCCCACCTCCCGCCCTTGTGAGTGCAAAGTGCAAGACTCACCGGTGGATCCTTCCCCGGCCTCGGCGGATGTGCGGGAGACGTCAGGGATGCTGGAGGGGACCTGCTGGGTGGCAGTGCTGGCCTCATCCTCCGATTCAGCGCTGTCATCTCCTTCCCCCGCCTTGGTGGTTCTGGTGACGGGGAGCCGCACGCTGCTGTCCACGGGCACGTCTGGGGCTTGCGGGGCTGGCTGGTCCAGGATGGCGTGGAGCCGATCGTAATGGGGGCAGGTGTCTGCTCCTGCCCCCTGGCCCTCGCTGGCTCGCACGTAGCCCAGGCGCAGCTCCTTGACTTTCGCCCGGACTTGTTCGAGGGTCCGGGCTGGATGGCTTTGCTGGGCTAGCGCCTGGGCCATGCGGGTGAAGATGTCCGCGTTGTGGCACCATGAGTGGGTCTCGTGGAGGCCCTCCTTCTCCTGCCGGAGGTCGAGCAGGCTGTCCAGCTCTCCCGACGACCAGGATGGGGCCCGTCGTTTGTGGCCTCTGGGGGCCTCCTGCGCTGGGGGTGCAGGTGGCTGAGTGCCCAGAGCTGCCATGCTGGCTGCGATGTGGCTGCTGGGCACGGCAGGGGCACCATGGCAGACCTCAGGCAAGAGGTCTGAGGCACGCTCCTGCCATGTGCGCTTAGCAGCCTGCGTGTGCTTTAAGAGCTCGAGTTACCAGGAAGTCCGGGGCTCCTATGGGGTCTCCCAGTGTCCAAACTGCTTTTTTCCGTTTAGCCTGCTTTTGCACAAAAGTCTTAGCTAGCTGTCTACACTGGCCCTTTTGCACAACAGTTTTTCGCAAAAAGGACTTTTGCCCGAACGGAAGCGTCAAAGCTTTTCCGCAAGAAGCACTGATTTCGTGCATGAGAACGTCAGTGCTTTTGCAGAAAATCAAGCGGCCAGTGTAGACAGCTGGCAAGTTTTTGCGGAAAAGCGGCTGATTTTCCGGAAAAACTGGCCAGTTTAGACGCAGCCCAGTTGTTTTCATTTCTATTTAGTTTTTCTAGTTTTCTTGAAGGTAAGTGGGCAGGCAAGTCCTTACCAGACATGTCCACATAGCAACTAGACAGCTGCAGCTAGTCCATGCCAGCTGACTCAGACTCAAGGGGCTCAAGCTGCTGAGTTGTTTCACTGTATGTAGATGTCTACACTCAGGACTAGAGCCAAGGGTCTAAGATCCTGTGGCATGCAAGGGTCCCAGATCTTGGCCTCCAGACAGAACCCAGAAGTCTACAAGGCAGTGAAACAGCCCTTCAGTCTAAGCCCTGCAAGCCCAAGTGTTTTTTTTTTCTTTTCTGTGGAAACATACCCAAAGAGGCTTTGCTGTACTTCAGGAATGCACAGACTGGAGGTCACAGACACCAATGTCAGACACATCAAGGGAGGCCAGGCAGGCCCAGGCCATCTCACTCTTCCTACTTCCCCATCACACCAGCTAGTAGAGCTGTCCCTCTCCATCTTGTCAAAGATATTGCATCTCATAAAAAAAACTGCTCCTGTGCTGAACACTAAAAATAGCCATCATTTACAACTCTATGTTATGTGATATAAAATATACCTACACGGGTGCAGTATATTGTTTTTACATACAGTCATTTACTTTTCAGGACACTGTAATGCTTCCCATCAATCCCAATTCTCTTAAAAGAGGATCCAATTTAAATCCCCAGTGGACTGTTTCTTGTAGGGTAGGCTAGTCTCCTCAGAGAACAGGAGCATATGGGCTTCATGATTCAGTACCTGAGGACATAGAAGATAATCTGTTTACCAGGCCATATGTGAGCCATGTCTGGGTATGAAGGGGAGTATTTACATCCTGGAACATACTGTGCTCAGTGCTCTGTATTAGAAGCAGATTCACTGCCTCAGCCATCAGGCCAATAACCAAAACATTTACAACTAGAAGTTTCTAGATATGCAAGCACAGTTAACAAAACTACCCCATCCCAGGAGACTGCCTTGGTTACAACAATGTTGCAGCCCACTGAGATGAAGGAGGGCCACTCATGCGGCCCACTCATGAGCCTAGGTTGCCCCTCACTGGTTTATTCCAAAAACTTCCTCTCATGATACCTCAGTTGGGACAGCTCCTCAAATCTGTAACCTTAGAAGAATGGCTCAGGTTTGGGAATCTCTCACACAAAGAATTCATTTAGGCTACATCTAGACTGCCTAAGGTATCCTGGAAAAGCAATGCTGCATCCAAGGAACATGTCCATTTTTTCAGAAAAAAAAAATAAAAAAAGTGGGCACGTTCTTTCGCCATCCCTGTAAACCTCATTTTATGAGGAAAAAGGGAGGTTTTCCTGAAATTTGGCACCGTGGGGGAATCTGCTGCTCACCTTGCTCCATTGTGAAACTTACCTACCTTGCTTTACTATCTTTCAACTAATTATTAATCCATGATTGGGCCTTCCTTTTGTGTCTTAAAAGTCTTTGGTGAGAAACCTGGGAAAAGCTTTTCTGAAAATCTAAGTAGAATCATAGAATCATAGAATACTAGGACTGGAAGGGACCTCGAGAGGTCATCGAGTCCAGTCCCCTGCCCTCATGGCAGGACCAAATACCATTCCTGATAGACATTTATCTAACCTACTCTTAAATATCTCCAGAGATGGAGATTCCACAACCTCCCTGGGATTTATTCCAGTGTTTGACTACCCTGAGTACCCTAAGTACACTATATTGACTGGATCACCCTTATTCACATGCCTGCTAAGTGTTCTGAGTACCAATTATCACTTTCAGTCCCATGTCACTGGTGGTCAATGCTGTAAAAATGAACAAAACAGAGAACACCATTCCAGATCCATGCCGCATGATCCAAGCCATTACTTGGCTGCAAAAGGCTAATTATCAGGTTGTAATTGCTAAATATAATTACATGAATTACACCAAATTAAACTCTTTTATTAACCATCTGCTTCAAAAAAAAAGAGAGAGCTATTCCATACTATCATTTCCTCTAATGAGGAAAATAGAAGGAGCACCAACTCTGGCAAGTAAATGTAAATGTAAATGTATAATAAGGAAAGCTAAAAAGAATTTGAGGAGCAATTTCCTAAAGAGGCAAAAAACTAAGAGTTACAGCAAGTCTATACTACAAATTAACTTGACCTAACTTACATTAATGTATAACCTCCACAGTATTTACATTGCTTTTGCATGTCAACACTATGTTCCCTGTGTCACAGGTGCATGTTCTCATCAGGAACACTTGCACCGATTAGACTGTCAGTTTGGGGCACTGTGGGTTTGTTTCTGAAAGGCAGCAATAGTTAATGTAAGCAATGCAACATTGACACATTTTCAGCCTAACTACATTGACCTAAGCACTATTCCTCTCATGGAAGAGAAGTTAGTAAGCTGGTATACTGGGCAAGCTGCATTGGTGGGAGCTACAGTTTAGTGTAGACACTCTGTTATATTGACCTAATTCTGTAGTGTTGATCAGCTCTTAGAAACTTTTCAAGTAGCTCAGAAGCAGGAAGTAGGTTGACAGGATACTTCTTTAACTTAAATCAACTGTCCAGCTTGAGTATCTGAACCTGGCTTCAGTGAAGGCTGCAGGCACGGCTCCATCATGAGGAGTGAAAGGTTGTATCTTCATAGCACAGTCAGCCCGAGTCAGCACACTCAAGTTAGCTCCACTCAAGCTAGCCTAATTTGAGTGTGATTGGCCACATTTCAGAGTAGTTGGATTAGCGGCACAGAGGAATTAGATTAGGTGCTGCCGAGTTATTGTAACTCAAGCTGTTGCACCTCCACTGCATTACTAATTTGAGCTTCGGCAGCACAATCTGAGCATCAACCCACTCTCACTGGCAGGTGAGTTAGCTGATATTCAAAGCATTACTTAACTTGAGTTAGAGAGTTTTGTGCATTATGGGGAATCAAGTTAATAGTAAGCCTCAAGTTATAACTGGAGCTAACTCTGCTGTGAAGACATAGGCTTAATTTTACCTCCTTGTTCTTTCTAAACCTTTTTATGATTCCAGTACAGATTTGACACCTTGTACGGACTTGGGTGTCCTTTAAATAGCAGAAAGCTAGAGTGGCCATCAGATTCCCAGTAAAATTCCTAATAAGTTTGACAGCAATTAAACCTGCAGATCTAGGCATATCCCAGGAAGGAAAAGTATTATTCAGAGAAGAAGACCCTTTGGCTGCGTCGAGATTGGCACGATTTTCCGGAAATGCTTTTAACGGAAAAGTTTTCCATTAAAAGCATTTTTGGAACAGAGTGTCTAGATTGGCCCGGACATTTTTCCGCAAAAAAGCCCCAATCGCCATTTTTGCGATCAGGGCTTTTTTGCGGAAAACAAATCTCAGATGTCTACACTGGCCCTTTTGCGTAAAAGCTTTGCGCAAAAGGGACTTTTGCCCGAACGGGAGCAGAATAGTATTTACGCAAGAATCACTGATTTCTTACAGTAGGAAGTCAGTGCTTTTGCAGAAATTCAAGCAGCCGGTGTAGACAGCTGGTAAGTTTTTCCGGAAAAGCGGCTGATTTTCCGGAAAAACTGGCCAGTCTAGACACAGCCTTCAAGAATGAGAGGATGAGAAACAAGAATGGGTTAAGGGTACATGTGAGTACCCAATAAGCATTGATACAAAAAGCTTCCAGTCAAAGGCTTATGGAGTGTATGTGCACATGAAGCAGAACATCCATAGGCATGTTACCTGAAGACGAACAAGTGTTATAGATCATAGTTACATTTTTCAAAAGTGAGTGCTTAAAATTAAGCACCTAAATCTATATTTAGGCATTTAACTGGCCTCATTTTTGAGGTACTAAATTCAATGGGAGTGACTGGTTACAGAGTACTTCTATATATCAGGGCATGTATGTAGGCTTTTTATATTAGTGTGTAGGTGCCCACCTCCAATGGGGGTCAAATGGGAAAAGATTAATTTCTTAATCACATATCCATGAATATAAATTGTAATCAACAAAAGACACTATTTTAAAAATATTTTTACTTCTTTTATGGAATGTACCTACAAATCTTCCCAACCCTAATCCTTCAGAGGGATTCTTCACAACATTTTTGTCATGCCAGTTTACTAGATCCTGCTATTTAAATGCCTGCTTTTAAAGGAGTATCAGGATTGGCAGCTGTACCTGGTTCTTTACAGAACAAAGGTGCCCTACTCAAAAAATTCTTACCCCGGGGCATTTAAGAGGAATTTCAAGCCCTGAACTAGATCAGTTTTGAAATTCTGAACAGTCTTCTGGTGAAATGAACAATGTAAACAGCATGGTATATAGATTTATGTGATGATATTCTCATGGCATTTTCTCTGATCCCATGTCTAAGGCTATTTTAATGCATTTTGCCCTATTTTTGTAATTTTCACATCTTAAGATTTGAGGGCCAAGGGTAGTGAGAAATTAAAATGGATTGAAAACTGATTGAATGACAGATTTACTATTCCAGTCAAAATAGGGAAGAGCTGAGTAGATTAGTTCACTGGTTCACAGCAGGTGAATTTCATGACTGTGCAGAAGGCCCATGCAAGGCATATGAACCATGTAAGTCCCATCTAATGCTCTCAAAATAGGACATAAGGGTTACACTGAAATTCTAGCAACCTAACACACATGGGTGAATTTCACCCAGTGTGTGATTTCAAACCCACCCACACCTCAAGAACTAACAGAATAGACATGCCATTAAGAAAATAGCACTGTTCAAGAAAATTATAAGACCCAAAGGAAATGCAAGACACCTCCTTGAATTCCACAAGCTACCAAGGAGCAGTATTGAAGGAGACTAAAAATGAATGCTGACATTCACAATAAAATTAGTGCCTAGATTCATAGTTTGATAGACTATTCTGTAAAACCCTAAACCTAAGGAATTAAAACCACAGGAGTCCATTATTCTTCTTTTCCAAACAGGAGGATTTAATCAACACCATATAATTTGCTGGGTACAATTTTAAATTGCCATGCACATATGCTCTCTGAGCGTACAGAAATGTCAGCCTGCTTCAAAGCAGATAATGTCTCATTCTGTTCTCAGTTACACTGATGTAAATCAGGAATAACCCCACGGAAGTCAAAGAAGATATACCAGTATAAAACCATGGTTGGATCAAAATCAAACACTGCATCTCCAGCAAATGAGCTAGCACAGGACATTTGAAACAGCAGACAAAATACTACATCGACTAAGTTCATACATGGAATGTGGTAAAGAGCACCCAGCATAAATTAGTGACATAATATGTGGCTCTATCCAAAGTAAAGATGGGTGAATAATTTCTAATGAATACTTTGTCTGACTAATTTTAACTTTTTATACTTGTAAATCTACTAACAAATTGCAACATTATCAGTGGTATATTCATTATTTGAAATTATGTGGTAACCAACATTCATGAATGGTTCTTGTCTGTAGCTCTTTTGCAAGCAGTTTGTTTTAAGTATTTGAGATCTGAAATTTGAACTAGTTTGGCAGGACATACAGATAATTTAGTATATTTCTATTCCCTTATTGGATTAACATACTCTTAGAATCGGGTTGACTGTGTGAATACTCATGGTTACGGATACGAAAGTTGATTCCGTCATTATTTTACAATAGTTATGTATATTTTGTTTTCTCCCTGGATATTCATGCTAGTAAAATTACGTAATAGAAAATTCATTGATAGTAAACACAAAATGACCAAAAACATAACTGAAGGTGAATTAAGTTACTAAAAGTCGAACAAATATTCACAGAAACCTTTTGTGACATTGTCTGTTTTGGGGCAAAAGACAAAACACTTTTTTTTAAAATTACCTACTTCATTTTGGAGCATTTTAAAGTACAAGAAAACGAAGGATAAATTAAATGGTGATTCTTTTCAAACTGAGAAGTTGTGGCTTTCAGAATGTCTTAAAGAAGATTCATTCTTTCAGTTTGGGCTCTAGTGGTGATGACAGTAGCTCATAAATCCCAAAACAATTTTTGCTGCACCCAAGAAAACCTATAATTTGGGCAGAAGCTGTTAAATTTTATAGTAAAAAATGTTATCTGTTGAGTTTGCAAAAGTTTCACAAAAATGAAACAGCTTTATGAGTCTTCATGGGAAATATTTCCTATTACTGAATGTTTGAAAACAATTACAAATGACACTCGTGCTTGAAAAAGCCAAACTGGTGAATTCTGAAAAAGATATGAGGAAATCTGGGCTTCCTAATGGACACATAAGGTAGAAGATGAAGCACAGAGTTGTGATCTCTCAGAATTCCAGAGCTTTACTACCACCTCTGCCACCGAATGTCCTTAATAATATTTTGCAGATAGAAATGTCTGATGTTTTGCAAGCAGATAATGATGTAAAGTGGTTTCCTTTAAAAGTCAGTGATATTATTATGATGTTAGGAATCTACCATGAATTAAAATGACTCATCACCTGGTAGAGAATCAAACAAATACACGTTAAGCCCAAATTCTCACTCAGACAAAAAGCACTTTTTGATTTCAGTTATAATTTTGCCTCAGAAAGAACAAAGGGAAGTTTTCTAAAATGTTTCACTCAAGATCATTACTGAACTTCTGTAATGTGTATTTGTGTTCCTTCACCACTCCGGTCCTATTCTGGTCCTGCCAGCAATGCAGCCAAAACAACCCTAGCCAATGAGTCTTGCAAGCCTTGTGCAGGCGGTTAGCTGACTTGACTTATGAGAAAAACCACCCACACAATTTGCACATAATCTGTCTCATTGAAGTCAAAAGCTAAATTGACAATGGCTTAATTAAATGGGGCAGGATTTCACCCATTATGTTGGAATCAATAACTTTGTACAACTGATCAAATAAAAGCCCTGAAAACTTAGAAAAAACTCAGTTCTCTTACCATTTGAAAAATGATGATAAACTGAAAAATGTCTATGTTTTTAGCATATTCTAAAAGTATTGCTTATCTCTGCATCATTTTTTTCATGGGTGGTTTTTTTTTTTTCATTCTTTCCATAGCTTAATGACAGAAATGGATACAGTGTAGGCATGTATCCCTTCAGTAATTATTCATTCAGTATTCATGTATCCCTTCAGTCATTATTCACTTCATTTTGTACAAACTTTAGGCTTTTCATTTCTGTAACTAGAATGTATTTGTTTCATGCTTGATCTGTGAATAGATAATTAGCACAACACAAATTTCTTGGGTTCCCATCATCTCAGGCCTAGTCTACACTACCCCTGCTGTCAATCTAATCTATGTTACTTCAGCTATACTAATAGGCTGCGTCTAGACTGGCAAGTATTTCCACAAAAGCGCCCGATTTTGCGGAAAAACTTGCCAGCTGTCTACACTGGCAGTTTGAATTTGCACAAGAACACTGACAATCTAATCTATGATTGTCAGTGTTCTTGCGCAAATACAATTACTCTCCTGCTCGGGAAAAAGCCCTCTTGGGCAAATGTTTTTGTGCAAGAGGGCCAGTGTAGACAATTGAGAACCGTTTTGCGCAAAAAAGCCCCGATGGCGAAAATGGCGATCAGGGCTTTCTTGCGCAAAACTGCGTCTAGATTGACACGGACACTTTTCTGCAAAAAGTGCTTTTGCGCAAAAGCATCCGTGCCAATCTAGATGCTCTTTTCCGCAAATGCTTTTAATGGAAAAACTTTTCCGTTAAAAGCATTTGCGGAAAAACTTGCCAGTCTAGACGCAGCCCTTGTGGAACTGAAGTTGACATACTTACTGTGATGTCTGGTGTGTAGTAAGGTTGGCGGGGACTGCTCTCCTGTCAACACCAGCTGCTCTTCTCATGCTGGTGAAGCACCAGTGTCAATGGAAGAGCAGTTGGAGATCAATTTATTGTGTCTGAATAGACATGACAAATCAACTGGTGGATTGCTTGCTGCAGCGTCGATCCCTGGTATAGTGGAGACAAGCCCTCAGGTATATAACTGGGCAAGTTTTACTGTACAGTAATTTAGAAATAGTTGTAATGTGTACTATAAATTGATGTACAGAGAGGGAGGAAGATTTCTTCATATCACCAGCAGATTCCAATGAAAGCCTCCCCTAACTAGAGAGAAAGAGTTTTCAAAACCTCTGGATATGAGCAACTTTTTGTATAACTAGTCTTTCTCCTGCAGAGAACCCAGTTTCATTTGCTACTAGTGTCTAACATTCTCTGTGCCTGAGGCAAGAGCCTTAGACTGTTAATGAGACCAATGAAAAGCGAAACTGGAGGTGAGCCAGAAAGGAAAAATAATTATGCTTTCTTTCACAAGGAATATCTGAGGCACCTATCACTATAGTACTTAAACATTGTACATTTAACATTACCCCATAACAGCTAATGAATGGGTTCTGCGCTAACCCACTCACCTCTGTCTATTGACCAGCCAAACTAAAATCCTATATTTCATAGAAAAGTAAACAAACTGAAATGTCGCAAGACGTGAATTCTGATAAACCACCAGAGGAATCCATGTCATATAGGAACTCCTGTAAACACAGAAATGTCATGAGCCTTTTATTTGCCCATGATTTGAAACTGTGTTTTGGTGCTTACACTGAGGAGAAAGACGGTTGCACAGATAATCCTCATGTGCTGAAGAATGGCGCAGAGGATTTGGGAGGGGCCTATCACACATCATCCCAGGATGTGAAATGTTTATTTTGTTCTACATGGCCTATAGAGCAGGACTGGACAAGCTGTTCGAATAGAAACCTAACCAAACCCTGGTCAAATCTGCTATGAATCCCTAACCCTGCTATTTTTCAATGTGTCTTTAGTAACAGCAAGGCTCCCAAGTTGTAGCTTCAACAAATGAATGTGATAACTTCACTATGTGGATGCATTGTAGCCTGGGTCCTAGGAAGAATTTCAGGAGCACAGATAATCCCCATGTGCTGAAGGAAAAGGCCATCCAAAATGGGCGCTCATCCCCAAGAGCCTCCCTCCAGAGAACCGAGTGGACATGCTGACCTCTTTGCCATTGCAACTATTTGTCTTTGTACAAATAAGCCCCATTTTTTTAATTGTGACCCCACAACTACACATCACATTTTCATGAAAAATTAGTGCAACTGGAATGTAAATAAAATACATTTGCATATAAATAGTTTGTAACAGTGGTCCTAGAACAGTTTTATAGTGGGGGTGCTTAGAGCAAGTGACCCAAATTATAAACCCTGTATATAAAGAAATTCACTTCAAGCCAGGGGTGAAGCAGCATCCCAGCACCTCTACTTGCAGCACCTACCATTTGTAATGACTCCATTTAAGAGCACTATCATGTTCATTGCATGCACTGATCAGGAGAGCATGTGTTTGGTACATCAAACGGTAGGTGTGCAATTTTAAAAATAAGGCCCAGAGTGAGCCATTACTTAGAGCTTCTTTTCAAAACTAAAGAATCTTCAGATTCCTGAATATACAGACAAAATGTGCAAAACTAAACAGTATAATTTATGTATAATAAGAGACGCAGCCAAACCTGTTCTTATTACAAAGCACTGTTTCCTTCTTCCACTCTCTTTGTATGGATCCCTAGATAGTCAAATGCCTTTACTTAGCAGCACATTTTTTAATAACCTCCAAATGTTTCCCAGAAGGGGGACTGCTGTAACTAGTATATAATAGTTTTAGGCTTGTTAGTCTGCATATATCCTACCATTCAAAAAAGAGTTGTTAAAGTGTGGCTTACCTGTCACATCATATCACTGCATTACTCAACCAACATCACTTTCCCACCATTCAGAAAGCTGTTCCAAGGAAAACAGCAACAGATTATGAAGAGGGAAAAAGGAAGATGTAAGAAAATCAGGAAGAGATAAGAAAAAAAAAGAGAAAAGGAGGCTTATGGGAAGGAAATTACCACTGAGGAGAGAAATTACCACTGATGGCATCATTCCTCCAAACTATATTTTTCTCTGGTTCATTTTTTTTCTTTTTAATTGGGAGAAGTAATGAAAGATTTTACACTTACAATAGAAATACAAACTCATATCTCAGAGCTCCGTCACCAGGAAGGCAAGGGATGTGCCATTATTATAAATTATTAGGATTCTAGAAGGTGCTCATTATAAGATCTGTAAGCATGTTGGGACATTATATGGTATTATCCATGCACAGTCTTTTTCCTCAGTGTAAGCAGAAAAACACAGTTTCACATGTGCTAATAAAAGAGAAGGCTCATGAGGTTGCTCTTTGTTACGGAGTTCTAGCAAATTTTTCTGATAATAGATGTCAGATTACAATTACATATTTGGGGTAAAAATTATCTTGAACTACATCTTTTTGTCAATGATAACACAGAGATTTTTATAGAGAAAAGCAAGGACTGCTCCCAATTGTCAAATGATTTGAATTCAACTCATTAAAAAAGGCAATGATACAGAGAAGACATCAGAGCAGAAAATAGATGAGTTACATAACTCAGCGCATAGGCAAAAATGGTCCAGACTAATGGCTGAAATCAATTTCAGTTCAGAAAACAAACTTATTTTTAGGTGCTCAGATAGAGAAGCTAATTAAGCAAAAACTAAGCTCTGAGCAAGTCGTTTCTTTGCATTTAGAATGAAATAGATGCTATTAATTATTATTAAAAATTATACAGAACCAGAAATTAATGCAACATGTTACAAACGTATGATAGATAAAGAACAATTCCCTGCCCTGAGGTGCTTCATATGGCGGAGACCTGATAGCAGCTGAGAAAATTATTCCAAACAGAGGAAACACGATACAGAGAATTCAAAAGGGACTTGTTTGGACTCCAGAGAGATATTTTGTTTATTTTATTGAACATACTAACCAAGATTTTCAAAGCTATCTGGTTATTTTGGATGCCCTATTTGAGTCACTCTAAGAAGCCTAAATTTCAGAGGATGGATGTGCAATGTCTAAAACTCAAGGACCTTTTAAGAATTTCAAATTGGGTCTCTTTGAAATCCTAATCCCTCAGGCTATGTCTATGCCAGTGGTCTCCAACCTTTTTACACACAAGATCACTTTTTAAGTCTCAAAACAGGCGAAGATCTACCGCCCCGCCCCTTCCTTAAAGCCCCGTCCCTTCCTTAAAGCCCCGCCCTCTCTATTCTCCTGTCCATCACTTGCTATCCCC
>CM057846.1:41725697-41736007 GCA_030068395.1 Apalone spinifera | reverse complement strand
TGCGTTGGATGGGTTTAAGTTGGGGGCTACAGGTGATGACAAGTGGTGTTCTATGGTTGGTTTTCTTTCTATTTGTTTTTTTATTTCCCCCGGTGGGTAACTGAGATTTACAAATGCTTGGTAGAGATCCTGAAGCTTTTGGTCTCTGTCAGTGGGATTAGAGCAGACCCTCTCTTTTGTTTCATGGGGCAGTATTAGAGTGGCAGCAAATCTGAAATAGACTGGCAACATATTCTACAAGCCTGCTTCCCCAAGCCCAGGTCACTTGTGGAGGTGAGGAGAAGAGAAGCCAAGAGGAGCTGGTTGGGGTCTGGGTGCTCTGCTTCCTGACCCTGTGGTGAAGCAGTGACCCAGCTGGGAGATGGCAGTGGAGCAGAGCAGGCTGCTGCATTGGTCTGACTCCCACCGCTGTGGTGAGTAAGGGGGAGGCAGACACCTGCTGCCACACTGTGCCAGGACCCGCCACTCAAGTAGTCCCACAGACTGCCCTAGCCCCTGCAGAAGCAAATCATGGGGTGTGGGGAAGCCACCCCGAACTGTCCTACAAATGGGACATCTCTGCATACCTTCCAAAAAGATGTGACATCTTCTAATCAAGACTCAGAGAGATGAAGAATCCATTCTTGGGTAGTTTGTTCCAATGTTTAATCCCCCTCCCTGTTAAAAATGTTGCCTTATTTCTAAGTTGAATTTGTCTGGCTTTAGCTTCCAGCCATTGGTTCATGTTAGTTCTTCTCCGGTAAATGAAAGAGCCTTTTGTACCTGTTATTTTCTCCCCAGGAAGGTACTTACACACTGTGATTGCTTTCAATCTTCTTTTTGATAAGCTATGCAGATTGAGCTCTGCAAGTGTTTTCCTGTGATGTATTTGCTCCAGCTCTCTTAAAACATGAACACCAGAACTGAATGCAGTGTTCTAGTACTGGCCTCAGCAACACCACATACAGAAGTCAAATCACCTCTCTACTGCTGTCAGGCATGCCAACAGGGATGAGGGGCAAAGAGAACAATTGGCCAGGCCCCTTTGAACTGCTGCAGGACCACCCACAGTGGCTGTTATCCTCACTAACTGCTATTCACTGCTCCCCTGTTTTTACAGCCAAGAATCAAATTGCCCCTTTTTTGTCACAGCATCACACTGAGCTCAAGCTGAGTTACTAAGACCACTAGACCGCTTTTGGAATCACTGCTTTCCAGAATATACTCCCCCATTCTGTAGATACAGCTTATTAGGTGACCCAGATCATTCTATATTAGTGATATGGAGACCTTAGTGATTCAGGAGCCAAATCAATGACCAAACGAGCCATAGTAGGGGGATCACATTATTTCATTTACTATAGTCATATCCTTGAGAAATGTGCATCTGTCTGTGATCCCACTTGTTCGAGAACTCCTCCTAAACTGTAAAAAGTAGGACCACCAAATTCCTCTTATAACTTAAAGAAAGACAAGCCTTGGTTGTACCAGGATAATGCAATGTGCATGGAATGTAATTCTTTTGTATCAAACAGAAAGGGAGAGATGTGGTAATAGGGACAGTTATACACACACATGATCACAGGGGGCTAGGGGACAGTTATGCTCAGGGATGACCACAGAGGGACAGCAAATGCCCCAGTGAGCAGTTGCTGACCAGCAGCATGGCTCCCCGCAGTCCTGGGCTGACAACAGGGAATGCTGACAGGCAGCCTGTATTGTCCCAGCCAAGCCCAGGGAGGGGGCAGGCTGTGAAGCCCACCTACCCCCAGGCCAGCCCTGGGGAGCACCCTCCACCCTGGCCCCAGGGAATGCTGCAGGCCTCTCCGGTCCCAGGCCAACTCTGGTGGGCAGCCAGCAGGTGGGGTGCAAGCCCCCCACCTGACCTAGGCTGGCCCAAGAGAGAAGTCAGCCAGCAGGGTGCCAAGCCAGTCCTAGGGAGAAACCAGAGGGTGGGAGGCATGCTCCCTCACCTTGGGCTGGCTCCATAGCACGCCGGGTAAGTCTTCTAGTACTATATTTTTGTATTTTCCCCAGTATGATAAGGGACATATTTAGCAAAACAACTAAGTTTTACTATCAACTACAGTTGATGAATTACATAGCAAAAGCATCTGCGGTGGCGCGGCGGGGTTCCCTCGCCTCCTGCACCCCCGTTGTGGCACGAACAGACTCCACCAGCCAGTAGAATAGAGGGAATTTATTGCTTCTCCAGGATTCAGCACAGCATAGATGTAATCTGGTTACAGGACAGGCCTAGGATGCCTCAATCCCACTTGAGATGGGGGAGACTGGGCCCCTAAATCCCAGTCCCTTTCCTAGGCTGCTTCCTCCATGATACCAGACAGAAACTAAACAGTCCCTTCCAGCCCTGCCCTCCAGCCAGTGGCTGGCCTCGCCCTCCTTGCTTTGTCTCTCTCCCTGGGAGGCAACTGGTCAGACAGGTTGGAAGCCCCTTGCATAATGACTCATCCCCTGTCCTGCTGGGCCGTGCTACAAACAGCAGCCAGCGGAGGTCACCCACAGCCCACCACCCAGCATGGCAACCAGCAAGGTACCAACACTACATCACACCAAATTACATAGCAAAAGCATCTTGATTGATTAATCACTTCCTTTGATTAATAGTTTAAATTGCAGTGTTTTAATATCATGTGCTAAAAAGAGCCACTTGTGGCTCGTGAGACTCAGTCTCAGTATCACGAATTGCCCTGTCCCCATTGTTATTTACCATTCTGCCAATCTTTGTGTCATCTGCACATTTTGTCTGCAGAGATTTTATGCGTGTATTTACAGATTTTTAAAACGAGGGCTAGTATGAAGCCTGTGAAATCACACTAGAAATACCTAAATGTAATGATGATTCACCACTGATAGCTACTTTTTGAAAAATGTCAGATGGCCAATTCTTAATCTCTTTAGAATGTGCTTTATTGATATTTTATAAATTTAATTTTGTAATCTGAATATCATGTAATCAAATTTTGTAATCTGAATATCATGTAATCAAATGCTTTGAAAAATCAAAATATATTACCATTAGGCAGTTATGTTTATCAGCCAAATTTGTAATCTCATCAAAAATGAATTGAGGTTTGTTTATTAAGACCAGTTTTCCATACAACTTGCTGACAGACATTAATTATATTTGTGTTCTTTAATTCTTTATTAATTAAACCCATATTGGATTTTCCATTATTTTGCCCAGGATTGAAATCATGCTAGCCAGCCTATAATTAGTTGTTCACCCTGTTTACCATTTTTGAATACTGGTACACAGTTAGCACTCTTGAAATCTTCTGGAATACCCCCAATATTCCAAGATTTATTACAAATCCCCTCTTGGCTTCTCAAATGACTCATTTGGGGCTTGTGGTTGGAATTTATCCAGGCCTGATGACTTAGAAATGTTGATCCCTAGTAGATGTTGCTTAGAATACTCATTTGTTACCAATGAACTGGAAAGTATTTCATCATCATCATGTGATATAAGTACACTGTCCTCCTTTTTTCCAAAAGTAGCAGGTGTGTGCATGGACAAAGTCAAGTTCTGTCCAAAATGATCTGAAAGTAGAAAGCTAGGATAATAAGTCACAAAACAGAACTCTGTTTTTCTCCAATATGACAATTTAGTAACCCAAGAGATAAGCAATAATGATCTGACTTGGAGAAGTAAAACATCATTGTTCTGTCCACATTAAGAAACTAATATGCATGGATATGGACGCTGTATTGTAAATTATAGGCTAAATCCTGCAATTGAGCCAAATAAAATTCAATCAGATCATGGTCTGTTATTTGTTAAATGGGTTTCAGGTTAATTATCTTTTGATTTCAGGAATCTTCTAATGAGTTCCAGTAGACAGTATTGTGCAGTGAGGGTTGTAGCACTCCTTCTCATTCACATGACTTTCTTTGTATATCACATTCTTACTGATCAAGAAGTGCGTGAAATCAGTGATGAGTTGTAAATTTGACTTATTACATGCCTATTTGCATCTAAAGAGTGGAATAAATAGTGGTCAGTTATTGCTACAATATCCTTTATTGAGCAATGTCACAGGAATGAGAAATCAGTGATCACTCAGAAATAGCAAAGCAGCTTTTAATAAGTCACTTAAGGACAAGCTAGGGATTCTATGAACAGCTGGGCCTATGTCAATCCTTCGCTTTCAATTTTAAAGACTGAGGGGTTTTTTCCTTTTATTTCTGTGCATGCATCTAATATACATGCTGCTAGCCATTGCTTTTGCTAAAAACAAACTCAACAGCAGTCCACCTGATTTTGTGTAACTGGGTTTAATCTCAAAACAAATTATGAATATTGTTATTTCACTGTGTCACATTTTTATTGTATCAGATTTTTCTCTGTGGTTTATATTAAGTAGCTTTTCTTTGTTCTTCCAAGGAATGAAGACTTTCTATGGACAGCTGGTAACCTACAGAAATTTTTTTTCTCAATATAAAAAAAATAGAGGGAAGACACAATGTGAGTAATATTACAACAGTCAGAGTGAGCTGACAAAAGCTTTTTTAGGAAATAAGAAAATTAATAGTAACAGCTTTAATTGTGAAGAGTCCTCCTTAACGAGACCTGATTTTCAAAACATGAGCACTTAAATCAACATGAAACACCTCCTTTCTCCTCTCCTTTGTTAATCTTTGTAAGCCCCTTGATGTTCTTCTGATGTCATCTGTGTTGGTTTGCTTAACATTTGTTGTTAAATATTTACAGTGTTTTCCTTGCTGAACTATGGAAAAGCAATGACTCAGGTCATTTTTCTGAAACAATTTTTGAAACTGTTAAATCCTCAAGTAAGGACAAGTACTGCATCTTGATTTCACCAGGATAATGGCAAGATTATCCAAGACCCGCATATGGACCATTAACAACTAAAACATAAAAGCTTCACTGTGTAATTCAAACAATCCTGCACTGGGAAGATTTTTAAGGTCCCTTGGCTCCATCAGACTCTGCACACACATAAAGGCTATACTCGTGGACCCTGCTGTCATACGTGGGAGTGTATTTGGAGTCTACTGCAAAGCAATAATACTTCTTATATTCATACTCTCACCAATCCAGGTGCACTGGCAACACAGCATTGAATTAACTGGTCTGTAAAGACTACGGCTTTAAACTACTCAGAGTCTCTTTGCACATTCTCCTCCTGTTCCTGGCTCTCTGCCGCATTCATTCCTACTCCCCCACTACCAGTATTTTGATCTTCTCTGTCTCAGCTGACACTGATGCTCCCTGCTTCAAACTTTCTACTCCCTGCCTTTTCCGATCCTCAGCTCTTGAAACAGCTCAGCTCCATTTTCTCAGTTTACAAAGGCTCTTCGGAGCTTCATTTTCCATTCCTCAGCTTACATCTGGCTTTCTGTTCCTCCAAGACACTCAAGCGTTCTATGTAAATTTCCCCTGAAACTGTATCTTCTTGACATCTTTCAGTTGCACTTGTCACACCACCTACTCTTATTTTATACACGATTTAAGAATTTTTTTTAAATCCCCCTCCAGCAACAGTATAGAACTACACTATTTATTACTATTAACTTGCTTCAGCAACTGAAGCAAACACCTCTTCCTTCACCACAAAAGCAAGGCAGCCTGTGCAGTTCAGACAGGCAGCTGAGTCATGTCTCGATTGTGATTTACTTTCTTTTCAGAAGCACATGCCTACAAAATGTGAGGGTACTGATCACAATAGCAGCAAACCATTATTATTTACCAGTCTGTCCCTTCCTTGGATTTTCCCCATATACAATGCAAGCTGGATGGGGCAATGATCAAGCCTTTTATGTGTCTGTAAAGTGCCCCATGAACACCTATGGGGCTGTATAATTAATATGAAACACTGTGATGGGATGTCTAACCCAATCACGCTTAGGGTGACATGGACCAGGAAGGGCTAATTAATCCTTTGCTGCTGCACCTGAAAGGGAACGGGAGCTTGATAGGGCTTAGTGGCAGACGAGGCCAAGCGGGAATAGGTTTATAAAGCCAGGAAGTGAGAGCAGGAAGAAATTAGAGGGAGAAAGGCTACAAACATTCCCTGGTGGGAAAGGGATTTGTCTATGGAGAAGAGGAAGCTCAAGGAGGAAAACAAGCCCTGGAATTATAGCCCTGAAATAAGGGTCAAGCCAGAGATAATGGGAGGGGAGGGGGTCTGAGGAGATGAAGCCCAGGGAAACAACAGGAAGGAGTAGGACTGTCTACTGGCTATAGGGTCCCTGGGCTGGAACCCAGTGTGGGGGGGAGTGGGGAGGGTCTTGGCTTCCCGTATCAGTCACTGGTAAAGTGGCCTAGGACCTGAAGTTGAGCAGAAGAGCACTTAAGCTTTCCATATGCCATCTCATCCAGTAAAGGGCTTTGTTACTGAGGAGTGAGCGGGACTATAGTGATCTGGCTGCAGAACTGAGGTCTGAAGAGGGGACTATGAGACAGAGAGAGAGCGGGACCCCAGTGTGAGAAATCAAATGGAAAGGGACTCTAGATGGTGCCCCAGACTAGCCACAAGGAGGTGCATCTGTGGTAGGTAGATTCTGTCATGATGTCTGCAGTGATTCGTGATCCTGATCGCCAACCTCAGGGCAAACTGTCAAAAAGCAAGGTAGACACCCCATACTGGTGGTATGTCCTGTAACTAGATTTCACAAACTCAGTAACAAATGTGAACCTCTGAGGTACTACAGGTTTTAGCCTGGAGTCACAAACAGTCCCCTGGGTCATTCCAGTCTCTTTTCAACCAAGCATACTGGACTCAGTGATAAATGGTTGCTATATATCCAAGATTAAAAAAAAATATTCAGCTTGCTCCCATTTCCAACAGATCAATCAATTATCCCAGGCCAGTTTGTATCTTAGATCTCACACCAACGACAATGTTTCAGCCAATTCTATAGTAAAATAAGGATTTATTAACTGAGAAAAGAAGTGATTTATTACAGGGATAAATCAGGCAAACATATACACTAATAAATAAATCTATGGATTTTAAAGGGCTGTCAACTCTGAATGCTCTGTTAGGACTCACCGAAGTAGACACTGGGGATCTCTGCTTCTATTTTGTAGCTCTGGCCCTTGTGAGGGTTCAAACAGCAAAAGACGGGAAAAAAAATCTTGTCAGCTATTTTTGTTCCTTTCTTCCAGAATTCAAGCTGATGGGACAAGCCTTTTTGCACATTGCCCTCTTTCATCCATGAACAGGCTATTAACAAAGTCTGTGATTGTGATGTCCCATGGTGGCCCATTTAGCTTTGATAGCCCTATTTATGGACAAGAGAGGATCCCTCCTATAAGATCTCCATTTCAGAGCAAACATTTTGTATAGATATAAAGCAAGAACTTAAATATCTTATGGCATGTGATAAAGATAAGTGAAATGAATGCATGCTCAATTTATCAGTATTTTATAAAGTCTACACACATTGTTGTAAGTCCAATACCCATCTTAACTACACTAACACAGAGATGAAACAGATTGGTTTCCAAGAAAGAACGTGTCAGTGTTTGCCTGAGGCCTAGAAAGCTGGCCCCTGGTCTGCCAGCAGCACAGATTCCATTGCAGTCACTTATTATGTCTTTTATAAAAACAAAATTTAGTCAGAACTATAAATTCTCAAACTGGATGTCATGACCACACTTCCCGTCCCTCACTGCTAAAATCGGTGGGCACTCAAATGGGATCTCAGTGGGCTTCTGGTATGTTACAGGAGGTCCTGGAATGCAAGCCATTGAGAATCACTGGTCTAAATTAAAAAGTAGCTAGCTTTAACTAACAGACAACCACACTCCTCTTACCCCTCCCCAGAAATAGGGTTTCTAAAGATTTCTGACTTCCTGTTGTTTCATATTCTCTTCCTCTATGTGTCTCCCTCTCTGCCCTTCATGATCTTTTAAAAATCAGGATTAGCCTCCTCTTAATTAAACTGACAATCTCCGCTGTTCTCTCCAGCTGTGCTAGATCATCACTTCCAGGAACTGCACTAGAGTGAGTTATTATAGGTGGGAAAACAAACTGACATGGTCTGCAGGGGAAGTAGGATGGATCACAGGGGACTGGTTGGCTCAGGAAAGTGTTAACGGGATATAAAATCTTTCACTACTGAGGCCACAGTTAAAATTCCACCTAAACAGTAGCAACCAACAGCTGTTTATATTTGATAGCTGATCAGTGACTTATATGGAAGGAGTTTGGTGGGTGTAATCCATTTACCAATGGCAGCTATTGACATACCACAAAGCACCTACAATTCAGTAGAAGTAGCAGCAATTCCAAAGGCAGAATGGACATGATACTAAATTGCCCTCCCCCCACTTTTTTTCCTTTCAGTGTAAGGTTGGGGTACTCTGTGGGAAGAGGCTTCTGCTGCCCGTGCTGTCTCTGTTCTAGGAATAAAGGGAATCTGTCTCTGGAGCTGCTAATACAATACCTTTCACAAACACCAAATCAGGGTGGGGAACCTTTTTTGGGTCAGGGGCTGCTGACCCACAGAAAAATCAGTCGGACTCTGCACACAAGTGAGAATAAAAAAAAAACACCTCACTCATGTAGCCTCTGACTAAGGAGAAAGACACTGCCCACATTCCCCTTGTACACCAGAGCCTAGGGGAGCCCAGGCTAATAGATTCTATGTGCTCCAACCCCACAGGGGGACACCTGAGGGCTGGAGCACCAGCGTGGGCTCCCCAATGCTGGGGGGAGCCCCAAGCCTAGGGTGCTGGATCCAGGTATGCTGGGGGAGGGGGCGGCGCATCTGGTCCCTGAGCTTTAAGTTCCCCACCTCTGCACTAAATTCATACTTAGGTTGTTTTTTAAATCCATTATACCAAGACTGACACACAATTGTGTTTTTAAAAACCAAGGCTACAGAGACAATCCCCCTTTCCAGCATCCAATAAATATAAAAACTGCCACATCAACGATTGTGCAGCCTTTTCTTTCTAAAGTACAGCATTGCAGGCTAAAATCCAGCAGGGGTGGAAGGCAGCTTTACACAAAGCACTGCAGCTTTGTCTGTCATTTCCTCAATCCTTGAAGTAGTAAGTATTGCAGCATGCCTCATGCAGACCTACATAAAAGACTGATTTATTACTTCTCGCAGTCGCTTCCAGGCATAAATTGCTGCCAAGGAAAGTTGTTCAGGAAACCTCTCCACTTTCAACCACAAGAATGAAGAATGTACATGACTAGTAATTGGCCAGTGTGCTCCCCAACAATATGTTTAGTTCATGCTTTTAATAATAAAATCTACCACTTTAAAGAGATACTAGGTACCTTCTGAGGCTTCAAAATTAGCTTCATCTCATGTAGCAATTCTTGAAGGATTTGCATTGTCTCCAGTTGAACCAGTTGTTTTGTCTTGATAACTTGGGTATTCTTAATAAAGCTACTTCATGGACAGATACTTCTGTTTCATGGGTCAGACTTCACCAGGGTAGAGCGGGAGTGGAAGGAGACAGAGAGGAAACAAGAAGCTTCCCCTTGTCTTATGCAAGGGACGGTCACAATCCCAGCTTTTAATGCTCCCTAAATACAAGGATTGGGAGCGTCTAGCACCACCAGAAATACTAGATTTCCCCAGATGCCTGGAGAAGGAAAAGGCCATGGTTCCAAGGCATTCAGTACTGGCTTATGAAGAGGGGCCTGAATCTACTAAAGATGCTATGGGCCTATAGCCCCTGCTTTGCTGTTGTTCTCCACTCCACTTTACAGGCCAGAATGCCTGTGCGGATGTCTGGTTTTGTCCATCATTCTGAACTCTCCCAGTGCAGGTCATGGCTTACTAACAACAGTGCAGCCTGTGCATTGGATGGCATTTCTATATACATTATTATTCTCTCTCAGCAACCAAACTGCTGGAATTCATGTATGAGGTGACTGCTTACATCATGACTTTAATAAAATGAAGGACAAAAGTAGGTTTCCTCTCCTGGGTCTCTAAAGAATGGGAGTTTCCAGCTTTCACCTGACACCCTAAGCCAAAGCTTTAACAAGTGTGTAGCTTCTTTATTCAGATTAAGGAACGATTATTTGTCTTTACCTCTTGGGCTATGTCTATACTCAGAGCTACAGGCATGATTCCCAGTCATGAAGACACACACCATGTAAGCTTTTATCTGAGATTCATGATCAAAATAGAAGTGCAGCCATGGTAGCTCAGGCAGCAACAGCACTATACTAGATGCCCTGAGTACAAATCCACCTGGACCCAAGGGTACATATGTGCAGTGGCTAGTACATACTTCTAATGCCCATGCGCCTGCAGATACACTAGTGGCTGCGTCTAGACTGGCCAGTTTTTGCGGAAAATCATCTGCTTTT
>CM057846.1:41699181-41725597 GCA_030068395.1 Apalone spinifera | reverse complement strand
TAAGCCTCATTTGCATAGCTTTGGCGCAAAACCGTGCCAATGTAGACGTAGCCTCATTGTATATAACAGTCCTTCTGAGACAAATTTTCAAACTGTCCTGCCATTTGTGCATCTTTATTTTGGGTGCTCAACTTTAGACACCTAGAGCTTGATTTTCAATGGTTCAGAGATCCTGTCTATCCCATTCTCATTAGATGAAACTTTGGATGATCAGCACCTCTGAAAATCTGTTTCATTTTTTAACCTAAAAGAGAGGCACACAAAAATCACTTCTAGAGTCACAGTGAGGTCAAGCTCAGAGGAATACTATGACTGTGAAGTCCTACCTACAATAGTTGGGGCAGGAGATGCTGCTGTCTTCCTTTCCTAAGCCACCTTCAGTTCTGAGATAAAAATTTTTTATAAGAGCTACTGCTGGAATAATCTCAAAAGAACTGGAAAATCTGTGATGGTGAGCAGACAGAAAACCAGTGATTCACCGGCGCCACAATGCTTCTTAAACGTATCTGAACATGTGTGGCTTGAGAATGGGATCAGGATCTCCCAAGAATAGGCTTGCTCAGCACATGTCCTATACTTCCTGGGGGTAGTATAACTGGAATTCTCAACAATAACTTTTCCTCAAAGCCTTTTGGTACATCTGCTTCCAGCCATCATCAGGAAGCAGAGAGACTTGCAGAAATAGAATTAACCAAACTTCTTTAAACCTCAAACAGTTGTGTGAGGGGAGGAAGGGTTAATTTGTATTTCAAATGAAGAATCATGCCAGTTTCATAGACTACCTAAATTACCCTGTCCATTCCTATTAAAAGTAGGACTCGGAGTTCAGGCATATTGGATTTAAATGTTTAAGTAACAATGAGGAAGGTATAGAACACTTTCTGGCAATACTGTCTCACCCTATGCAGTCGTTAGTTCCTGGGGGAATGCCCTACATGGTTTGGTGAATAAGTTTTTTTATAACAGCTATCACAGCTGGATTTAGGGTTACGTGACTCCATATAACCCCACTCTTCCATGGCATTTACAGTACACCCCCAGGCATGAGCCACAGTCAGAGCATCATCCCCTAGTCTATGTCACTGGTGCCACTTGACAACACTGCACAGAGGAGACTGAATGGTCTAACATCTCTTCTCCTGATTCCAATGGGAAAGCTACATTTTGGTGCCACCTTGTGGTCTCATCATCCACAGGGTCCAGTAGCTGGGTCATCCTTAAAACAAACTTCTACTGTATTGGCCAAATCACTGCATAGTACAGTTTTGATACTGCAGTGTTTTGGGCAATTGTAGTAAAATAATGTTGTTTTTATTTAATTAGGGCAGAGCCTTAAATGACTTGTGGTGGAGACAGGGTTTAACACACTCTGAGCAAAGTGCAGGCAGGTGAGATGTGGAAAATGCTTTTACATATGACCTAACAAGACCTGCGAACAGCCCAGAAGAGACTAGCTTGAATGCTCACCCAAAATTGAGCAGTATTTAGGATTTAAAAAATATGTGTCACACTTATTCCTAGTTTACCTGCATTCACTTCCTGGTTCCAGACAGGGCAGGAAGTGAAAGCACTAAAATACTTGGAACAAAGAATCCACTGAAAAGTTCACAGAAGAGCATATCCCTAATGGATTTCTAGGTCAAGGCCACGGAGAGAAACTCCAGACTTTGAGATGCATTATCCACACCCCTTATATCTTTAGCTATGTCTCCGTGTCTAGTGGTGTCTACTATACCCTGTCTTTTTAACACAGACAAAGGGAACAATGCACCCTTTATTCCAGAAGCACTGTCATCCCTGAGTGCGCCTCCAGGGAAGATGAATTAGATCAGAGCTGCTGTCTCAAGCATTTCTCTGGATTTAATGCCTGTCCCAGACACCAATCCAAACTCCTGATTTCATTCCATGTGTTCTGTCAGGGTTATAATTAGTCTTAACCTTTGGCTGATGGTCTGGGAAGAAGCTGAGGTAAGCGAGTTGTTTGGAGAGTGCAGGTGACCCAGCACATGCTGTAATTAAAAGCATCAGAAGTGTATGCTCATGCCAACTGAGCCCTGTGCTTTTGGTGCCACAGTTTTGTCAGCATTCCCTCCCAAACCCTCTTCATGACCTTCCCTATCCAGTAACTGCAGAAATCTCACATCAAACACACTTCTTCCCATTGCTAAAATACCCCATGTTTCTCCTCCTCTGCTTCAGTTCACAGAACTCTTCTGGTG
Source organism: Apalone spinifera (assembly GCA_030068395.1). NCBI lineage: Eukaryota > Metazoa > Chordata > Testudines > Trionychidae > Apalone > Apalone spinifera. The sequence continues at coordinate 41,723,378 of CM057846.1, read as the reverse complement.
CTCTCTGTAGAAACAATCTTGTAACTCTCCTGTATCCTCTAATCACAGCCATCCCTGACGTGCCCTGAGGTGTTTGGTCAAAAACTGGACTCTTACTGGTCACCCTCCCAACTGCAAACATTCCACCGTAGCAGAGCTCGGTGGTTTATAGGAATCCACCTGAGATTCTGCACAGTTTACTTCATACAAAGCCATATATACAATTGAACCAAATTAAAATGTAACCTTATTTGGAAAAAGATTCCAACTCAATTTGCCAGTGAATATTATTGATGAAGATTAGAGCAGATTGACACCCCCAGCTACTAATGCCAGCTACAGCATGGCACAAACTAGCTACAACTCCCACAATACTCGTAATTGAATCCCACTTTTGGAAATGTTGTTTCCAGACAGGCTGGGTGTGTGGCAATGATGTCTCTTGTTATACAGCATCCGTATATCTCCAGCTGTACAAGAAATGCATTAGCATTTCTTTCCCAATGGGAGACACACTGTGGTGGCACTGCTTGCAATATTATTGTTAAGGCAGGCTCTCCACTGAAAAGCCCATTTCAAGATTTATCTCTTGTCCATAAAAAATGGATTGGGGTTAAAAGAAGTCATGCAGGCATGTAATAATGATTTTCAGAATATAAATAAATAGATTAAAAGGGCATAAATAAATCTGGGTTTAGCTTCTTTTCTCTTTTCTTTTTCAGCATTTTCAATACTACCCTTAGCAAAGATTGATATTTAAATAACAAAGGGAGAGATATTGTTAGCCTTCCGCACATTCATTAGCACCACACTCCATGAGTGTCCTGGTAAAGTCAATGGACTAGTCATATGGTAGGGTACTATTAAACAGGAGTAATAGTACGCACATCAATTGAGCGAGACCCAGATAAATCAAGTTAATGCCCTGTTGTTTCTAAGAGCTAAAAGAGGAACAGAATAAAATCCTACATTCCACAGGGTATTGGCAGAGTTGAGAGACAGGAAACTGGGGAGAGCAACCCTTAGCATGGGATTTGCTTCTGTTTGTCAGTATATGTCACTACATTTGTTATTTTAAGGAGAGGGCACTACAGTTCATCTCTGAATAACTACTTTCAATCAAATGGGAAAAAAAGACACAAGCCAGCAAATCCTGAAGCACTTGACATTGATATGGCTTATGAGAATATTGTTATATCAGACTAGGTACAAAGTTTTTGGTTTTAAGCATGGGATAAAAATAGTCAGGCTTCAAGATATAAAGCCAACCATTAACCACCAACGCTTGGGCAGAAATTTCTCCTCTACAGGGCTTCTTGTACCATTCCTGCTGAAGGATCTTGTATTGACTCTCTCAGAGGCAGGAAAGTAGGCTAGCTGAACCACTCCAAACTAGATGTGACCTAGTTGGCAGCTTCCCATTTTGTTAATATCCATGGCTTCAAACGGACGCAATAGCATTAAGGGAAGGAAAAAGTTTCCTCAACTCTGTGTAATAACTCTTTGAAAGATCTCCAGGTGGCTGTCTTGTCACAAACCAGTTCTATTAGTCAAATACACAGAGAGGTGTTGGAACTACAATTCATCCACAAGTTCACTTATCACGTTGATGGCCTTCTCAACCGAGATAAGGGATTGCTGGGACATTATCAACCTAACATTCAATGAAGGTGCCAACAGCTCTTTGTGTAGATTCTTGCATTAGTACCCTTCTATTGCTATCCTTTGATCCTTATCTGCTTCCTTTTAACTATCCAATCTTCAGATGCTTATAGAGTGCCTATTCTTCCTACTTGTTTTTCCCTTTGATATTTTCATGCCCTCTTGTCCTTGTTTCCTACCCCCTACCCCCTCCTTTTTTTCCTTCCCCCTTCTACCCTATTTATTTTGGGTCTGCACACCCTAAACTCAAAACTCCAGTCATCTGAAGAAGTGGGCTGTGCCCACAAAAGCTCATGATACCATTTACATTTGTTTTAGTCTATAAAGTGCTATCAGACCATTTGTTGTTTTTTAAGTTATTCTGTGTAATACAGAAATTGAGGTTTTTTTCCTCATTTGAATGAAGTCAAAAACATTGTTGCTCAAGTAGGCTGACATGTATATGATAGTGCCTTATATGTTTACATCATTTGGCCCTCCTTTGCCAGTAATGGATTCTTCTGGGCCTTCAGTGGCACTGACTGGTAGGAAAGACAACAATTTTCCCCAGGCCTTTAACCTAAACTTAAGCCTACATAGTAATATCTCCTAGGACATTGCTCCAAGGTTACCCTTAATCTATTGTGACAAAGTCAGGCCAGACAGCTGCAAGAAGGTCCAAGACAGCCCATGCACATCAGCCCTAGAATGTTAAAAGCCCTTTTTTCCTTCAGGCTGAGAAAAAGTTACCACAGGTCAATTAGGAGCACCTGAATCCAATTAAGCTGCTTGAGGTTTTAAAAACTCATCTTCTGGCTGATGAAAAAAGAAAAAAAGACAAGCAGCTGCCAGGCTAGTGGAAGCAAGGAAATAAGCTTCTCCAGAGTGGGAGGCTGTGCTCCTTCCAATAGGGGAGACAGCAAAATCTAAGTGCCTGCTAGGGGAAGAACTGACACCCTTGGAAAACCAACAGGACAATGCCTTGCCCCCAGCAAAAGGTACCCCCTGGGTTTCTGTTTGAGACTTTGTTTGGTGGAGGATCACCCCTTAGGCCGACCATCAGACCAACCCAAGGAACATAGAAAGGGAAAGACAAACCCTGCTTGATTGGGGCTGACTTAACCAGGCCCACCCTTGACAGAGGGGGATGCACTAAAGCTGGCAAGAGAAAAGAGAGGTCTTGCCACATGAGCTTTATTCTGTAAATTCAGTGCACCGGACTCAGTATACAATATTGCAGCCTTTGCTCTATTACAGCCCAAAGTTGTGTTTTTCCTCTCTCTTCTATCAGAGCTCTAAGTGTGACACAACACTGGAAGGGGTGTGTTGTCAGACTAAATCCCATCCCTCTTACAATTCATCTGAAAGTGTCTCCGATTACTTCTGGATCTCATACCCAACTTTAAAGAGACAATGTGAGCGTCCTTTGTAGTTTGTTTCCAGTCAAATACTGGCCTATCTTTAATTGCACCCTCTTTCATATATTTCTTGGCTCTACAGTTAAAGCTTTTTTTTAAATTGTAAGAAGACATTCTGTCCTCCACCTTGGCAAATAAAGGCTGCTGCCATCAGTGACGAATGAACATCAGGCTAGTTCCCAGCCTTGCCTACCTCTTCTGCCCTTCCCACTGGAGCCCAGAGACACCGCTTCCCTCTGCCTGGCCACCAGCCTCCCCTCCCACCCTAGCCCTAGGCCACCCAAGTGCCCCTAACTTCAGAGCACTGGATGGTGTGAAGTGCCCCCCTCAACCCTGAAGCAGGGTCCCCCTTAGTTCCAGCCCAAGGCCCTGGCAGGAAGAGCTCCCCTGCAGCACAGCATGAGGAAGAAGAAAGTGGCCTGGGGGCAGAGGGTGGGCAGGGCCACGCAAGGCTGTTTGGTTCCTGCATATGTTTTCATTGGTATTGCAAAATGCTCTACTCAATGCTTTTCAAAGCACCTCAGTAGCATGCGAAATTAGAACATCTTTTTTTTTTAAAAAAGCTTATTCCTCCCACTCATACACACACAGAGAGAGGTAACACAAAGACAACAGTACCCTTCTCTTACATGGGGAGTGACTGACCAACCGTCTGGTACTGTCCACCTTCCAAGCCTCACTGAGCCCTGGGATGGACCCACCTCTCTTTCCACCCCCAACCTTTGCCAGAATTTGCACCAGAAGGAGACTAGCAGCAGCCTTTCAACACTGATTAGGAGGGAAGGAATATGACTTTTTAATGGCCTAAGCAACAAATATTGCTAGATGCAAGGAAGCAACTGCATAGTAAAGTAAGGCTACAACTGGAGTTAAATTCCTGCATTCCAAACAATTGGGTTCAGTCACATAAAAACAAGCCATGCATTATAACCACAAAGGGCCAGACCATGGTGTAAATAGTGGTAGTTCTACTGATGTCCACTGTGGGACTGTCCCATATGATGTATACAATGTAATATTCCATCAAAATCTTTAGCCTCATAAAAAATTGGGACTTGATCAAAAAATTTGTTTTTTAAATGAAGTTTTTTTCCTCATGGCTGTGCCCCCAGGGAATTGCTAACATACTGTACTTTATCATCTCCTTTATTCCTTTCTCTGGCTTCATAGCTTTGTGCTTCTACACCTGCTGCTTCCTTGACAGCTTCACTGAAACAGCAACATATGACTTATAAGCACATTACACTAGACAAGGATTCTTCCCCCTCCCCTCCATCTTCTTGATCATTCACTGGTCTAGTCAGAAAACCAGAGTGGCATCAGGAAGCTGTCTACACGGGCAGCAATGCCTCCTCTACTCTTCACGCATAAATGGCATTTTGATTTTTCTCAATTTTTGTGTTTAAAAATGTGAAGAAAAACATTTGCATGAAAAATTAGTCACTATTCTTCTCATTCTTCACTGAAATCAGACAAACAGTAACATCTCCTCTCTCAGAGATTTCAGTGCTGGTTGCCCAGACTCAATGCTGCTGAAAGCACCATGTCTGCAGTACATACTGACATGCTAGAGTATCATGACCTACAGCAATGTGATTTCTTAAACTATATGGCTACGTCTAGACTGGTATGATTTTCCGCAAATGCTTTTAATGGAAAAGTTTTTCTGTTAAAAGCATTTGCGGAAAAGAGCGTCTAGATTGGCACGGATGCTTTGGCGCAAAAATGTTTTTGCGCCAAAGCATCTATGGCCAGTCTAGATGTGGTTTTGCGCAAGAAAGCCCCGATCGCCATTTTAGCCATCGGGGCTTTTTTTTGCGCAAAACGGTTCTGGGTTGTCTACACTGGCCCTCTTGCGCAAAACCATTTGTGCAAGAGGGCTTTTGCCCGAGTGGGAGCGTCATTGTATTTGCACAAGAAGCACTGATTTTGTACATTACAAAGTCAGTGCTCTTGCGCAAATTCAAGCAGCCAGTGTGGACAGCTGGCTAGTTTTTGCACAAAAGTGGCTGCATTTGCGCAAAAACTTGCCAGTCTAGACATAGCCCATGTGTTTACACTTTAAGTGGTTTATGAAGACCCTTCTGACATTTACTACAAGTTTCCTAGTGCACTTTAACATAGTGGAGTTTGCATTACATTAGTGTATACGAGGCAATCTTTAATGCACGCCAGCAGGATCCACATAGATATGTGGCATCCAACACGTGTGGCTATTTGGCCAGTTGAGTGTGGCTAGTTTGCTATAGCAGTCGCCTCTATATTATGTATTATGGCTATGTATTATGCTAAACATGCACATTTTGCCAGTAACTTGTCTTCTTTCTTCTCCTGTTCCTATTTGTTTCATCCACCTATTACATTACATCTTGTCGTTCTCAAGACTATCATCTGTTTGGGTCAAGGACTGTGTTTTTATTACATATCAGTGCAGCACAAAACGAGAACCTGATCCTGCATTGGGCTCTTGGGGTATGTCTAGACTGCATCGACGGATAAAGATTAGGCAGGTCAACGTTGCAAATGAGGCAGGGATTTAAATAGCCTGTGCCTAATTTGCATAAAAATGGCTGCCGTGTTTTGCCGACTCAGCACTTTAGACTGCCGCTTTTTGCTGACAGAGGGCGATCTGTCGAGAAAGAAAGCTTTTTTCGACATCCTATAAACCTCCTTGCAGGAGGCAAAAGGGATCTGTTGAAAAAGGCTTTCTTTCTCGACAGATCCCCCTCTAGACTGCTGCTTACTGCTGCTTTTTGCCGACAAAGTGCTGAGTTGGCAAAACGCGGCAGCCATTTTTATGTATGTTAGATGCGAGATATTTAAATCCCTGCCTCATTTGCAATGTCAACCTGCCTAATCTGCATCCCTTTGCTGACAGAGGGATGCAGTCTAGACATACCTCTAGACAAAAGATGCAAACTAACAAGCTTTCACAGGAAAAGTATAATAAACTTTAGGATGCAAAACTAACAATCTTTCACAGGAATCAAGATGTCCACTAACCAGCTGAGAGTTTGAGAAAGTAGTAACTGCTTCTATAGAGAGTAACAATTTAGGACACCAAATAACAAATAGGAATGTTTTCTGAGGTGATAGCCAAATCATATGATTTAGATTTCAAACACATACATATGCTGTACATATGCAGGTGTCTTAATCCAAGCCTGTCTGTTTCAGAGATTGTGTGTGCCATCTGGTTTGCTGAAGGTATCGCTTAAAAATACTGTTCTATTTGACATAGGATGACTGAAATGAGAGAGTACACGAATGGTTACGTGTGAAAGAGTTATTTTTACAGCACTGACTTTGATGTTAAACAATTTTTTAAACATGCAGAAAATTTTCAAGTGAAAAAAACAAACTATTCTATTGGAAATCTTCTGAGATAGGCTTATAAGAGCTGCTTACAGTAGCAGAGAATCTGTGGGCTGGTAGAGACGAGGCGCGTACAATGCATTTGATGTCTGGGAGATGTGCCAGGTGTCCTGCTATTACCCTCCCTCAGCTGATCCATGCATCAGCAGCACTGACATCAGATCACCTCCCCTCCAGCTGGAAATAACAGAACATCTCAGCTAAGCCCAGTAGCAGCTGGGGCCCACTCAATCTAGAAACACACACACAAGGCTGACTGAACTTAAATCCCACTGGGGAAGAATTAGTTTCTTTTTAAGTGTTGAAATAAAGAAAACTTGTGCATCAAACTGATTTTTTGTAGAAGGAAAAAAACCTGTGAAAGCTAAGAGCATTATAAGACAGGCAATAGGAGATGTAGTATGGGTAAGTATGCTGCATATAGACAGACTGAAAATTAATAACAGTGAATTAAAAGTCACTAGAATCACTTTTTTCAAGGTGACAAATGCAACTGTATGTTGTCTGGAGCTGGTGGAATATTATTAATCATATATGTATAGGGAGGATTAACATGATCTGATGGACAGTGTCTACCATACACGTTCTTTTGGGACTCTTGCATTTACTATTATGTTAAAGCACAGTTAGTATAACTTTCAATTGTAAATTGCTCAGCATAAGAATGATATTCTCCCATGAATGTATAGAAAGTTGAGGCCTCTGGGTGCTACTGCAAGATAAATCTGAATCTTTCCCTTGCCATTGAATGTCACATTGGGCATAAACCTGTTCATTCTGGGCTGCTCTGTGCATGCCCTCTATGAGTAGGGTGGGAAGGTCCCAAAGCCTTGAAGTCTACACATCAATGAAACATCACAAGTCCCACAAGCTCTAGTCAGCTGGCACAGACCAGCCATGCTTCGTTCTTTGCTGTGTAGACATACTCTATGCTATAGTGTTTAGTTCCACAAGCTTTTCCTCTGAGTTTATTGGAATCCCTCTGAACTACTGTCCCCATAGCATAGCCTTACCCTCCTTAGGCTCTAACATCCTAACGAGTTGATCTAAATTGCCTTCCAATACATATAAGGTCAGTCTGCTTCCTGCATCTTGGAAATTCAATAGACATCTCAGTGGGGAAATTGTGTTCCACCAATTGTATGTCCCCATATCAAGCCCAATTCTACAAGTCTTTCACTTTTCTATTTTTGGGAACAAAGGCCATGCTTGCCCATTCTTTACTCTACTCCACTGTTGTCATCCCCAACTCTGATACTGATGTCCCCCATTACTAGGCAGATGTCATGCTTTAGAATATTGTCTGATTTTATAAGTAATTATAGAAGTGATCTCTGATTGCATCACCATCGTTGTTTGCTGGTGCCCAACAGTGTATAACTGTCACTTTCATGTATCATGTTTGAAACTTAGCTCAGAGCTATTGGCTCTTAATTGACGCCCTGTCTACAAGCAACTTTTTTGCTTTGGAAATCATAATTAGTGCTACTCCCTCTGAGTGGCAACCATCCTACTTCCCCATGTATATTATGATTTTATTTTAATTTCTGACTCACTTTTTATCAGCTCCTGACCATTGACATTTACTTACTCCAACAATAAAGATTATATGCAATGCACATAACTTTTCACCCTTTTCCAACATCTCAAGTGTCTTCATTTTTCTGCCTCAAACTCTTCTTTTCCCCCTTGCTTCCCACTGTTGACAATCCTGGGCTATCCACTCAAATTTTAAACATGGTATGTTACATACAATATAGAGTACAAGATTCATGCAAAAGAAAGTGTGAATCCTGTTATCTGCATTTGTTCTAGCACTTGTTCCTCTCTGACTCTCCTTTTGCCTGATACCACTATTTAGATTTTGGACCCCAAATCCAGCAAACATTTGTCCACATCCTTCTCCTGAAACACGAGTCATTTCATCAAAACCAAGTTCACTTGCAATCAAATTCACATAAGGATACCTCAGTGGATCAAAACTTTGAGGTTATGGGAGTTCCCCATTGGCCATGTGTTAGAACAGTGTTTCTCAAAATGGTCTGCAAACCCACTCTGAGAAAGCTGCCAACAGGCAGTTCCTGTTTTTTATTTACAGCTCTGCAGTCGTGGACCATATGACGTTTGCAGCCCCGGGGAGCTGCAAGAAGCAGCAGCTTGGGTCATGCTGCTTCCTGCGGCTCCCCTTGGCTGCAAACAGCGAACCGCAGCCAACGGAAGCCGCGAGGCTCCATGGCTGTGGAGCCAGTAAGTAAACAAACTGGAGCTGCCCGTTAGCAGTTTTCTCAGAGTGGGTCCATAGACTAGTTTGAGAAACACTGTTCTAGAAGAACAAATCCAAAAAGCAGAACTTCCACAAAATGTATCACATCTCCAGAGGTGCTCATCTCGGGGAATGTATCCTGTATTAACTCAACTCTTTGGGTGTTTGTGGCAGCCAAGGTTCCCCAGTTTATTTAATTAGAAATATCTCATGACCCCGACATTCCTTCTGGGAGATCATGTCACATGACTGAGTGCCAGCCTCTTCCAAAGCCACCAGAAGAGCAATACTCATCTGTTCAATGCAACTTGCTCCTTTAGTTGCAGAAGGGTCCCTACTAGCTAGTTCTTCTGTTCAAAGAAGCAGAACTTGTAGCAGCCTGCAAATGTCTTTTGGCCTAGAGCCCTTCCTGTGCTCCCATACACAAAACTGCTGGCGTACAAGTTTCAGTTCTTTCTTATGGTTTTATTTTTTTTCACCTTATCCCTTCTCTCCTCTTTAAAAGATTTAAGTTTTACTCACTGGATTCATCTTTTAGACTGACAATGGTTAAGGGCCATAGCATGGCTTTTAAGCTGCCGGCAGAGTGGCCATGCAGCAGTGTAGTCCTCAGAAGCATTCTGGCTGAAATACAATGTTCTTTGAACTTAAATTGCTTTGGATGCTTGAAGTGGATGTGAACGTTGTCATAGGAGCTCTACCACCTTTATCATTGGGAGAGAGAGCCTCCTTCACTCCACTTCCTTCCCGCATCTACAGTCTACACTTTCAGTGTTCAGTAAAGGTGGTGGGGCAATGGCCGTGCCCTGATCCCTTTCCCTATGGCTGTTCTAAACTCAATGGCAATCTCTCAAAATCCTTACACTCCATACTGGTTCCTTAAAACAAATTGGTCAATAGTACTGTCTTTCTTGCACTTTGTGGTGCTCAACCTAACTAAAAACCCTGAATCCCCAGTTTCAAAAAAAGTCTCGAACCAAACCTGCTGCAATTCAGGAAAGCTTGCAACTTAGCTTGGTGATATTTGCAAGGTTTAATGAGCTTTAGCTGGGAGCTACTGACACAGGCTCTTCGATTCATGTAGTATCCCTCAAGAAGTAAATGGTTCCCTGAGTAAACCATCATTGATAAGAAAACACACAAAGAATCAGGTTGACCCCATACTTCCTAGGTGGTTTTACTTATAGCAGTATACACTCAGGCTATGTCTACACTATGACTTTTGCTGGAAGAGGCAATGCAAATGAAGCACGGATTAGCGTTTTCTCGTGCTTCATTTGTATAATCTCTTCCAATCCGTTTTTGCGCAAGGAGTTTTTGTGCAAAAACAAGCAGTGTGGATGTTTCCTTTTTGTGCAAAAAACTCTTTTTGCGCAAGATCCTTATGCCTAATCCGTGATTCATTTGCATTGCCTCTTCTGGCAAAAGTCATAGTGTAGACATAGCCTAAATGTGTGCAAAGAAGGAAAGCCGTCATGGCACTTACCCCCTTCTTCCTGTTCATGCCTACCCAACGTTGTGACTAGCTGGGCCCAAAACATGTTTCCACTTTCCTATTCTGAAGACATACAAGAGCTGACTAATTGTATCTGTCCCTCTCCGTTCCCATAGTTCGTGCCAAGTACGTGACTAGGATAGATCTCACAAGTCACGGTTTTATTTTGGAGATGTTACCATTCAAAAAACTGCACAAAGCCTTTAAAAAAGGTAATAACGTTGTACTCCATGTTCTGTCTTCCACATAATTTATAGCAACAGTACTTCACACCTATACATACCTTCTCAGGTTCTTAAATAACATTGACATGTTTATCCTTGTAGCACTCTTGTGTGGAAGATAATTAGTCTCTGTACCTCTTTTGCCCCTCCTACTCCAATTTTTTAATAGAGGAGGAACTGGAGAAACAGTTATGAAATGATTTGTTTACATTCACATAGGAAGTCCGCAGCAGAAATGAAAATTGAACCCTGCATAGATATATTCAGGAAAAACAGATGAATCAAGGTTTGTTTTGCAGTGACAGGCCAGATAAGAGCTGAACAAAAATGCAGGAAACGGGTATCCAACTTCCTGCTGTATAACCTTTGCGTCCTTTAGCATTTGTAGTTGATGAACATTCCACAGGAAAATGTATTATTAAAAAAAAACTGTGAAATTTGGAAGCAAATGATGCAAAGTGCAGAATGTAATAAGGAATCTAACTAGCACTGCCTATATTTTTTAGTTTAAAAAAAAAAGTAGTTTTGATCTGTTATAAAAACCCTGCAAATGCAGTTTTCAAGAGAGGATTATTTGCTCAAAAGGAATGCCTGTTAGTAACAGAGAAGGACATCAGTGCTATAGGTCCTTCTGTTATTTACACTTATTTCAGCCTTCTGGAATGTTTCACCAGCTTTGAATCTCACCTTCTCTCTCTTTTCCAGCAAGGTCTATTCTGTTGTTTGGTTAATCAAAATGGGGATGTTAACTACAACACTAAGCATGCAATTCCCAAAATAGGCTTCAACTGATCAGAGCTGAAAGATATCAATGAACATCAATAAAATACACAGGTCAAGAAGCTGTATTTTTGTTTCTAATTTGTTAGAAATACATCTAAATTTCCTTGATTTTGCTGTCTCTCCTCACCAAATGCTTTGCTTTGCTTTGTTTTTGTACTCTTGGCACTTGACTGAGAAAAATGTTGACATTAATGCTAAAAGTATTCCATGAACAAGCACTTTGACCCAGATCCTGGCTTGAAGCTGAGGACCAGTTTTTTATCCCATATATTCTCCTCTTTCACCCCATTATATGCCATCTTTGTACAAAATTTAGATTAACCATTCTTTCGGGCAGGAGTCATGTTTTAAAATACAAACAATACCTGAATATTTTGGATGCTAATGCAAACCATAATTAATAAAGCTGAATTTATGCCGCATTTGCATGCTTCTTATCCTGAGGCCTCTTGTAACCCATCCAGCCTCCAGCACAAGACAGAGCAGTCTGAAGGTTGCCAGTTGCTCCTCGCTGCTGTTCCAACACATGATGATCAGCTCATCAGACATCCTGTGCCTGCTTCAGGATGAAGGGGTGGTTTAGGAACAGCTATGGCAACACTAGTTAGCCATTGCCTTCAGCAGGAGCAAGTCAGGCTCCGTGTCAAGTAACAGTTCAGGTATAAGCAGCCTGTCATTTCAGTTGAACAGACATGCTCATTTTGCTCCCAGTTTTTCTGACTGAACTTTGTATAACCATGTGATAAATAAATGGAGAGAAAAAGATCGATGAGAGGGAGAGTCAGGAGCAGTAGTGGTGTTCCATAATGAGAAAGTAGTGGATCAGAACCCAATGTTAAAAAGTGCCTTCCAATTTTGTTCATATAATTCAATTATTCATTATTTCGGGTACATTTCATAGCATACAGATGTCTGTCTACTGAATGCACCTGTTTATCTACACTTGTGAAGTAACATTGCTCCTCCCCTGCTCCTCCCCAGTTGATCAATATCCTGACTGAGAAGAACTTGCCTAGAGGCTAACCAACCCTTTCATTCCTCTAAATCTTTGTGATCCCAGTGGCATTTTTTCTATACATTTACTGTTATTCTTGTAATTCTCAGAGTACTAGGAATTTCAGTGATCCTTCATATCTTATATTTGTTCGTTGTTCTACCATAACAGTCTTAACTTATCATCAAAACACATTCATGAAATAAATAACACTGTCCCTACATTTTTAATTGATAAAATGATGCCAATATGTAAGCTGCCTCTGTACATATCTGAGTGCAACATGTTTGCTATGATAGCTAAAACAGAAGGGTGTTATTGTACATATTGAATGAGCATGATCAAACAAAATCAACATTGTTAATATTTTTCTGCTGAACACCAAGTAATAATGACATAGTACTTTTGAAAAGAGTTCTTCATATATGTAGTCTTATTTTTCTTTGTCTTGGGTCTAATATTATAACCGATCTGGGTATTAGCTGTTTCCTTTTAGCCTACTATAAAGACAAGCACACTATTTTTCTATGTTTGTAGTATGATACTTTAATCCAGAAACCTACTTCCTAATATTGCCAATTGTAAGTAACAGAACTTTGCAAAAAGCGCAACAACATTTCAGTTACTTCTTAGATATTAAATTCCTGTAATAATAAAAACCACTATATTATGTCTTTCATCAGCTCTCAAAGCATTTTAAAAAGCATAATGCATCCCATCTTGATCCCATTTAAGTCAGTGGCCAAGCTCCTGCTGATTCCAACAGAAGCACAACTGGGTCCAATTGAATTAAGCCTCATAAAAATACCTGAAGATATTATTACACACAGATGGGTACACTGAGGCACAGGTTATATGCCCTTGGGCAAGTCAGATAGGAAATCAGTGGCTGAACTAGAAACAGTCATCAAGACTGCCCTTGAAGCCAAGAACAATGCTTTAACAACCAGACCATACTTTCTTCTCTTTGAGTTTAAAGCACTGCTGTGTTCTGTAATCACAAGATGTAGCCCTTTCTTTACAAAATGGATACACATTCAGTCTCTGTCACTGTGATATAAGAGAAACACACAGTGATATGTAAAGTACATAGAAGTTACAGTAAGAACTACACATGAAAACTGTAATGCTGTATGTACGTGGAAACTAATACTTGTATTTGTATATCCTTGCATTGCCACTTCCCCCTGCTAAAACCCAGCAGGATTATAGTTAAGGTTTTCCTAGCTTGACCTTGAACAGCAGCATAGCTCAGGAACCTGCATACACAATTAACCTTTTTACCCAATTCTATTTAATCAAGTGATCATTTGCTTTTACAGCAGAACCTCAGAGTTAAAAATCACCAGAGTTATGAACTGACTAGTCAGCCACACACCTCATTTGCAACCAGAAGTGTACAATCAGGCAGTGGGAGAGAGAAAAGGAAAGAAGAGAAAAGGCAGATACACTACAGCACAGATGCCAACTCTGTGGGTGCTCCAGCCACAGAGCACCCATGGAGAAAAATGGCACAGCCAACCCATTAGCCCCCCCAAGTGTCTCCTGCTCATCATGATGAGCTGTATCATGGTGTATAGAAGGCTTGGCACTTAGGGAAGAGGAGGAAGGACAGGGTACACTTGAGGTAGGGGGTGGAATTGGGCAGGAAGAGGTGGGGGAGAAAGGGGTGGAGTGGGGGCAAAACCTGGGGCAGAGGCAGGGATTGAGCACCCTTGGCGCATTGGAAATGTGATGCCTGTGCACTATAATACAGTATTAAAAACATAAAATATATACAGGGAAAGCAGCATTTTTCTCCTGCATGGTACAGTTTCAAAGCTGTATTGTCAATATTCAGTTGTAAATTTGTAAATAATCATAACAACATTTGGTTGTCACAAACATTTTACAGTTCTGAACATCCCTTCTTGAGATGCTCATAACTGTGAGGAACAATGAGGTTAATAGTTAAAGTTCACACTACAATTCTCATTGGCTGGAAATACATGGTGCATATGGTAAACAGAGCAAACAAAGCATTTTCAGACCAACTTGTCCTTCTTAAATCCATGCTCAGAGTTGAATATCTCAGCCTGACTTTGCTAAAAACATGATTTTTTTGTCATTTAAGAGCACAACCACCAAATAAAGATGACAATTTACCAGTCTTTTGTTTAAGCAATTCTCCACATGTTATTAGAAGGCAACACTTGTAAAACATTAGCAACACATTATCTAAATAACTTGCTTTTAAATCAATAAAATAAGAGTTTATCAGATTTATGGTTTTAAGTGTTTGCTGACTAACTGCAACTTGCTTGCACCACATTACGCATGGAACTGAAAGATCTGTTTTAAGTTTTTGATGCATTGGAGGATACAGGTGTATTTTAAGCTTTAAAATAAGCAAAACATTTGGGAATGTCCCATCAGAGTTTGAACACATCGTAGACTTGAACATTCCAACTTTGCTTTCAGTAAAAATATGCAAATGACCTCTGTCTAAGGTCTGTCCAAGCCTCCAGAGTCAGTCACAAATCTCCCTCATGTAATTTCAAAGTTATGTTTTCCGCTTCAACAAGATGCTAGGTCAAGTCAGCTGATTCATCTCATTGTTAGCTTAAGTCTGATTGCTCCAAATAAACATTAATTCTTAAACTTAGCTACAGTATATTCTTTCTGTATTGTTTAGACATGAATAATTGTTAGAAGCAGCCATTATTTCTGCAGAATATCAGAAAAATCAGATTGTCCAGAATATGGAACTTTGTGTGCACTTTTCATTACTGGATGCTTTTATGTTATTCAATGTACTGTAATATTTAAATAAACTTAACTTTGATATCATCATGCCAGATAAGATTTTGATCAAAGCAGCAGTGAACAAAGCTCCCATTTCACCTCTCCCGGTTGCACTCTTGCTCCCTACAGGGATCTTGTGCTACACTTGGGTCGTCCCCTTACATAAACTCAAAATGTCACTTTTCCAGTCTTGTCACACAATATACAACAGCTGGCTAGCAATGCTACCTGCCTAGCCAAATACATTTTCTATAATTTACCCAGCGCCAACTAAGCAAGTACTTTCTGAAACCTGTTTTTTGTGACTGACGGGAAATGTAATAAACTTGTCCAGTAAAGAGCAGCTGTAAAGTTAGAGCTGATGTGATGAAATACCACCACTCTGAGGTGAGGTCCCCAACAGCAGAGAATGTGTTTCAGATTTGACAACACAAAGCATGGTTTACAAAGCCTAAGTTGTCAGATGGTATCTGAAGGTTCTCAAAGGATCTGAACAAACCTTTCAAGGCATTTTGGTGGGATATTTTTGTTGCTTGGGGCAAGAAGGAGAGAGACTTGCAAGGATCATAAGGTCAGGCAGAGTTTCTCTATAGAGGAAGATATGGATTTTTTTTGGATGAAAGTCTGAAAGCCTGATTTGTCTTCATGTTTGGGGCCCAATCCCATCTGAGTAAAAGTTGATCTGATTACTGCTCTTGAATTCATTTGTAATGCAGAGCCCAATAAGGAGCACTACTCAGAGTATGTTGCCAGTGTAGCGTATATTAACTACAGGACACTTGTAAGCCACTACAATTGATTCCAAAAGACACCCCCCCTAAAAAAAAAAACCCTCTTAAAAGGTATTCAGAAAAGCTAACTGCTAATCTTTAGTAGAAGCAGAAATCAGCACATACAACTACAAGTGACTTTCACAGTTATTCCATAAATGACATTTTAGTTCAAGACCTACACTATTAGGGTACATCTACACAGCAGCGATATTTCGGAATAATGTCAATTATTCTGAAATAACATAGTGCACGTCTAAACTACAAGCCTTTATTTCAAACTAATGTTGAGCTGGAGGACTTCTTACTCTGACTCTTGGTAACCCCCATTTCATGAGGAGTAAGGGAAGTCGAAGGAAGAGTGCTCTTTTTGATAGCGTCAAAAGCTGAATTAAGTTATTTTGACTTCAGCTATGCAATTAATGTAGCTGAAGTTGCATAGTTTAATTTGACTTTAGCTCTGCTGTGTAAACATGCCCTTACAGAGCTTTGGAGCCCGTGGGCACCAAACAGGACTTGCAGTACATTCCCCAAGGCATTTTGATCTTGCTGGAACTGAGTAAAGGGCAAAATCTGCAAAAAAAAATTAGGCTATATCTAGACTGCAAGCCTCTTTCAAAAAAGTGTCTAGACTACAACCAGGACTTTCGAAAAAGCGAGCCACTTTTTCAAAAGAGAGCACCCAGGCAGGCTGGATGCTCTCTTTCGAAAAAGTACAGTTTGCATTACATAGCGCCTTTTTCGAAAGAGCACTTTCAAAAAAAGGCATTCTTCTTCATAAAATGAGGTTTTCCACTGTCAAAAGAACTGCCGCATTCTTTCAATTTACTTTCAAAAGAACGCGGCAGCAGTCTAAACGCAGGGGAAGTTTTTCGAAAAAAGGCCACTTAAAAAAAAAAAAAACCTGTAGTCTAGACACACCCCTAGTGTCTGGGAAATTTTTTGTAATTCTTTTTAACATGTTTGGACAGTTTTTATTTACAATGGCCATATCATCACCATCCAGCACTGCTACAAACTCAACCTGGTGCAAAGGTTAGTCAAAGATTAAGAAGTTGATTAACTCTGCCTCTCCTTGCCAGAGCTACTATTTTTGCAGTAATTTGAGTTTACTTTTAGGTAGGTTTCCAAAACAAAACCATTTCAAATGCAAGCTCTGTTAGCACTGGACACAGCCAGGAGAAAATCTGCCCCCTCCTTTAGACGTGTGGGGAAAAAAAATAATGAGCTAAAAGAAAATTACTAGTTTGGCTACATTGCAAGCAGTACAGGTCACCTTCTAATCTCTTGATCACTTGGCTCAACAATGCAACTTTCTCTCTCTACAATTGAATATTAATCCAGTTTAGCTGTAATTAACAGTAACAAAGTAATTACTTAGATGAAAAACATTAAAGATAACCCTCAAAAAGTCCTCCATTTGGCTGCTAATTAGGGCAGGTAACTTGCATGGCTCTCACTAACGGGCTATAACTGGTACTTACACAAGATTTTAAGAAAATATTAACAGATTACATACTATTTTGCAGTTTTGTATTCCATTAACTCCCAGCCCTTCCTACCCTCACAGCCTGAAGGTCACTTATAACAACCAGGTTTGCTTTTTGTTTTTTTAAATCTAGATTATTCCGTGGTGCTTGCTTCTCATTGGTTCTTGCATGGGCACGATTAGGAAGGGCTGTACTTTGTTCCCTCATCATGCACTATACCTTGTGGGAAAAGACACGGCTCTGCTTTTCATTTCAAAGTTATATGGTATCTTTTATGGCTGTTATAATACAACCAAACCTGGTTAGTAGCTGACTATGAATAAATGTATAGTCCATTTCTAAACTAGGGGAGACTTATTTCTCCCTTTGGCATTGTGAGTGTACATTTCTATCACAGACTCCCCTGGGGATGGCAAGATTTATCTGGTTTCCATGCTGGTTCTAAAGAAGTATGTGCTGATCACTGGAGTTTATCATGTGCTGTATCAGAAAACTGCTTAAATGCCCCAAGCCGCCTCGTCCTTCAGCTACACAATGTCTGAAGTGAATTATTATCAAACAGTAGTAAACTGTGTACATTCCCTGTAATATTAAAACATGTGACAGAAAATAACTTACATTATCCTGAGTAAATGTCCCATGAAAATTAATTGTCTGGATGACTGAGTTTAGGACTTAGTTTAAAATCAGGTCAATCAATACATGCATAATTTTATTCTGAAAAATAGAGTTGCATACCAAAACTTGAAATCTTTGCTCAGATTACCAGCTCCTCCCCCTCCCTGCACCCTATAAATGTTATTTGTCATTGTAAATCATCAACCAGCCTGGAAGACTACAGGCCTGTTCCTGACAGTTTCTTTGTTTTACACGGGTATCTCAGGGCACTTTTTTCCCCATCCCGTAAGACTGAAGATACTTCACCATGTAAGATGGGATACAACTGGAGAAATATGGCTGTGCAGAGAATTTATTTCTTCCATTGCATGCTCAGAACTCTCAACAGACAAAATACACACTTTTCACTGCCTGATTTTTCAAATCATAACAACTGTGTTGGCTTGAAGAAAAAGAAAACTCAATGTATTGTTTGTCAGAAAACATGACTAATACACATAATTTACATATTTAGCTCTTCTGACCAGGGATGTGATTTACCACACACAATGGAATTTTCTTGATTCTGGCATCCCAGGATCACTTCATATTTTACAAGCATGAATTAAGCTTTGCACACACATATGAGCTAGGGAAGAATTTTATTTATTTTAGAGGCATAGAGGTTTTGCAGTTTTTGAATGACATGTCCTACATCCCACAGTACCATGTGAGAAAGTCAAGGACAGGATCCTGTTCTCCCCACTCCCAGGCCTGTGCTCCAACCACAATGAAAGGCATTTTAGGTATTCAGTGGTGGAATCTTTTTTATCCTTTACACCAAGGACACATACACTTATCTTTAACTTATAGACCAAGGAACTGAGAATGAACATATTGCCTTGAATATCTTCCTTTTCACCTCCAGTTTGTACTCTGCCCCCTTTCCAGCTTCTAGTAGCTTTCTCTCCTTCTAATGAACAAATCCTTTAAATCACCTACAACTCTCCTCTCCTTTCCTCCCTCCCAGATATTCCATTCCATCAAATGGGATAGAGCCTCCTACTCTTCCCACCAATCAAGCACCAACAGTAGCAGCTGCTCTTGGCTTTGTATCAATTGTTTTATAAAGCTGCTCTGGGCTTTGAGTTTGTTCTCATTCCTGGTCTGCTCTCCCAGGCTACGTCTACACTGCAGAGTTTTTGTGCAAAAACAGCTGGGGTTTTTTGAGCAAAAAGCTCGCGAAGCATCCACACTACAAGCACGTTTTTGTGCAAGAAAAAGTACAGTAGATCGTCAGAAGACAGAACTTTTTGCGTAAGAGTTATTCCTCTTTCTACAGGGAATAAGCCTTTTTGCGCAAGAGCTCTTGCACAAAAAGGCGTGTGTGGATGGACACCAGGGGTTTCTTGCACAAGAAACCCCTATCGGAAAAAACACAGGTGCTCTGATGGCCATTCTTTGAATGGCTATCAGAGTTTTCTTGCGCTGGAGTGTCCATGGCGGTGTGGACACGCTCTTGCGCAAGAACTTTTTGCGGAAAATCTCTCCCATAAAAAGTTCTTGTGGAAGAAGCCTGCAGTGTAGACATAGCCCCAGTGTCATAGTCTCCCTCCTGTGAGGGATTGACAGAATAGGTTAGAAATCAGTATCAGGCAGAAACATCTCATGATGGATAGGGAAGGAGAGAGACAGATTCCTCTAAAATGGGCTAGAATTCACTAGGCAAAAGCCTGGATCTAGTCTCTGTAACTAGAAGCTCTCTGCTCCAGCACAGCACTCTTTAGCGGTCCCTTGTAACCCCAACAATTATCCAGTGACAGCCAGAATTAGGTAGGTGCCATAGGACTGATGTGATGTCTGTTTCAGCATTCCTTCAGCAGACACTAACTGTAAATACACTATGCCTGTTGCTGAGGCTACAAAGGGATTTTCATTTCAATTCACTATAAAGGATATTGTACTATATCCAAGTGGGTTAAACTTTTCAAGCAATTGGCTATAGCAATCTCATTAACACTGCATTTAGCAAATATACTGGATCTGATTTAGTGTGACCTCAGCCACAATCACCGCTTTACAACCAATCTAGGTACTTCCATGCCCACCTCACTGCTTGCAGGTAAACACATCTAACACCAACATGCAGCTGATTTGAATATGCATGTGCAAAACAAGTTTTGTCTCCATGTGCAAATTTTAAAATTGCTCCTGACACGCAGAGGTGCACGTGAGTGCACAAGGGAAAGCTCAGCTCTAGGACTAAAGTTCCTAGGCCCTTAGGCTCTGCCCTTACTACTATGTGCAAACAAAATCAAATGCAAGTGAACACACCCTATTTTGGCTATAGTGTATTTTGGAAAAGGACAACAGAACATTTGCTAGTTGGATCAAGTTGGAGCTACGTATCTACTATGCCTACTCTTTTGCTGAAGATCCTCTACCCATATACATTCCACTATATAGTGTATTCAAGATGTCGCTTTTCTTCCTGAAAAATTGCTATTTAAAATGTGCAATATGAATAAACAGTTAGATTAAGTTTCTTTTTCATTTAAAAGAGAAAATCTGCAACATGGGGGGCAAATATTATTTCAAAACACACATATATATAGTGCCATAGATTTACATGGTGCTTTACATGTTCATTATGTACTGTGACAAAATATGTCACCATGTGGAAATGGGGGGAAAAGGGCAGCTATACAATGAAATCTGGCAACTACCTGCTGCTGCTGCTATTAGAAAGAGTTTTGTGTACTGATCTGAATCAGAAAGCCTATAAAAGTTGAGGTGGTCCAGATATTCTGATATTATTGGGACCATCTTAATATTAGGAGCTTTGTCCTATACAGACAATTATATCTCCTATTTTGGAAAAAAAAAAGTGTCCCAATTTGCTCACTTGCTATCTGGTCAGTGATCACTCTAATAAGAACATCAAGAAACTTTTGTAGTACAACCATGTGCTAATACTTCTGCTATTCTATAGCCATCCATATTATTTCTCTACATATTAAGGGCAAGTATAGCTAAATCCATAGGAGGAAGGCGCTCAGAATTGATGCAAAACTCCTGTATTTCACATGAATATTGTCTTTGGTTTTAAAGATAGTGAACATCTTTCAATCTAGGCAGTCACTCACCAGGCCCCTGAGTTTCACACTGACATTTACATACAAAGCAAACCAGAACTCTTGAAGGAGGACTGACCCAATTTCACCAGGATGAGGCCAATGACAACTGATAGAGAGTAGACAAAACTTGCCCATAAGAGCATGCTCTGAATCAGTTTACAGTGGCAGTGGCAATCATCTAACCTAATTCAAACTAGGCCATGGATAAGGAATGTCCACAGGGATTGTTAAACTGTGTGAAATCAAACCATTTTCACACCTTCAAAGCTTAATTGCAAGTATGCATCTTCAAAAGGAAAAAAAATTCTTAAATTGAGTTAGCTAAAACAATTTAGCTACTACCTGAAATCCTAGTCAAGACAAGACAGTCTGTAGTTTTCACAAATGTTAAAATCTATGAAACAATCTGCCAAGGCAAAAAGGACTACTATGTCATCTAATCTGACCTCCTGTATTAACACAGACCATAGAACTTCCCTGAAATAATTCCTAGAACAGATATATCAGAAAAACATCCACTCATCTTGATTTAAAAATTGGACAATCCACTGCAACCTTTGGTAAACTGCTCCAGTGGTTAATTACTTTCAGGTCTTTTAAAATACTTGACTGTACATTATCTTGACCTGCTAATGTAAAATATGTCTAACTTTCATGGCAGTTATTTAACATCCTCTAGACATATGAATGGAATGGAGTTATTTGTTGAATATTTCTACCTTTTCTGGATTGTTATTGATAAAAGTGTACCATTTCCTTCTAGTAATAGAACACCCATTATATTTTTAAAACTCCTTCTTATTGGCCTTAATTATGTTGGCATTAGATTTAAGCTTGTGTCCTTTGGTTCTCTTATCAACTTTCTACAATTCCTAGATTCTGGTGAATATTAATTACCTTATACTTCCTCTTTCTCCCATACATTGTATTATATTTTACAGCTGTCTTCACTTCCCCTTTAAACGAGGTCAGCTTTAAACCAATATGTACTTCTTCCTTGATTATGACTTTTTTAACATCTAATAAGTGTTATTACATAAATTTCAAGTTATCTTCATTTTTCTAATTAAATTCTTCATCTCAGCTGATTTGGATCTTAATTGTTTTCAGCTCTGACAAATTGGTCCTTTTAAAAACAAATTATTACTGGATCAAATCATGATCATTGTACTAAATTTGCAAAATTAAAAAATTAATAGTAACTAACCTGTCAACATGAGATGTTAAAATTCCCCCGTGTTGGTTGTCACTTTTTTGTGTTAGGAAATTGTCATTCATAATATTTAGAAATACCAAGCTAAAAACTGTGGAGGAATTTAGGCTCTAATGACCAGGGCTGGATTAACCATTAGGCTAATAAAGCTATGACCTTAGGCCATCCCATTGTTTAGGCTCTCCTGCTCCTGCAGGAGGCAGGACCTAGCTGTGTGAGTGGCAGGGAGTGAGCATGCTCAGATAGACTTGCTGGAGCCTGGAGCACTCCCGCCAGCAAGACAGTGATGGAAGGGGAACAGCAAACAGCAGGCAGCGTTGGTAGGAATCAGGGGGAGGGTTCATCCCCCCCCTTCTGCTCTTCCTAAATGGAGCCAGGGAGTGGCTCAGGAAGTCCTGCACCAGTGAGGGGTGCACCCCCAGTAAGCACCCCTTTCACTGCCTGCTGCTTAGCAACCTGCACAAGAGCTACAGGACCCTGGCTAGGAACACGCCCACCTTCTCTTGCAGCACAGCGCCCCAGTCGGGTCTTACTGCATCAGCACACCAAGGAGCACCGCCTTACTTTCACCTCTGATTTCATTCCACAAACTGGAGCTAAATAAGCCTGACGTTAATCTTTTTTTTTCTCCTGGACCAACTCAAACTAACTTCTTTCCAAGTGGAAAATGTTAGCTAAGCATGGAATGGCTGTGATTTGAGAAGGAATTGCTTTGCTTTCACAAGGGTATCAGCTTGTATTAGCTAGCTTGAGTAAAGTACACGTCTTTTTCATCGCGAAGACAAGGCTCAAAATCAATTCAAGTTTGAGCAAAACTATGGCCATGTTTGCTCAAATTATTGTGAGCCTTGCCAAGAATAATAAAGTCTCTAATAAAACCCATTACCAGGTAAGCTTTTCATGGATTCATGTTTCAATGCAAATATTTCATCCAGTTCCAGATACAAAAGTTGCTTTATAACACATCTAAGTTTGCTAGAGTGTGAATCTGCACTAGCCTGCTATGCAGTAATTGTCTGCATGGAACCTGCTGTGCACATAACCATTCCCTAGTGTTGTTTGATCCAGTCTCATTTCAAGGCAGGGTAGATAAAAGGGCTCCAGGGAACTGTTGGATGCATCAGAGGGTCCAAAATGTACAGCTACTGCACCGTGGATTCAGACCCCAGCTTGCTGTGAACTACATGTAGGCAAGGCCCTCAGTCTATTCACTAGGCCTTACTTCCCCCTTTGCTTGAATGGAGACATTTTCCATATCTAGCCAGCAGGTGAATGTGCAACAAGAGCGTACAGGTTACTTCTAGTGTATGGATTCTTGAGCCATGGGACAGAGACAGTGGAAGAGTTACTGTGGTGATGGTCTCAGGTTGCTAAGGAGGTCCATCTCTCAACACTGCACTGCAGCTTTTCCCGTGGGAGTCATTGCTGTCTCAGATTCATTATCACTCTCTCAGCCACAAAGTAAGTGCAGCAATATAGTTGTTGCTACACTATCAAGAGGGGAAACAGAATCACAAAAGGAGGAGTTTAGAATAAATAAGGGAGGGGAAAAAAAATAATCACAAAATCAGTCTGCCCTCAGCTTTCATTCTCCCTTTGCAAATATGAACCCTGAACTGCCATTTCTATCACCTTTTCACTTTGTTTTCAAGTAAACACAAAGTTCATCTGACATCCTAAAAATAAAAAAGTCAGAATAAAAAAATCATGAGTCAGGCTCACCAAAAGTCATGAGATTGGCTTTAAAATAATGAGATTAAGTAAAAAAAAAATTAGATTTAGTGAAAAATATATTTGCCTCATGCTTTTGAGCAATAAAAGTGCACTGGGGGGTGTCACATTTTGAAGATATGTTCACAGCCACAAGGACTAGAAGTTACTTTTTCTTTAAAAGTGAAGACTGAAATAATCACATAACCACTTGACCTCAGAAGTTGTGGTTTTAAGAAAAACACTAATTATGAGATCATAAAATCATGAGAGGTTCTAGAGGCGATCCGGGCAATTACAGACCGGTAAGTCTAACTTCAGTAC
>CM057846.1:41663346-41674967 GCA_030068395.1 Apalone spinifera | reverse complement strand
GGACATTTTTTTCAAAGTGGCAGCTGAGAGGTAACAGCAGCCCCACCCCCTCTGCCTAGAGCGAGCCCTGGCAGCAACCCACCTGCCTATTGGTCAGCCCCCGGGCCTTGAGCCAATTGCAGTATTGAAGAGGGGCCTCCATATGCTTCCAGCAATGGCGGGAAAGCCACTTCTTAACACAGTGCCAAGCTCCGTGCAGCCCCGGGGAGAGGCGTTGGTCTCTCATCTCTTCCCTCCCACAGTACTTTAAAATCTTCTCCTGGAGGAAAGGTTATCTCATGGAAAGTTTGGTTGCGGTAGGTCTTATAGTGTCCAAGTCATTAGAGCACAAACATACAAACCTTCTCCTTTATATATTAGATTATCTGAAAATATATAAACAAAAAAGAAGTATTTGTTTTCATGTGACTTTATTAAGCATATAATAACAACAGTTTCCTTGGGCTCGAACAAAAATACTAATTCGATGTTGCATTATAAAGCCAACCTTCCTGCATTTAACTCCTCATTTACATCAATCTGTAAATATGGGACACTTCCAGCCCATTCAATTAGCCTCATTAGCACTGGTACTACAATTGACAAGTACATTCCCCCAGCCCTCCCCACATTTCTGTTTCTTTAGCTGATTCCAGCTAATCTGAAGAAGTGGGTTTTGCCCATGAAAGCTCATGATACTATATACATTTTGTTGGTCTTATAGGGTATATCTAGACTACATGCCTCTGCTGGCAGAGGCATGTAAATTAGACTACCTGACATAGTCAATGAAGCGGGGGATTTAAATATCCCCCGCTTCATTAAAATAAAAATGGCCACCGTGCTGTGCCAGCTCAGCTGATAGTCAGCACATCGTGGCAGTCAAGATGCGGATCGGTCAACGAGGAAAGCCTTTGCCGACTGATCCCTTATGCCTTGTGAAACGAGGTTTACAGGATCGGTCAGTAAAGGCTTTCCTTGCCGACCGACAGGAGTGGCCCGAGGCCGGCTGTAGCAGCTGGCGCCCCAGGCGGCAGGCGCAATCGGCGCCCCCGCTTGCACAGCCGTAAATGGCTGTGACGTAATCATCAGGCGCCCAGGCACCCCGTGACGTCATCATTGGGCGTCCCGGGTCAGTGATGCCCTAGGCGACTGCCGAGTCTGCCTAGGCTCACAGGCCGCCCCTGCTAACCGATCCACGTCTTGACTGCCACATTGTGCCGACGATCAGCTGAGCCAGCATAGCGCAGTAGCCATTTTTATTTTAATGAAGCGGGGGATATTTAAATCCCCGCTTCATTGACTATGTCGGGTAGTCTAAATTACATGCCTCTGCCAGCAGAGGCATGTAGTCTAGACATACCCTAAGGTGCTACAGGTTCGTTGATTGCTAGCACTCAAAGGTTAGGAAATGCTAGAATTAAGGTTGCCTGTTCAAGCTTAATTTGTCCTTCTGAGCATCTGCCTTAGGATACAGTCTTTAGTTACATGATCACATACTATTCCTTCCCCCTACACACACACAGAACTCCTGCTTATTCAGGACACAGAATTACTCCTGATGAAGTTAATTATTTTAGACAGGAGTTTGAATAGAGTGCAGTAAATAAGAGACAAAATCATACAATGGAAAGAACACAATATTGAGTAGATGGTCATTAAGGGAGCAGTGCCCAGTCCATGCATTCTATGAGGCAGAGGTCCTGTAGAAAAATTGTTTGTGATCATGCAATTAAAAGACTGTATTACCATATGGCACATGAACAAGGGGGATGAATTAAAATTTCTCAGGGAAATTTATTTACTGACAGCTGATAAATCTTTAAGGAATCTTGGATTTGATTCTGTGATCTGGAGTGGAATGGGTTCCAGTGGGCACAGACTTTTCTGCTTGCTCCACCTAACCTACCCCTTTCTTCCCATTCCCTCCAATCTGTCCAATCTCTTCCATAACCCTGACTCCCTAATTCCCATTATCACCTAGCGAGTCCTAGTCTTCACTCTTCAGGCTTCTCATCCCAGTCTCTGTCTCCTTGTCCAGCCAGTTCTAGTCTCAACCTTCAAACTACCCGTCTTCTCTCCTACTCTAAATCCCAGTCTTCTCCTCCCAGTCCCATTTTGCTGCCAGCTATTCTTCTTTGTCCCCTCTTACACACAAGGGTTGGCTTGGAGTCTCCCAGAATTGGGCTAAATCTCCCAAAGGCTCCTAAAGCCAAACCAGGACACCAGCCCCTCAGGGTGTGTTTACACAGCAAAGTTATTTTGGAATAACAGACACTATTCCAAAATAACTTTTCAAGAGTCTACACAGCAAAACCACTATTTCAAAATAATTTCAAAATAAGGACCAGCTTATTTCGAGTTCTGTAAACTTCATTCTATGAGTAATAGCGCCTATTCCGAAATAGCTATTTCAGAATAGGGGCTGTGTAGACAGGGAATAGGGGCTATTTCTAAATAGGAGGCCTCCAGTCCTTCCCAGGATGCCCTGCTGGCTGCTATGTCCACACACAGGAAAACTCTATCCCCCCCTCCCCTGGAGCCCTTAACACTACAGACTCTGCAACAGGGTTTGTGGCTTGCAGCAGGTCTGACAGCCCTGAACCACCCTGTAGCTGTCCCTGACTACATTTAGGCCACAGTGAGTCACACTGATAGTGCCACCTAGACCTCCACTGCTCCCCAGAGCATTCAGACAGCTCCCAGGAGTCTGCCAGGGGCCGCAAGAGATGTGTGCCTTCCTGGTTTGGTGTGGAGATCCTGGACCTTATTGAGTTTGGGGGGATGAGACCAACCTCCAGGATCTCCGCACCAGATGCAGGAATGCAGACATGTATGGCCAGATGGCAGACAGCCTGGCCTCCAAAGGTTATATCAGCACACAAGATCAGGTACGGATGAAGGTAAAAGAGCTCTGCCAGGCTTATGCCAGGGCCAAGGAGGGCAGCTCCCAATCTGGGGCAGACCCCCACACCTACCCTTATTTTAAGGAGCTTGACCGCATCCTGGGGGGCAGGGTAGTCTCTCCTCCCCCAGCCCCTCCCGCAGTTATAGACTCCGGGCTGGAGACTCCCATTGTCATCCTCGCTGGGGGAAGAGGTGACGGCAATGAGGAGGACCAGAATCTGGACGAGGCCAGCCTCAGCACGTAGCTAACCCAGGAGTCCTGAAGCCTCCCTGTGGACGTGTCCCAGGCATCATCCGAGGCCGGGGAAGGAACATCATGTGAGTGCCATCACTTTCCCTTCATACAGGGAGTGGAGGGGATGGCCAGGTGGGGGGAACTAGGCACTTCATGCTTGGCCCTTGCTGGCCGCGGATCACGCAGCAACCTGTGCATGTGGGAGCATGTGCTGTGCCACTCCTAGGCACATGGCCCCAGGAGGCTGCAACAGAGGACCCTGGAGCTATTGGCCACAGGGTGTCTGGAGAGGCCTGCTATGCTCCAGACCTGAGTGTGGGACACCCTCCTTCCACTAGCCACCTCTAGAAGGGAAAGGGGGGAAAGGAAAAGGAAAAGGGAAGGGAGGGGTAAGTGGAGGGACAGCAGTGAGGGGTGAAGCAAAAGCCTCCAGTGGGGCAGACCAGGGTAGAGTGTCACTGGCCCCCCAGGGAGAAGCTCTCCCTTAGGGCCTCCCGGATGCACACAGCCCTGCCTAAGCAGTCAGCCTTGGCCTCCCACCCTGTCAGGAAGGCCTCCCCCTTCCTTTCGCACACACTGTGCAGAACACAGCATGCAGCCACCACATGCGGGATGTTGTGCCCCCCGAAGTCCAGGTGGGTGAGGAGGCATCTAAAACACACCTTCAGACAGCCAAAGGCACCCTCGACCACCATCCAGGCCCTGCTCAGTCTGGCATTAAATACCTGTCGTGAGGGGTTGAGGTGGCCCATGTATGGCTTCATGAGCCTTGGCTGCAGAGGATAGCCTGCATCCCCCACCAGGCAGATGGGCACGTGCACATACCCAACCTTGATGATGCAGTCAGGGAAGAAAGTTCCAGCATGCAGCTTCTGGAACATGCTTGAGTTCCTGAAGACACGTTCATTGTGCCCCTTCCCTGACCACCCGACATATGTCCATTAACTAACCCCAGTGGTCAGTCATGGCCTGAAGGACCACCAAAAAGTATCCCTTTTGGTTTATGTAGCTTGATGCCCAGTGCTCGTGGCACGGATGGGGATGTGGGTCCGGTCGATAGCCCCCCTCAGTTGGGGAAGCCCAGGGCACCAGTTCCCTTGAGGACAGTGTCTACATCTGCCAGGTGGATGACTCTGTGCAGCAGGATGCTGTTGATGCCCTGACCACCTGCAGAAGGAGACAAAGAAACAGAATCACAGGGGTGCTAGGGCACCCGCAAGTTCCCCCCGCTCCCTTCTCCTAGTCTCCCTCTCCACCACTCACCAGGAGCAACCCCCTGCAATCACGCCCACTCCTGGCAGGGCTTTGTGAAGGTGGGATAGAATAAACCCTCTCAGGGAGGGGGCTTGCACTCCCAATGAGGAGTAACGGTAGTCCGAATTAGGGGCTTTAGTTCGAACTACCTAGTCCATGCCATGTGTAGCCGTGGACAGGAAGTTCGAACTACCGGGCATTTAAAAATGGCGGCGCCTGGGAACATGCAAATAAAGCCTGGGATATTTTAATCCCAGGCTTCATTTGCAAGTTTGAATGACTACATTAGCCACCCTAGTTCGAACTAGGGTGGCTAGTGTAGACATACCCTCAGAGAGGTAAGCAAGGAAGCAGGGAAACCTGAGAAATGGCTGTCCGGAGGGTGACGGGGGGAGGTCCCTTTAAGCAGGAGCCTCAGATAGCCTCAAGCATTAGCCACATGAAGTAACTACTGACCTGAACTGATTCTGGGTGGCCTTCAGCATCCAATCAGTGTGGACGCTCTATTTCGAACTAGCTAAGTGCTTTTTCGAAACGCATTTTGTGTGTATACGCACTATTTCAAAATAAGCTATTCCGGAAAATCTCTTCCAAATAGCTCATTCTGAAATAACATTGCTGTGTAGACATAGCCTAAAAGTCCAGAGGCACTGTGGGCTAAGGCAGGCTTCCTGCTTTCCCTGGACCCATACTGCTCCCAGAAGTGGCTGGCACATCCCACCCTATGGCCTGTAAGTGGAGGGGCAGAGGGTTGGTCACACTTCCCTCACTCCAAGTGACGACTCTGCAACTCCTATTAGCTGGGAACTGTACCGCCAACTGGGACTCAGAGCCACCCAAGGTAAATATGCCATAAAAGAGGAATTGCTTTGCAACCCTGTTCTAAGATTCTTATCTTGCTCCTTGAACTCCCTTGGAGTTCAACAGCACTGGGTCTTAAGTTACTATTGCTGTTCCTGAAGCACAGACTTAACTTTTCATTGATTTCCTATCAAAATGACAGTTGCCTCAAGTGGAGATTTGTAATCTTCTATGTGTTGCAAAACATGGTCAGGTGAAGGAGAACGGGAGAGGGGTAGGCATGAAAACCTTCAAGGCAAAAGTCTTGACTTATCTTTGGCCAGGTAGGCAACAGTCACATTCACAATATGGAGAATATGAAAAAGGGAGTAGGTTTAAGTTACCTACTTCATGAAATTCACTAGAAATAGATATTTAAGTGACAATGTAATTATTCTTTAATCTTAATAAAATACACACCAAAGAGGATACATGTGCACCT
This sequence comes from Apalone spinifera, assembly GCA_030068395.1. Lineage (NCBI taxonomy): Eukaryota > Metazoa > Chordata > Testudines > Trionychidae > Apalone > Apalone spinifera. The sequence goes on along the minus strand of CM057846.1, from coordinate 41,669,310 downwards.
CCTTTCTTCTCTCCATTTGTAATGGAAGGTCCCACCAGAAATCTCTCATCCTATTTCGGTTCTCAAAGCCTGCAGAATCAATGTACCTAAATATATTAGTCCTGGCCATATATTAGTCCTGGCCAGCTGAGCCAGTATTTTGCTCTGCTGACTAGCCTATGGGAACCTGACTTATGGTCTCTTGTATGCATTCAGATATCATATTTTCCCCTGATTTTTTATGGAGTTTGGTTGTTCCCCAAGCCCTGTAGATAAAATAATATGCTAAATCCTTAATTTAAGAACAAGCTTTTCAGAAAGCATCAATCAAAACTTAAAAACCTGAGGACCCCATTCAAGAGAGCATTTAAGCATGTGCTTAAATCTATCCTACCTTATTTAAGACAAGTCTTTACCACATGCTTAATTTGAATCATGTGCTTAAATTCCATAGACTTTGATGGCCTTAAACACTGACTTCAAAATTTACTGAATAGGAATGGTATCCTGAATTGATGCATTAATAAAGTCAGGACATGAACACCAATTGTAAATGTTTCTTGTGGACCATTAAACTCACATACATTACATTTGCAAGCATATTTGACATTCAACACACTACGAGTCTAGGTATAAGAAAGTGCACTCCCATTAATGAAATAACAAAGGAGATGTATAAAAAAATCAGAATGGTTGCACTTATAAAACAGATCTCAGTTTGTCAACATTAGTTTTTACTTGTCTGATAATAAATTGGAGAAATATTGATGAGCAAGAACTGTAGGTAACCTGTATTTACTGCTGGTATTTCCTAAAGTAGCTCAAGCTAGAATTCATTGGAAAATTTGCTGCAAATGCTGCTTGTTTTCTACCTGGTGCAATTAGATTAGGAGTACACAGTGGCACTAGAGTCTCACAGCTCTGCTCTAGTAACTCAACATAACCTGTGCCTAAGACACTGAGCTACATAAAAACCTGATGCGGTGCAGGAGAATAGGCAAGGAAAAGAATCATAGAACCAGATTCTGATCTCCATTACATCTAGTAAAACCAGATTAACTTTATTAGCTTTGTTGTTAGAGCTTATGGTATAACAAAGGTTTCTTTGTCTTCCATGTCAGGTTTTTAAATCCTTTAGATTTCTGTTTAGAAAATATCTGACCGCTTTCTCCCTAAGACTTTACAAAAGTAATAGTTATCCTTTATACACTGTGTTAAACACACATTTTATAAACCAGGAAGGAAAAAGTTATAAGTATTCTGACACTGCTAAGACAATTCAATCACAGCATTAAAAACATTCAATTTTAGGATCAGAATGTATTGGTAGTCAAGGGCTTTTCTGCACTGGAGGCTGCAGGCCTGCATTCCATTGTAACCACCCTGATGCAAACCCCTAATGCACGTAGACAAAATTGTTATAAGCTACAATTTGCATCAATACACTTTACTCTGGTTTTAAGCAGGGGAGAGCTCCACTGGTGCAAGGGTAACTTTTCGTTTGCATTAAGTGCATTGATGTAGCTGTTGCAAGGAAGCTCAGAGTCACTGCAATGGGGTGGGGAACCACCAGTGTAGATAAGATCAGAAGAAAGTAGGACTAACTACTGTACTAACACAAAGGGCCCATTGTCCATTCATCATCCTTTGAATAAACCAACAAGAGTTTACCTTACATAAAGAAAGTGTTAAATTGTTGACAAGGCTGTTAAATGTGAAGTAGGTACCCTGATCAGCAGCACCTGGTAAATTATATACATCCAAACTTCTATTCACCTGCTCCAGTTCCCACTGAAGTAAACTACTCCACATTATCTTCATGGGAACATAGATGCAGCTTACCTACTTAAAAAAAGGTTAAAGCCTTATTTATAACAACCAAAATCTTATGCATGTGGAACCAATAAGTATTTTGGCCAATTCCTTGCTCTTTTTTTTTCTTTTTTCCATTTTTCTATTTCAAGGAAAGGGAGAAACAATTCTTATTCCTTGCTTTTCTCCATGCCTGCAGTGATGGCAGCCAGGGCTGGTCCTAACCAATTGGCGGCTCCAGGCAACTGCCCAGTCACCCATAGGGTTGCCAGATGGTTTAAAAAAAATACCAGACAAAAATTTGTCAAGCAAAAACAAACAAACAAACAAACAAAAGGGTTGGGGAGTAACCAGGGAATCCTGGGGGGAGGATTCGGAAGGTTGGGCCGAAATGTGGTCGCAGCCCACCCCTAAGACTGGCTCTGGTGCCAGCTACTGCTGCTTTGCTGGCAGAATCAAACTGAATGACATATGTGCTTCACTCCAGTAAAATAACTCTGCCATTCCATGAGTAATCAGTAGTTCTGTTTACAAAGTTCTTGTTTTGGTTAAGATAGCATCAGAGGGGACTCTATTGAAGAGAAAACATCCATAGCACAGTTAAACATTTATTTTCATATTGTTGGTTTTTGTGGTTTTCTTTTCTGGCTGGGACCTTTAGAAATAAATATATAATACTGCCAGTTGTGTACAGCTAACTAATTATGGTCTGAATGTTTGATTCAACTTTTAGTTAGTTGCACAGATGACCATTGGAGAACAGCAGATATTTTCACAGGCCCATATAGCACACTTTACAAAAATGGCACCTGATTTAATGTACCCAACTTTCAGTTGCAGTCATAAAAGAGATTTTCACCCTACTGTCATTGAAAGTCAGTGAAAATTACATACAAACTCCTTTTTGTGCCTTTGAGAGTGCCCCCTCAGATGTGATTTTCAGAGGAGTTTAAATTTACACTCCCATTGTCTATAACGAAGTAGGGCACATAAAAGCTTTGAGAAATACAAAGTCAGTGGCCACTGAAGAAAATATGAGCAGACCAGAAATGGAAAGGATCTAATCTCTCATCTGTTCAAAAGCTTTTGGTTTCTATTACAAATAATTGTAATATTGTCCATTATGGCTCATTCATTTTAAAACATTATGTATCTATAGAGTCCTAAAGCAAGATCTATTTATTTAACCATAGATCTTATTAGCATCTTTTAAAATAGCCACTGAAATTTTCCAATTCTAATTGTATTTGTAAAAGTAAATGGGGTCATACTTCTAACTCTCTTCAATAATTTTCAGCTCATGATGTTCATAGTAGCCCTGGTTAACTAGTAAATTGTTAGTCTAATATTATTTGTTCATCATTTACTCTCATTTGGCAAAAAGTCTAAGGTTCAATCCTGCAAAAACTTACATATATGAGTAACATTATATCAGTGACTACTCCCACTGACTTCAACAGAATGACTCACAGGTGCAAAATTGTTCATAGGATTTTGCAGACGTAGACTTTAAAACGTCATATGTGTTGCATTTTAAGAATTCAGAAAAATCAAATTATTACGTTAAAAAACAAACGATATAATACCAGAATTCCCTACAGTTAAAATTGTCTTCCATTTGTAATGTTGTTTTTCCATTCCTCATAACCATTAATAATAAAAGCTGAAGGCAGAGGAGAGAAAACCTTGGCTATTAAACAGAAGACTCTTTCAGCAGTTGATAGTGATGTAAATTCACAGAAAAAGAGAGAGAAAGAGAAAGAGGCTATGTCTAGACTATGGAGTTTTTCTGGGGTACCGGATGTATCCCAGAAAAACTCTGCTGCATCTAGAGAATGTGTCTGATATTCAAACATTTTTTGTGGAAGAGCAGACACGCTCTTTCGGAAGCCCCTGTATTCCGTATTTTATGAGGAATAAGGGCTCTTCTAAAAGAGGTTTTTCCAATATTTGGCCCAGTGTAGACAGGCCAAATTTCGGAAAAGCCTATTCCGAAAAAACAATCAGAAAAAGGCACACAAATTATGCAATTTGCTTACCTTTTTCTGAAAAAAAGCGGCAGTACATAGCCAGAGAGAGAGCAAAATTTGCACAGCATTTAAGACACAGCAAGCCTCAAGATGTATAGCTGAATAATATTTTGCCACCATGTCTTCTGAGTTACAGGTGTAACTACAAATATCACAGAATCTGAGTCCTATTAAACACCAAAGGAGACTAAAGTGACACAGGACCTGATCCTGCACCAGTTCAATCAATGGAGTTTTGACAGTCAATTCAATAGGAACAGGTCACCATAGCTAAGAGGGGGCACTGTGGCAAACAAGCATTGACATTAACCCAGATTTTCCTCTGCTATTCTTTAAGGACTAATATGATTATAGATCTGCTCAAATGCAGTGATATAATTATTTCAGGAGCAGAACTAGACAGCTCTACCGATTCCTTCAATCTCTCTCTATATATTTTAGAAGTATCTGTCTCTGAGTCCATCTGTCTGTCGGTCTGCGAGTCCATTTGCTCAAGAACTCTTTCTAAGTGGTAACAACTAGGACCACCAAATTTGATATGCAGCTTCTTCTTCTCCTAACTTACAGCAAGGTCTGGGTCGGCTTGTGTGCCTGTAATTTGATTGTTTTCCATAACATGGAAAGGAAAGGGGTCTGATCAGAGGGATGCAATACTGCATAGTCACCACTGAAGGCAGTGAACACAAGGAACAGCTGTACTGCAGAGTGACCACTGGGAGCAGCCACACCAGGAAGTGCAAGTGGCCAGCTACTGATGGGGGTTACCATCCACTGGCCCAGGTGAGTGGCCTCCCTACCCCAAATATTATCCACCCCAGTCCTCAGCCCCAGTGCTGGTCCCATTACCATGGGCCCCCATGGATCACCCCCAAGGCCAGGCAGCGCAGCCTCAGTCCACCCCGCCACCCCAAGACCCACAGGCACCCCCAACACTACTGGGCCACGCAGCATGGTTGATCAGCAGGTCTGAGCAATCCCTCCTCCACTTCCAGAACCAGGGAGCGCTAGTGGGAGTCCTCTACAGCCCATCTCAGCCTCGGGCTGCCCTCCCCCCCCCCCCACCAGCACTCCACAGGCACCTCCTCCCAGCCCTCCTGTCTGGCCCTGTGCCAGGCCTGGGGAGTGCTAGCAGAAGGCCTGTGTGGCCCCTAAGTTTTCTAGTATATTAATATAACAACACAAATTAGAAAAATTCAGTAAAATAAAATCTGCCAAAGATTATGCCCAAGAATGAAGGATTTTCCACATAGCATAGAAAAGATACCTAGACATTCTAAAGCAACAAAAAATGCTACAAGAGCCATCTGCTTTGTGGAAGCAAGGAAGGAAAAGAGAGAAGAAAATTATTTTTGTAAAATACATATTTCACAATGTTTCTAAAGCTAATTCAGCAGCAATGATCTGTAAACTTTTCAAAGTGGTGCCTTCTTTCATAGCCTATAGTCTTGCTTCATAATCCTACGTGTATTAAAGCCCTCCAGAAAGCACCAGTTTGTGAGTGGTATATATAAAGTACTGTAGGCCACATCCTTATTTGGAGTAAATTCGTGTGGCTCCATTGACTTCAGTGGAGTTGCACTGATTTGCAACAGCTTAGGATCTGGACCACTATTTTTAAAAGCCATTTTCACTGTGTCCAACCTTCTGGAGTCTTTTGGTCAGTAAATTATCTGCAATATAGTTAAGAGAAATTTTCTTATTTAAATATGTGTCCATATCTGGACCAGGCAGATTGAAAAGGTTTTATTTACTATACCAGCTTAACATGCCCACATTTTCTTTGCTTTTGATTATATTATGAAAAACTACAGTATGAACTGGTAAGGATCTCCTATTACATCTTGTCCAAGATAAACATATAAAATAGATGTAGATTTGTGAATTAGTTTGGGACTTCGTGAGAACATACACTCAATTTAGTCTTTCATAATTCTTTTGCATAAAAATAATTAGAGTTTTGCTGTAAGTGTTATCAACATGCATTTGATTTTTCTTTTTGAAACACAGACTGCTTCTTGGTTATTAACTTTTTGTCTAATAGATATGTATTGCTCCAGGCACTTTAAGGGACTTGCTGATAAGTCTATATGGGTATGTCTACCCTAGCCCCCTAGTTCAAACTAGGGAGGCTAATGTAGGCATT
>CM057846.1:41592114-41606659 GCA_030068395.1 Apalone spinifera | reverse complement strand
TTTGGTTGTGGTAGCTCTTATAGTGTCCAAATTATTAGTGCACAAACTTACAAATATTCTCCTTTATGTATTAGATAGGGTGGTACTTGGACAGATGTGGTGGAAGAAAATCAGATTCTCTGTCTATGTGGGGCACAGGCTGGCAGTTAGGGAGGTGGTGGGCGAAGGGTGGGGAGGAGCGGGGCACTGTCTGTGTGGGGCACAGGGTAGCAGTTGGGGAGGTGGCAGGGAAGTGGGGGGTGGTGGCTGTAAAAGAGCCGACCCCGCTGCCTTTCCTCCTTCTCTTTCTCTCTCCCCCTTGTGTCTGGCCTGGCGCCAGTTTTAACCGTCAGCGCCCTTTTCCACGCCGGCGTGCCTGCTGGCACCCCCTGGTCTCCCCAGGTCCACCTGCCCACCGGTTTGTACACCGGCTGAGGCGCACCTGCGCCCTGAGGGCGGTCGTCCGCGCGCCGCCTCTGCACAAGCATGACAGGACCAGAACAGCAGTGGCCTGGGAGCGCATTGCCGCTGGCAGAGCTAGTGCAGGGGGAGGGAGAGTGGGGCCCCCGTCATACTCTCCCACAGTACCTTAAAACCTTTTCCTGGAGGAAAGGTTATCCCATGCAAAGTTTGGTTGAGGTAGCTCTTATAGTGTCCAAGTTATTAGAGCACAAACATACAAACTTTCTCCTTTATACTGTATATTAGATTCCACACAACTGAAAAAAGAGGTCAACATGACATATCCAGTAGATAGCTGCACTTAAAACTTCATTATACTGGACCTCAAACCTCAACTAAAAAAAACAAACAGAACACATATTTACCTTAATCCTGCAAACCTCAAATCAGGTGAAAAGTATTAATTTGCATTTTGTTTGATTAAAGACTGAAAGATATGGCCTGTTGATATAAGAACAGCAGCACAAAATAGGGAGGTTTAGCAGTCATGCATTCCCTCTACTTTCTGGAAGATTCTTCCAGAATAGGATAATGAGATCCCTTCTACAGAATTTTTTAAACATCTGATAGAATGAGAAGATAAAAGCTTTACTACAGTATTACATGGGATGGTTTAAAAAAGTCAAGAATCTGGATTTTATTCTGTTGATTCCTTCTGTTCATCCCATTAAATCCTAGAAGACATAACAGAGTTTTTGATTAATACTGTAGCATCATCTGAGTTAAAAAAATGTGACCACTCCCTTATGTTAGTGTTCATGACAAATCTTGTACAATACATGCCAGAGTTGTTGACTCGAGTCCCATGACTTGAACTTGAGTCCAACTTAAGTCGCCTAGGTGACTTGACTTGAGACTCAACTGGGGTTCATTGTTTGTGACTTGAGACTCGACTTCAGACTTGCTAATTTTGTTAAATCGACTTGGTGAAAAAATTGTCCGAAAATGCTGATATTGATGGCTTGTACAAAAGTGACTTGACATTTTTTAAATTAAGACTTGAGACTCGACTTGGGACTTGACTCAAAAGTGACTTTAGGGACTCGAGACTCGACTTGGACTTGACAATGACGAGTTGAAGACAACACTGGTACATGCAGAGAAAAGTAGATTTGTTCACTGAAGTGAAACAGAGAAGTCCTGTTCTAAGTAAAGGTGCAGAATGCCCATTGTAGAGACATTTCAAAATTGCCTGGGGGAAAAATACAAATTTCTTTGCTGATGGAGAAGAGGGTCTGGAGCATGGACTTCTAGGTGGCCATTTTAATGTGGTAATTCTGCTTCTTCTCTCTGTGCTTTTGGTATGTTGTCTCAGAATGTGAAAGCAGACTGCTATTTTAGTTTTTTTGGAGGGAGATAGAAAAATGTTCAATAATCTAATTTTGTTCACCCATTTTCCATCAAGGAAAGAGCTAAGAGCCCAGAAGAAAAGCAACACATTAACCACTTAAGTTATTTGTATGTTTGACTGGGAATTTCCTCAGGCTGTCAAGACTAAAGAGCTTCATATAAAAATCTAATACATAAAAACCAGAACTTGTTGGATAGGTTTAAATAAACTTTTGAAGGTATACCCTGACAGCAGTGTATACTAGAGGACACTTTAGTAGCATATATTTTCCTATCCACCTATGTTTCTGAGTTATATTTCAAATAAAACTGTGAGACAGATTTATTATGAAGCTCTGAGATGTGGCTAGATTTATGAGGACATATCTAAACCATGCAAAACTTCTTTGAATTTAACATTACATTTTTGGAGATGTTTAACCCCAAAATTCAAAGTGAAACTTTAAAAACACTCGACATTCAAAATGGAATGGGCAGATCAAAACCAGAGTTTCACCTATTAATAGTTTTCAAAATTCACATCTAAGGCTAAGTCTAGTCGGCAGGCTTCTTGCGCAAGAAGTTTTTTGCGGAAGAGATCTTACGCAAAAACTTCTTGGGTAAGAACGCGTCCACACTGCAAAAGCACAGCGGAAAAGTGATGCGCTTTTATGCAGGACAGTGTCCAGACTGCATGGATGCTCTCTCGCAAGAAAGCTCTGATGGCCATTAACAGAATGGCCATCAGAGCACCTGTGCTTTTTCTGCTTTTTCTTTTTGTGCAAAAAACCCTGTTTCCGGTTCACACACACCTTTTTGAACAAGAGCGCTTGCGCAAAAAGAAGTTATTCCTTGTAGAAAGAGGAATACCTATACCTCAAAAACCCTGCTATTCTGTCGATTCACTGTAAATCTTCTTGCGCAAAAACACGCTTGAGGTGTGGACGCTCCGTGGGTTTTTGCACAAAAACCCTGTAGTATAGACGTAGCCTAAGAGAGCTGCATGAAGCTGATTACAGCTGCTCTCATTTTTAATAAGAAGAGGCAACAGCATAAAAGTGTTTGATTTCAGTTTATTAGCCTGGAGCATTGCATGCTAGAACCTGTAGTCTCTGTAGACCAGAGAACAATATAAAAATTAAAGATGACCTTCAAGGGGGAAAATGAGGAATATTTGGTAATTCACATCAGTATGAAGCATAATGAGAACCTGAATTCTTTAGCCTGTTTTAGATGTAAGCATCCAACACCCAGAATGGGATTGCTTCTCATAAAACCATACAGAAAAGAGACAGAATCACTACGCAAGTAAAAGGGGCTGGCTGGGGGCACACACCTCTGTCTGAGACTGCCCCAATCCCGAGCTTCCCACCATCAGGCACCTTTAGGGAGGGTGGGGTGAGACTAAAACCCCACATTAGTACAGGAACATTACTGACTGTTTCCCTTCATCAGGCAGTTTGCTGCACTTCTCACTCTTGCTGGAGAGCACAGGCAAGGCCGGCTTTAGGCCAATTCGGCCGATTCCCTGGAATTCGGCCCTGCACTTAAGGGGGCCCCGCTCCCGGGTGTGCGATGCATATGCAGTGCCACCCCAGGTACGCGACGCCCCGAGTGCGCGACGCATGTGTGGGGCCCCGGGCGAGCTGCGCATGCGCAGTGCTGTCTGGGATGTACGACGCATGTGCGGGGCCCTGGGCGCATGGAACATGCACAGTGCCGTCCCGGGTGCGCAACGCATGGGTGGGGCTCCGGGTGCACGGCGCATGCGCCGTGCTGTCCCGGGCGTACAGTGCATGTGCAGTGCTCCCGGTGCGCGACACATGCGCCGTGCCGCCCGGGGGCCCTGCGCATGCGTGGCCCCGCCCCCGGAATTGGGCCCCGCGCTTGCTAAAGCCTGCCCTGAGCAAAGGGGGCAGACAAACCTGGACCTGCCCCAGCCACGGGACATGCACCCCTACCGAGACTGTGCCCGTTGGAGCTGCAGCATCCATGGAGAGGCGCTTCTCACCTGGCCCCAAGGTGCTGCAGTGAGAGAGGACTGAGGTAGTCTTCTCTCCCTGAAGTAGCCTACATACTGAACTCCTGATCCTCAGACCCACCCTAGAGCAGTGATTTAAATGAAGCATGTACATTTTCATTTTATTTTCCAAAACCCAAAAATTAATTTAGGACCTGAGCACTGCTGGATAAATCTTCTAGGGACATCTTGGCTGTGTCTAGACTGGGCAGTTTTTCCGGAAAATCAGCCACTTTTCTGGAAAAACTTGCCAGCTGTCTACACTGGCTGCTTGAATTTCCGCAAAAGCACTGACTTCCTACTGTAAGAAATCAGTGCTTCTTGCAGAAATACTATGCTGCTCCCGTTCGGGCAAAAGTCCCTTTTGCGCAAAGCTTTTGTGCAAAAGGGCCAGTGTAGGCAGCTCAGATTTGTTTTCCGCAAAAAAGCCCCGATCGCGAAAATGGCGATCGGGGCTTTTTTGCGGAAAATCGTGTTTAAATTGGCAGGGACGCTTTTCTGCAAAAAGTGCTTTTGCGGAAAAGCGTCCGTGCCAATCTAGACGCTCTGTTCTGAAAATGCTTTTAACGGAAAACTTTTACGTTAAAAGCATTTCTGGAAAATCATGCCAATCTAGACGCAGCCATAAAGTTTGAGTTTATGTAATGGTAAATGGAATATTAATATGTATTGCTGGATGTAAAGGTGAAAAAAACAAAAAACTAATAGTGGAAATAACCTTTTGCATCCCTGACAGTGGAGTCAAGAAATCTACGAGAACATCTAATTTTTAGCCATTATGACAGCAGAATTGATGGGAATAACAATATGAACATGGATATGGAACATAATGTCTGCCTCAGCTATTATCCTTTTGGACTATTAAGTATACTGGCAATTAAAAGTTATATCAGAAAGCAGGACTGATCTAATACATGAGATACTGTTTTTGACAACAGAATTAGTAAGTTCAGGCATGAACATAGCTCTAACATGCTGAGATACCTGGCAATGAAACGGTGGATAAAGAAGCAAAAAATTGCTTTAGAGCATGGAGAAATTGATTCCTTTGAGCAAACATGAATTAAAACTTTAGTGAAAAAGGATTAAAAAGAGGAATGGCAAGAAATGCAGAGCAAGGGGAAAACAGGAAAGTCATGCTATGAGATATGGTCCAACAGAGATCATAATGCTCTACCCGTACTCCAAAGTTACACAAGAACCAGGGAAGTACTCATATTTAGATTGCTAACTAGTCACCGTGTTTTGAATAATAATTCATATTTACTGAATAATCACTAAGATGGGTTATGTAACACATGTAAAGGTACAGCTGACCACATGATATGGGAATGGAGGGAGTGTTTGCAGGAAATAAAGGCTCTTTATGAAGAATTTAGATTCTTTCAGGTGATAGTTTCACTAACCCCCTTTTACATTCTATTGGACAAGTGAAGGAACATTAAAAAAGATCTACTACTTTTTAAAAAATATACAGCAGAGTGAGAGTTTTGTGGCTTGAATGTATGAGGAATGTAGCAGCTGGCAGTACACAGTAGATGAATCTGCTTTCCTATAAAGCAGATATGATGGATAGGAAGAGTACTGGCCAGCACCTGGTGACTAAAGGGTTAAACTCAGGTCACTAGAAAGGGTGTTGGCAGGGGCCCAGAAGAACCAATGCGTACACAGTGCTGAAATCTGAACTGGCTATAGATACCTGGTCTGCTCTTCCTTTGTGTGTATTCTAAGTAAGAGCTAGAGAGAGCAGATGCAGGGATCAGAATATTGGACATGGGAATAAACTGGACCTAAAATATAGATCAGCATGGATTCTGAGTAGAGGAAAAAGTGTATCTAGTCATGATTAGGGCATTTTTTAAATTTTGTTTGTTTGGTTTGAACTTCTCTGTGTGAATCCATGTCTTCCCTTGCCCATTCACTATCTAAGGATACATCTACACTGCATTCCTCTTTTGAGAGAGATTTTTCCTCTGTGTTTTAATTTGCTGTACTTAGCTGATCTGTAACACGTAGCAATCAAGCAAGTATATCTTTTGTTTAGTTAATAAAAAATCACTTTTTAAGGTGATGATCTGATTCATGTCCTGGAAAGTAGCACTTGTGTATATGTATCTGTCTCTGCCTATCTAGACTGAGCAGTCAGCTACCAGAGATGACAGCTTTTCTCTTTTTTTTTCCAAGCTCTTTTGGGGCAAAAGAGCTTGGGCTACCCCTTGGGGAGGAATTCAAGTGTTTCCCATTTTCTTTTTTAGGGTAAATCACTTGATGGTGGCAGCTTTTGAGTTTTTTTTTCTCAGAGCCTGTGACTCTGGGGAGTTTTTGTAAGCAGAGCCTATAGACGCAAGGTATTCAAGGTTTCTTGCCAGAGAGGGGATCAGCCCTGACAAATCCCTGACAGCAGGTCTGGGCCAAATATGGCCTTCGAGCTGGATCCTGGCCCATCTGACATTTCTGTCTGGACTGTCATTACTCCTGACAATTGAGGAAACTACTCTGGCTACTGCCGCTGCTACCATGGCAGTGGCTGGAGCCCTAGATCCTTTAAAATTCTGCCTTTCTGGGGTCCTCAAGCTGCCCTCTTTCAGTTAATGATGACCACCTTATAGCAGTGCTCTGCATTGCAATAACAGAAATGATACCTAACTTCACCTCCCTTGTTAGTGCCCATCAGAGACTTTATTTTTCACAATGAATCTCATTACTTCTTTTATGCTTAATTTTAATAATAGACATAAGTAGTAAGTAAAAGTTTAGTGTTAGTATTATTATTACAGATTTTACAAGTGTTCACAAACAGTTTTCAGTATAAATTGCCTTCTAAGATAAGCTTTGGATAATTGTGTATTCAATTGTTAAGTGTAATTACTTTGCAGTGTAAAGTAATGGGGTCTTCTTACAATAAATGCTGAGGTAATTTCATTAATATAGCAGAAATGTGCAGAACATGATGAACTTACTAAAATTCATGGAGTGGCCCCCTTAAACATCCCTGACATAAATCATGAAAAGAGGAAGAAGAAAGAAGTCAGTCAGTTAGAACAGTATTTTATATTTTGACTTACAGTCAGAAGGCAGCCTGCTATTTTCTTTAACTTAAGGCTGGAAGTTATAAAAGGGTGATTATAGTTTCTGAACTTTATACATCAAATACATTTATTAGGTTTTTAAGTTTGCTATTTTACTGACTATAATGGATTTCTGAGTTTGTGTCTACAGTCCACATTCCCTGTGCGACAATTACTGAGTTAAAGTTCATATAAATGCCCGCTATTTTCAATTTACAAAAACTCTACCATTATCTCTGGTTAAGAGAGGCTCTACTTTTCTGTTCTATCTTTCTAGAAAAGCTTAATGAAAACCATTTGTTAAAGGTGACCAGGAAAATCTTTTTTTAAAGAGTCAGTGGCTTATTTTTCCACTTGGGTCTTCATAATGCCTAAACAAAGTCTTAAAAATGTGTGTGTGTTAAAGTTAGAAATGACAAATGTGTAATGGTAAATGCTGGGGGTCTTGTTCCTTATTTTAGTGAGCAGGATGTCAAATCTTTAATGGAGTCCATTCTCAAGGCCTTATCTAAAAACAAAAGTTAAAGTGGTACAATCCTCTTCCCCAGGGCAGATGCATTTACATGTGCTTAAACTAGTATAACTGTTTCCCTTTGGGGAAGTGGAATAAGCTACACTGGTGTAAGCACTTTTAAGCCATAACAATTGCAGCTACACTAGAGGTTCTAGTGGTATAACTATGGGGACAGTTTCTTTATGTTGTGTTTCTACAGTGCCTACCTGGCACAATGACTGAGGCTCTTAAGTGCTAGTCCAGTAATACTTAGTAAAAAGTCAAACCCCTCAATCAAAACTGTAAACCTGGCATAAAATGTATGTACAACTTAGGTCTCTTCCTCTCTGGGGCTCAGCTCGACTCTCATCTTCTCTGCTGTCACTAGTATCCAGGGCAGAGTAACTTTTCCTTCATATATACCCCCCAACATAGCACAGCTATTGCAGGCTTTCCTACAGCAACCAACCTGAGAATCACTGCAGGGGGAAGGGGAACTGATTATGGGGTTCAAACTTATCCAAGGGGCCAGGAGTAGAGGCCGGGCCGCTATTAACCGGTGAACCAGGGACAGGATTCCAGGGCCCTCTGGCTAAATAATGCCTCGTCCAGCAGAGAGTCAGTGCCTCATTGCCCCCTGCCCAAGCTCGACCCTGACCAACCGATCAGGAAACCCAACGACCTTCAGCTCGCGTCTAAAAGGTTGGTTCAGTCTCTGCTCACCCCCTTGCAGCAAAAATGGTTCAGCCCGGGGCACTCCGTAAATACACTTGACTCAGCGCTCCGCCCCTTCCTTTAGCTAGAGAGGTTGGTTCCTTCCCCCATAGGGAAGTTGGTTCAGGCCAGGGCCTTTGCCCAGGCGGTAGTAGCTGCCGCTGCTCTTCCTGCTCCCCTGGCGGGTGCGCGCAGCAGACGCGCGCGCTCGGGGGCCGGCACGGCGCTGGCAGTTAGGGGCGCGCTAGCGGCTGGGGTGGGGGAGGGGGTTGTTGTGCGCGAGCCGCCGATGCCTCCGCCGTGAGATGGCATCATCCTGTGCGGCGGAGGGGTGAGTAGCCTCGGCGTAGACGGGGCGGCGGCGGCTTTCGGGCCACGGTAAGGACAGAAACAGGCTCTGCCAGAGCCGCGTCCCTGGGGGTTGGCCTGACAGCCCGGCTGGGCGAGGAGACGGGCGGTTGCGGGGCCCCTTCTCGCCCGCTCCGGGAGAGGGAAGTGGGTACTTCTCCGCCAGCTGCCAGGGCAGAGGGAGTGTCTCTAGGCAGGCAGGCACTGCCCCCTGACAGTGGGGACAAGTGTGTGTGGGGGGACTCGGGTCAAAATGGCGAAGGAAGCCGTACCAGGGCCCCCCTTTGGCCCTGCTGGGTGGGCGGTGGGGATGCCCGCTGGGAGCGGAGAGGGAGGGTCTCTGTGTCAGGCGGGCAACCTTGTTTGTCCCGTTCCTGGCCTGGCCGAGGGAGTGGATGGGGCTGAGCCCTGACCCGTGTCCGTGCTGAGCTTGTGGGAAGCGCGTGAGTCGCAGGGAAGCAGCAGGGCAGTCCCAGAGGCGGCCCTTGTCGCTTTATCTAGAGCGGTGAAAGAGGAGAGGGAGTTAGGTAACAGAAATGCAACATTCCTCCGCGCAACCGGGCAGGGGTCCAGGGACACCCCAAGCCTCCCCCGCGATAGACTTGACCCTGCAGCCTGTCTTCCCCACCCTCCTTCCATTGGCAGGGGAGGTACTGGGCTGCTTTGCTGCAGCTCGTTGTGTGGCTGGAGGGACAATTAATGCTGTTACTGCCCATGTTAGAAGTGCCTGCAAATCTTTCTGGTGCTGTGTAACGTCTGACTCCTTCAGTGGTTGATATTTTTATTTTAAAATGTCAGTGGTTTAACAGAATATGCAGAAGTTATTTGCTGCTGTTATAAATGCTATCGTGAGCTGCAACAGCATAGTGTGTGTTCCACTTACTGTAGTGACTTCTTTCTATTTACGGATCCTTATTTTAATAACAAAATAGGTGTCTAAATGGAGCTACATTAAAGGCATGAATCTTGCTGTATGTCCCTTTAAACAAGATTTAGTTAAAACAAGCTGTCCAAATATATGAACAAAAATTAGTACATGAATTTGTAACAGAATGTTCAAATCTGACCAAGTCACTTTCATATTTCTGTGATGATCTCCTATTCATATAGGAAATCATCAGAATGGTATTCTTGGGTAGCTATCCAGGTTATACAATTATGCAGAAATTGGCTCACTAGATTATGCTGTCACATATTTAGTATATTTAACATATGAATGGATGGATAGCACTTCCAATAAAAATAGTTCAACATTTATATTTTGCTTGTGCTACTAAACAGTTTTGTTGGGGAAGAAATAAATTGATTATTGATGATGTCTTATAATCTTTCACAAATTCATTGAGGTTTTTATTAAATGGGATTTGATAAAATAACTGAGTTCAAATGTAGTAGACTAACATTAATGTATTTCAGTGTTTTCCTAACTTATGGTCTAATGAGCTATAAAGGCTTGACCAAAATGAAAACTTTTCATGGTCTCTTCTTTATTTTGGGGGAAGAGGTGGCATGTGCCACATCAATCACAGTAGCTTACTTAGACTTTGTCCTAAGACATGAGTGAAATGAGAGGCCAAAATACATGAAACTCCTATTACTTGTAAGACCAGTTGATTTTTTTTTTTTTAGCACTCTTATGCCATCACCTCTCTTCCCCATGTGGTGGTGTGTACAATACATTAGATTTCTTTATAATGGACTGATTCTGCAAACACTCCTGGATACAAAGTGCTTTGTGGAGTAGTGCTTATGGCCAGTAATGTTTTTAGTATTACATAGTTATATACATGTGAGCATAATGCATATATGTGAAGCTATTCATATACGTACGAATTTGCAACATCTAGAGCAGCGATAGGCATCACAGGCTAGTGGGTGGGCTGCATTGAGTGGCTGTCCATCTCAGTGGGTTGCCAAATTGTTGTGACAAAGATAGTATACGGTAGTTTTGCTAACTGCACTTGTGTACCTAGAATTTGCAGGGTGCATCAATGGAAACGTAAGAGTGCTTTGATTGGATGCAGAAGAAGCGCACTGCTTTCACAGTCAGTGTTATATGCAGTCAACTTGCTCTTCACTTCACATGCCTTTGTTTTACATGTGTATCACTTTAGTAATACTGGTAGGGGGAAAAAAAGACACCGAAAGAAATCAGCAGAATTTGACAACTCTGCGCATGGGCAACGGTAAATGCAATGTCTTGCCGGCTACATACAGAACCCCAATGGGCCTCGTGGCCTTCAGGCCACAGGTTGCCCACCACTGATGTAGAGTGTGCCTGCTTGGAGTAACTTACCAATTGTGGGCTTCAGTTTGTTTCTTTGAAGCTTAAAGGATATGTTTGGTGTAGCAAATGTAATAGTTTTTATAGTCTGACATTAAAAATATATTAATGAAACAAATAAAATATTAACAGACTTGCACACCTATTTGAGACCAAACTTAAACTCTGTTTTGTCTGTGCTACAAGGGCACTGTGGAAGGATCCAAGATAGAGGTGATCCACTTTTTCCTCAGATCCTGGAGACATAGTTGTTTCGTTGTTCTCTACTAGTCTTGTCCTTAATTGCTCGCCTGACTCTATGGAAAACACTGAAAGAAGAAAAAAAAACCTGCCTCAGAGTTCGGTGCATAAATGCTGAGTTGGAATACCCTGCCATCATAATCACCTTCTTCCCTCTCTCCTGAAAAGGAAATGGTGGAGCCTGAGAGATCCTTCTAATCTTTTCACTTTTGTATTGTGATTAAAACAGGGATCTAGGGGATGATTCATCCTCACTCATTGACTTCTTTGAGAAAAGAGCAAAAAGCTTGACATAAAATTGTTTTAATGTGTTAATTTCTAAATATTAAACAGACTTCACAAAACAAAAATTGATACACATTTAGAACCAAAACTAGGTGTTGAGTGCTGCTTTAAGATATCCACCCTAAAACTAGGATGCAGAAAATGAAGCCAATGGGGGGGGGGGGAGCAAATAACTTTAAAAAAAATGCTTAGTTGTAATTTCAGTACTTTACTTGGCCAACTTGGCAAGCAAGTATACCACATGGCTGCACCAAAATATGAACTCTGTTAGTAAGAATAATGTTATAGTTTTTTTTAGTAATATTATCTTAAAGTATGTAAATTATAAGTTAAATCTCTTTTAAAAACCCAACTGTACTATGTGTGTAACTTTTTGCATGCCTGTTCAAAGTCTTCTCTTTCCAGAGGGATCAGTCATGTTACTCATGGTATTGTTAACCACTCCATTCTTTAATTAATGACACTTTCAGAAATTCATAAGAAATTTTCACTGGATAGTTGAGACAGGTTTGAAAAATGCTATTGCCAGTGATACATTCAAAATTTTCTGGGTTAAGTGTGATGCTCAGTATCTTTTGCAAACGTTAACCTTTTCGTTAATAAAAATTAGATTTCAAGCTCTTATGTTTGCAACTGATGCAGTGCAGTCTTCCTGAGTTTACTGACAGGCAGCACCAGTGCTGTGGTTGCTGTTCATAGCTTTTCCAAACAACGGAATGAAAGTAATGGTCAGTTTCACTTGTTTCATTTCTTGTCAGAGTGTTCTAAATAGCAGCTATTAAATTAACAAGAATCCTGTTATTTTTTACTCTGCTGCATTTTGTGAAAGCCATAAACAAGAACTGCCAAATTAATTCTATACCAAAGACTGAATTCCATATTTAATTATGATAGTGGCTCAGAATATAAATTTATGACTATATATTATCCTTACTCCACAGTCAAACTCCCACAGATGGCAGTGGGAGATTTTCACAAAGAATCATTGTGGAATATGGCTCAGTGTAGTAAATACACTTTTATTTTATTTTTAAAATTGTAATATTCAGTAAGAAGGGTTTTTTTTTTTTTAAATAATCTTCTTGAGGATCACCACTGTTCCTTGGGGGTTTTTTCTGTCTTCATCACCCTTCTCCACTTCATTTCTCCTCTTATCTGTTCAGCTGATCAGCAGTGAAATAGTTAATATTGACTATTTAAGTGATTATTGCTCACTGACATTAACTATTGTGTGTGTAACAAAAGGCAGCAGGCTACACTAATCCCAGCTAAGTCAATAATATAGCTGGAGTCAGCGTACCTTAGGTCAAGATACTGCGTTGTTTATCGTCAATGGGGTTGATGGAAAACATTCTCCCATTGACTTACCTTACACTTCTTATCAGGGATAGCATATAGGGGTTGACTGAAGAGCAATCTGTGGTCAATTTGATGGGTCTTCACTAGACACACTAAACTGACTGCCAGTCAATCAATCTCCGTTCTTGCAATACAACTGTAGTGTAGATACTGCCTCGGGATTTGTGCACGTTATGGGGAGGAGGGGACTGGATTACACTACTACAGCTACATGAATATCATAGTTGAAGTTGATGTACTTAGATCTTCTTACTGCGGTGTCTTCACTCTGCTATGCCAATGGGAGAACTTCTCCCTCAGACTTCACTTATGCTCAGGACGGTGGAGTATACAAATTGATGGGAGAGTGCTCTTCACCCGACCAAGTAAATTGACTCTCGCTGCATCAATTGCTGCAGTGCCTATCTACTGGTAAGTGTGGACTAGTCTTTATTTTGTGCTGTTTTCAGACTCTCTAAAAGGCAACACTGCACTAGTTACATGCAGGTCACATTTTGAAAGCCACCTTCTTCCCCCATCTCAAAACTTTTGTTGTGTGGGGAGGGAGAGGGAGAGGGAGAGAGAGATCTTACTCTATCTATCTATCACTCTATCGTCATGACTCTTAAGACTGCTATAAAAAAGACTTGGTATTTACTAAGGAGCAAAAGGAGTGGACACTCCACTAAATCACCTTGAGAGCTATGGAAAAGGAAGCACCTTCCTACCAGAAAAAGAGGTACTCTAGGAGAATGGTTCTCGAGCAGGGGTCTGGGGCTTGATGACGCTGGCTATTTCCATGTGGACAGAATCATGGTTGCTTCTCTCTAGACTCTCTCCTGAGGCAAAGCAGTTACTGAAGGTTCTCCACTTTGATGGGGTGGCCCTGTGAGGACCAGATTCTAAGCTCCATGGACTAAAAGACTCTTGCATGACCCTCCACACCCTCACCCTGTAAGTTCTGGGCCTGGCTCATAAGAAGTTCCATCCTCAAACCCCAGTGTCTCAGCCTTTCCAACCTTGACAGGAATCAAAAAAGGGTGGGGGGTTGCATTTGCTAGGAAGAGACAGTCTGTCTCACTCTTCCACACAGCCTGGCTTCTCCCATGCCCAGGCCCATTACTAGCACCCATTTTGAGGGTACCATTGAGGACGACGTACCTCTGATATTGCCACATCCTTCCTCTTGTAACATTCTCATACCATCTCCATCCTTTTCTTCCAGCCTGGTGCTTTGTCACTTTAGACTGCTGGGTCCTCAGTGTGATGTGGCAGCGTTGTATCCTCCAGCTTTTGTCTATCCCCCCTTCCCACTCCTCTCTCTGTTCCTCTTCAGGGACTCTTCTCATGAGCAGCTCCTTCTGCAAGAAGTTGAAGGGATTGTTCAGATGAGGGTCAGTGCAGGAGGCTCCAAAGTGCTACAACAACCAGAGATTTTATTTCCTCTACTTGCTCATCCCCTAGGCTAAAGGGGGAGGGGGCATTTCAACCCATTCTGGATCTGCAAACTTAACTGATCTGAACTGTTACCTTGTGAGGCTTAAGTTCTGCATGGTCTCCCTGGCCTCCATTATTTCTTCCCTGGATTCCAGACATGGGCACACTGCCCTCAGTCTCAAGGATGCTTACTTCCATGTTGCCATTTTTTAGGGGCTCATAGACAATTTCTGTGCTTTCTGAAATGCACTAGGGATGTTAGTGTGTAATTGAATAGTTTTGTAACCAAGTGGAATTTTAGCAATTGCACAACTATTTGATAGTCTCTGTAGTGGGGAGGAGGGCAGCAGCCAATGTGTTCCAGGCTCCACTCCTGGGGAGCCCCCTGCCATCTTAGATGCCTTTTTCTCAAGGACACCAGCATGGGGTGGCAGGTGGAGTTGGTTTGGTTAAAAACTGGCTTCCGCCTGCCGCTCTGCGCTGCTGCCTCTGCTACAGGAGCAGCAGCATAGGGTGGCAGCAGCCCCTGTCCATTTGGGGGGGGGGGG
>CM057846.1:41563438-41583170 GCA_030068395.1 Apalone spinifera | reverse complement strand
CCTTGCGATCAACCAGTCGATCACGATCGACAGATTGGTGACCATGGCCCTAGATGGAAAGCCCTTAGATGGAATGCTGGAGTTTTGGAGTTTGCAGCTCTAGGCAGGCAGTGCAGATGCAACACTATCAGCTCCAGTGCCCCAGATGGTGTGGTCACGGATCAGAGGGTGTTCTATTGTAACTGATGTCTGTCCCTATGGGTGCTCTACTACCCCCAATGGGCACTGCATTATCCCCAGTGGGCACTGCTACTAACAATCTCTCATCCGAGGCTCATGGATACTACCATGCCTAAAGCGGAGTACCTGCTGGGGCCCTCTCTTCGATTGTCTTCTCATGAATGGCTGTGACCCCAAGAGGGAGCGATGGCTAGCTATTTATTACATTCTTCATAACGCCCAAACTCCAGCATGATACCACGCTATGATTTGGCAAGAAATTGCTTGTCTTAAGCCATATAAGGTTCCATTTGAGCTCTCCTCCCAAAAGACTGAAATCAGTTAAGCAGATGAGCAAATCTGCCACTAAAGATAGGTGTGCCTTTTGAAGAGGCAATAGGTGCTCTCAAGCACTGAATGGACCAAAACCTCCATAGGAATTGTTTTATAGGTGGTCTGTATCCTGAGTCTGGTAGGTAGTTGTATAGCCTGTTATGGAAGTTATGAAGAGGCAGAGATTGAGCATTGATTGCCATGGAGACTGTTTCCGTACAATTGAAGTCATTGGTATGCTGATGAAGAATTGCTTGACGAAGGCTTGAATTTTGTGTCACACAGTATCACGTTGTTCTCACTGCTTTAAATTGAGCTCCCACATATAGAAGATCCTGGAGGGGGAAAAAAAAACCCAGGGAAAAAAGCTAACTCTGATTGCTAATGAATTCGTTGTATTTCAGCAACCCAGTGATTTATCAAGGTCTTGTATATCACAACTATAGCCTCAATAGTACATAATATAGGCTGTGGTAAATATGTATGCCTTATCTCAGGTGAACAAAGAAAACTACTAACTTTGTACATTCCAGAGGTGTGTAGGACAGGTCAAAAGGCACTGCATAGAATTGAATGGTTATTTAACTGCAGTTAAAAACTGTTGATGACAATGAATGCACATTGAACTGATGGGGAAAGATATGAATATGGTTTCAGTTGAATCTCAGACTATTTAAAATGTGCCCAACTCTCTTATTCTGCTTGCCTTCTCTGCGTACCACTCCCACCTCATTAACTAATGTAAGTGTAATAATTGAATAAAAGCCTTTTTAAGGTTCATAGGAATTGAAAAATCTAGGTGGGCAGCTTTTTAGATTCTTGATATGAGGTTGCCATTAGAAGCCTGATGCTTTCTTCCTGGAACAGGCAAAGAAGTTTGGGTTCTCCTGCATCCAAAACAGATTTGGTATGACAGAGGGGAAAGCAGGAGTCTTCCCTTGAGTCTGAAGCCAAAATTGGTCCGCTGAAATTTTTTTGCAGTGACAGAAACTAAATTAGTCAACATTTGCCACTCACCAGAGACTCTCCTCTCTTTCCACTTCTTTGCCCTCCCCTATTTCTATTGTAAGCCTTTTCAGTGGCTGGTCCAAGATAACATGAATAACCTGTCTGGAGAGACTGGCTAAAGAGCTCTTTCTTTTAGAAGCCAACCTGCTGCAGAAAGGTGTCTCAAGCTGAAACAAATTATCTGGGTCTAAATGATCACCTGAGATCAGATGCTCCTCCCAATAGGATCAGCTTTGACCATTTGTAACAAAACTGAGAACCATATTGTTCTAAGCCAATGTGGAGATTTCTCTTTTGAGCTGTATCAACATTTCCTCCCCTCCTCCCCAAAGGAATTGGTGAAAAGCATAAAAGAAGCCTCCTTCACCAGTGGCTAGAGAAAGCATCCCTGTTCTCAGCGTCCTAAGCAAAAGAGTGATGGACTCCTTTGCAGGTTGCTGGTGAATTAGTCTAATCACTCCTGGAGAAAGACATGATCTGTGCCTCATTGGTGTAAAGATAGGCACCTGTGAAAATATAGAAGTTGGTCAAGTCTACCTGTTTGTTCTTTCTGGCCAGGTACATGGTTTGTAGGAATGACATGTGGGACAGAGGATTTCTGTCAAAAAAGGAAGCATCTGGGGCCATCCTGATGGTTTAAAGAAAACATGGTGTGTTAGTGTCTGGCTGAGCCACAATCACTGTTAGGGATGTTAGGTCTCTGGAAGATTTTGGTACATACAGCACTGCCAGAGAATGCAAATGTGATTTTTATCATCTGAAGATCTGAACTGGAGTAGTTAAGAGTTCACATATGCACTGGATTATGTGCAGGCTATCCTGGAGAAATAAAATTTTAATCCTTCATTGTCGCAGGGAGACTGTCCCCTTTAAGTAAAGTACATCTAGTGTCCCTATGCCAGAATAGGTGCTCCAACTATGGCCAGTGAAATTGGTGGGGCAATACTTAGGACTGTAAAGGATGAGGAATAATTAAACAGTGGAGGAATGCCTGAAGAAAGCTATACAAAATTTCAGCCTGGAATGGGTAAAAGCTGGAAAACAGCAGATGATGATGAAAACAATGTTGATTTCCCAGCAGGAGCTGAGGATTAAAGTGGGCTGAAGACAGGAGCAGCGAAGGGGCTTACCCATTGACATCTCCATGCAGGAGAGCTGGAACCAGAGGGCTGAGGGTCAGGGAATAGTAGTAGGGCCCACTGAGATGAGAAGTTAATGGAACAGTGAAAGTAATGAACACTCTTATGATGAGACTGCATCCTTACTCTTCCCAGTCATTCACCTCAATCCTACCCAGCCTCTCTACTGGGAATTCAATCTAGCAGAAAGAGCTAGGGTGCCTACCCTGGCAGAAGGACTGGAGAGGATCAAAGAAAGGACCAGGTGTAGTGAAAGATGAAGTGTGGTATGATACATTGATGTTGCATTTTATGTACACCAAAGGGTATACAGATATCCACCACCAGTAGGAACATATGCTGCAAGCATGAAAGGTTAACCAGTAAATGGTGGGGCCTGCTCCAGCTCCCTTCCTGCTGTGGGCAGGGGGCTGCTCTCATCCGGAGCAGCCTCTGTCTGCAGCAGGCCCCAGGCACCCTGCAGGCAGGGGCTGCTCCTGTGGGTGTTGGGAGCAGGGGCCCCACAGTCTGGTGCTGTCTCTGCCCCTCCTCCTCCCGGGATCCCGCTTAGTTGGATAAATGTTAGGTTAACCTAATGTTTACCTGGCTTACTGATTAACTGGGATTTTATATCCCTAGTGGACATGTGAGCGCTCTGCTAACCAACTGGACTATACCTGATTTTTCTCCTGGGTGGTCGCTCAAGTGTGCTCACTGGGTTATATATCATGGATTTTTAAGGACTATAGGGGTTATAAATGGACTGTTTTTGAGGACTTTTGTTGTTTAATGTTTGCACTGCATTTTTGTAATAAACTAGCTCCAAAAAGAAGTATTGTTGAGAGAATAAAGCATGTTGTGGAATCATTAAGGGCTCAAGGGGCGGAGGAAGTAGGACCGTATTGCCAGTGACATTAGAATGCTCAGCCATGAGAAGGCACTTGGAGATGAGGGAATTGTTCATACTCATCAAATATTGAACATGTTCAGTGTTAGTAAAAGAAAAAGAAATTTGAAAGTACGACTGTCCTATGCATTTTCCCTGGATTGCTATCATGTCAGCGATCAGTGGGTACAAATGACCCATGTTTGATGTGAAAGTCCATGTATTACTTAGATTCAGCCAGAGATTGTCCCGTGCAGAGATGTACTCTTAATACAGCTTTGGCCAAAAGGCCCAAGATTCCTATTCAGACTTCGAGAAATGATGAAATGAGCACAGACCCCGGTTCACCCCCCCCAACCCTTGTATGTGGAGTGAGCAGCCCCAAGAAATTTCTGCTCCCCTGGTAAGGGTAGTTTCCCCTTGAGAAGAGTTTGATCTTTTTAATTATGGAAGAAAGGAATTTTTATTTTTATACCGGATTGGCGCTGGACTGGATAAAAAACACCCCACTGTTGGTATTGATGTTCCAAATTAGTGTTGTAAAATATATTGGCAGTTTAATTCGGGTTGATGGATTTACAAATAAAATGTTTTTAAATGAGTGGATACCTCATGAGACTAAAATAGAGGACCTCCCTATTAGACTGAACATAGGAGTTGAGAACTGTCAAGTGTTCGGTGATGACCAAGTGAATGATTTATCATTTTTACCTTTGGTTTTTTACCAATAGCACTTTTGATAATTTAAGAGTAGATGATTTTAATCCAAGTTTTAAGTATTTAGACACCTTGGAGGACCCATATTTTAGTGAAAGGGGACATTTTAACACTAATTTCGCTACTACTTTTAATAGTAGGGATAATTTTACAAGTAGTGGTTCATTGAAAGACGGGATTTTCTGTTTGAAATGTCCTGTTGAATGTTTTAATTGTCCCATTTGCCCACAAAAGCTTAACTTCATTTGGAAAGTGTGTGTGTGTGTGTGTGTGTGTGTAAAATCCATAAGAGTAAGGCTATTAGGGTGGCTTGTAAAAAGTGTGGTAAATTCTCTCCAGTCAATAACATACCTTTCCATTACCCTAACTGTGAGCCCAGGGAAGTAGTTGCTCCTGAAATGGGCCAGGCCTATTTGATCTGTGGGCTAACTTTCGGATACAAAATAAACTAAAAAAAACCCCAACAAATGGTCTAATAGCACTTTATAGACTAACAAAACATATAGATGGTATCATGAGTTTTCGTGGGCACAGCCCACTTCTTCAGATGAAAGCTCATGATACCATCTATATGTTTCGTTAGTCTATAAAGTGCTATCAGACTATTGGTTGGGTTTTTTTTAGTTTATCCTGTACAGACTAACTCGGCTACCCCCTGAACTTTCTTTCCGTACAAAATCAGGATTGAGTCAACATGCTAGACATAGATGCCCTGCAGTTTGTAATGAACAGAGAAAGGACAGTCAGAGGATTAGGGTAAGGAATAAAGCATTTAAGAGGACCTGCATTTGGATAGAGAAGGAAGTTGATTTGCTTATTCAGTTAGAAGATAAATATGCAGGGAAAAGGAATATAAATAAGTATATTGAAAGAGAGCTAAGGACAAAGACCAATAAACAAATTGAGGGTAAGAGACAGATATTGGCTAGGAAGAGGATTACTGGAAAGAGGATGTTGTTTATAAATTAGGGGATGAAGCAATAGGTGTAAATTATATTTTTAGAGATCCCCTCTCCTCTCTTAGGGAGAACATTAAAATCATTAATGTTATGTAAAGAAGACAAGCAGAATAAGAGTTGCACAAATTGTAAATAGTCTGAGATTGAATTGATGGTGAAAAATACGCTATCATTTCAGTTGGATGGGCAATGATGGAGAAAATCAGTACATTGGTAGAAGCTGATGTAGGTAAGGAGAGAGTGGATAATGATGTATTACTAAATCCAATCTCAATGGAGGAGATGAGGGATGTATTCAGAGAGATTCAGAAAGATAGGTTCCCAGGCCAGGATAAGGTTACTGTTAAGGATCTATGGGAAATTTTTAATTTGGACTCTCATATACTTGTTAATTTTAACATATGGCTTTTAACTAAACAGATCCCAGGCAGTTTTAAAGAGAATGGGACTATTTTAATCTTAGATGCAGTAGGGATGTTAAAAATAGTTTAATATGGTAATCATGTAACCTAAAAATCTTACAGAAGTACCTCCATTAAAGTCATAACTAAGCCCCGCCTAGTTGGTTCGTCGGGAGAATGCAGGGTACAGAATACTAGATCAGAAATAGTTGCTGGAGATCCTTATTGAGAAACTGTAAATAAATTGATATGTTCAGATGCTTCATAACTTTGTGCGTTTGGGAGTAAACTGGATGCAAAGAAGAGCAATTCATGGGGCTACAATAATTTAGTGGTGCTGGAGACTTTAGGAGTTCTTACCTGTCCAGCAAACTTCATAGGATTCTGTATTAGGAATGTGAACAGGCAACCATTTAACTGGTTATTGAGTGAACATCGCCCTTAACGGGTGATGTGTACTGGGTAATGGTTAACCATTACCTGGGAGCAGCTCTCTGTTCATGGCCCGTTATGGGCAGAGGGCTGGTCCAGCCTTGTGGGGCTACCTGCACTTAGGTTGGTGAGCCAGCAGCCTTTCCCTTCTCCCCCATCGCTTTCACTCCCCACCTCCCTCGGGCCAGCAGCCCTGTGGGGCGGAAGTGATCCCTGCCCATGGCACGGGGGGCCGCTCCAGCCTAGCCATAGAGGATGGAGGGGCTGTCCAGCCCAGCAGGCTGAAATGCTCCTCCTTGTCTATCCTCATTGTCAGATAATCGCTTAAACTTAATGTTTAGCTGGTTAACTAATTAAACAGGACTTTGCATCCCTATTCTGGATACTGTATATCTTATCCTTTTGCTCGTATATAAATGTCTTGTATATTGTATATTGTTATTGTCATACCTATTCAAGTTCACAAACCTTAATTACAAGTTTTGGCAGTATACAAATCCAAGTTTTGGCAGTTACAGTTTAAATTGTATATTTGTGTGACTAAAGCAGGGATGAAGAACCTTTTTTGGGCTGCTAACATGCAGAGATATCAGTCGGGGGCTGCACAAGTGAGAAGCAAAAAACAAAAACCCAAAATCATACCACACACTTATGCGCGTGCACACACAAAAATTGAAAATTGTTGTGATATGTTCTTTTTTTATTTATTTTTTATTTAAAAATTTAATGTGATGGCTTAATTTGCTTTTTGCAGGGACAGGGCTGGAGCAGGGGGGAGGCTTCCCTGCCCTCCCACTCTACAAGGGATTCTCCTACCCTCAGGTCCTGCACGCCTCCTTAACTGTTAAGGAGGCATTGCTGGCAGCGTATGGCTTCCAGTCTGCCAGATGCTGTTCCTTGCTGTAGCCAGCCTATTTAGGGAAGTGGGGTGGGAGAGAAGCTGGCCTTCTGTGGCCTCTCCTTCCTCTTGAAAGGTGCCCTATGTAGGGAAGGGACTCGGGGGGGCTTTCCTTCCCTCCCACTCTGGGAACAGATTCCCTCCTCTCTCTCCTCTGGTCCCGCATGCCTCCTTGCCAGCAAAACTCTTTTTGCCAGTAGCCTCTGCAGCTGCCAGAGGCTGGAAAGCAGCTACAGCCTTTTTTGCTGCTGTTTCGCAAAATGCTGCAGGGCTCCACCACATGGAGTTTCTCTCTCACCAGATCTCCTATGCACGCCTCTCCCATGTTCAGGAGAGAAACTGGAAGTATCTGGCTGTTTCAGGGGAGGCTGGGAGAAGTTTTTTAAAGCAGCTCCCGGAACCCCCTCCCTCTCCCCCTGAGGTGTTTCACAGCCACTGGATCCCTCCAAGGATCGGTTGAAATTGTTGGGGGGCCAGAGGTTCCCCACCCCTGGACTAAAGCCTAAGACAGAGTCAGATCGGTGTTCTTTTTCTAGCTCTTCTGCAGAAAAATTATTTATCTTGTATCCAGACTAGGGATATTTAAATTTCAATTAATTAACTAATTGAATAGTCGATGGGATTTCCATTGACTATTCGATTGGTCGATAAGGACTTCTGCGTTCTGCCTTTGAAATGTACAAGAGTCCCAGAGGGGGCGTGGAACCCGCTGGCCCCAGGCTTCATGCTGTGGTTCCTCTTTGAAATGTACAGGAGCCTAAGGCCAATGGGAGACTCCCCGCTGGCCCCGGGCTCCATGTGGCATGCCACATGTGGCGTGCCTCCATATGGCATGCCAACTTTGAAATGTGCAAGAGTCCCCATTGGGGGTTCTTGTATATTTCAAAGCAGAAGTGCCTGTGTGGAACTTGGGGTCAGTGGGGGACTCCCCGGTGGCCCCAGGTTCCACTTGACGTTCCAACTTTGAAATCTACAAGAGCCCCAGCGGGAACTCTTGTACATTTCAAAGTTGACTGCTGCTATGCTCCTACCCCCTCCCATGGAGCTGTAGCTGGGAGGAACCTGCTTTTAAGGTGGCTTCCTTCAGCAACCTCTCCTCTCACCTCCCCTCCCCCCGCTGCCTCTTTGTGATAGAGCGAAGCAACTGTCGATTAGTGTCGACTATCCAATAAGCTTTCGATTAGTCGCTTACATCCCTAATCCAGTCACTACTCTTACATCTCATTTGAGAGCAGAACCACATTGTACACTGAATAAAAAGGAAAAAACAGTCCCTGCTCCAAAGTGCTTACCATTTATTTAAGTGAGGGGGAAGCTAGGTTAGTGAGGGATCTGCATGAGTGGCCCTCCTTCATCTCAGTGGTCACAAGATTGTCATAACCAAGACACTCTTCTAGGGTAAGGTACTTTTACTAATTGCACTTGCGTATCTAGAATTTGCAGGGTTTGTCGACTGAACCATAGCAGCGCTTTGAATGCAGAGGGAGTGCATGACTTTCTGCAATGTTGTGTGCAATCAGCACACTTCTCATTTCACATGCCCTTGCTTTATGCACATGTCACTTTATTAATACCAGTAGGAAAAAAAACTAGATGGATGGAAATCAGCAGGATCTGGCAACCCTGTGCGTGAGCAGTGGTAAACAAAATATCTCATGGGCCATGCTTAGAATCCCAGTGGTCACAGAATAGAATATATAGAAAGAGAGAGCCTAATTTCTTGCAGTCTAATTTCCTTCTTTAAAAGGGTAATTGTCCTAGTGGATGAAGAAAAGCAGTAGATGTGTCTCTTTACTTCAGAAGTGCTTTTGACATGGTACCACCTGACCTTCTCAAAGTAGGAAATCGTAGTCTAGTTCAAATTTCTGTAAGGTGAGTGCATAACTTTGGGAAAAAAAATTCAGAATAATTATTAGGAATTAGCTGTCAAACTAAATGTGTATATAGTGGAGTCTGGCAGGGACTGAATATTTTTATTAATGATTTAGAGGATGGAGTGGAGAGTGGTTTTGTAAAATATGCATATGACATCAGGTTGAGGTGTTGCAAACTCTTTGAGAACAGAATTAGAATTACAATGATCTTGATAAACTAAATAGTTGATGTGAAATCAATAGGACATTCAGTAAAGACAACTGCATAGTAGGAAAAGATGGAAATCACAAACAAGTGGTAAATTACTGCCTGGGCAGCAGTAATGCAGAAAAAGATCGCGTGTTTACTATTATGGATTACAAATTGAAACAGCACAGTGGAGTGGTGCTGTTGTGAAAAAGGCACACATATCATTCTGGAATGTACTAACAGGATTGTTCTGTGTAAGACCTGGGATATAATTATTCAACTCTACTCAGCACTGATGAAGCTTCAGCTGGAGTAATGTGTCCAATGTTGGTTTCTATACTTTAAGAGATGGAAAAATTAATGAGAGTCCAGAAGGGAGCAACAAAAGGGGAGAGGTTTAGAAAACTTGGCCTTTAAGAAAGGTTAAAAGAATTTGGCATGGTTTATCTATGGAAAAGAGGGTTGAGGGGAGTACAAGTCTTCATATATAAAAAAGGTTGGTATAGAGCAGGGAGGTGGATTTGATTTAAGTCATGATTTATAGACTAATTTAATCCACTAGTTAGGAAGATTTGATTTAATCATGGTTTTCTATATAAAAGTGCATCCTTGTTGGTTTTTATAACCTTAATACACATTCTTCAAAACTCAGATGTTGGTTTCATTTTTAGAAGTTCCACACTATATACAGTTTTAAAAAGTGATTTATTGAAAGCTATTCTGATTAGTTTTATAGCTATATCAGAAAATGAATGATTGTTTGGTTATTTCATTTAACAAAGGTGGTTGAAACAGATAGTTCACCTGTCAATGACTTCATAAATATCTCCAATTTAACAGGTTAATCATTAATATTTTGAGGATTTTCTTGACAGGCTGTATTAGGAGGAGAACATCACCAGACAGATATTTAAATCATTTCTTTAACTATAACAACATATATGTATTCTGGATATTTTTTTTTCTTCAACAGCAAACACATAATATTTTAACAAAACAAGCATATGAATGTTTAACTAAATTCAAAAATTCAATTTTTTTTAAAACTAGATTTGATTTTGTTAGTTTTAAACTATAATAGTTAAATTATATATCTTAAAGCAAGAATTAAATTGACTGCCAGTCAGGTCAACACAAGAAACTTAAAATATTGGCTTCTGCAGCTAATTCAGTTGTCTTCACCTTCATTTTCCTGTTTGTTCGTAATCTGGAAAATAAAATAAAAACAGCTTTCCTGCTTTTTCAGGTCTCAAACGATTTCTCAATTTGGAATGAATTAGTCCAAAAGAAGAAAATATTATTTCTACACTGGCAGAAGCTACTGCTGTTACAAGTGAGATTATCACTTCATCAGTCCTGAATCCAAGTGCTTATGTGACTTCTACCAGTTTACTAGTGTGCCTATCTTTAGAACATCATCAGCAAACATGTATTTCTTGAATGGTTCATCCTTGGCTCTGAAGTTTATTATAGTTGGCATTATGGAGGGATGATTGCTGGAGGCCCATGTCAGCTTCTTTTCTTCAGCAGTTAAAGTTTGACTCTAATACTGAGCATTGAGAATATTTTCAAGAAAATGAGCTAGAGAAAGTCTGTCCCATTTGTTTTTTTTAATGCTTGTTCACTCTATCATTGCATATTACGCTAAGATCTCACTCAGTTCCTTCCATATTTCCACAGCATCAGCAATAAAACTATTTCCCTGCATTTTGTTCAAGGCTACAGAAATAGGCTTCCGGGTATTCAGCACGTGTTCAACGTTTCTCTTAAACCCAAATGTTGAGAACTTTTGACTGTGACAATGCTATCTATTGTTTCACACTTTTGTTCACACACTGTCATCCAATTAGGCCAATTCTTGATATAGTGCTCAAGGAAAAAAAAAGTTTCTATTAATCAAAATCAACCACAGATCACTTTGTGATTAAAAACCTGCAGATTACAAAAAGAGGTAATTGATGAAAAAATTGCCAAGTTTGTTTATGCAACATACACTCCTTTCTGTATGATTGAGAACCCACGCTTCATTAACATGGTTCAGTACTGAACATGATCAGAATTCAAGGATAGTCCAGAAGGAATGCAGGTAGACCTTAGGAAAGAAGTATGAAATAAAAAAAATTACCAACCTGAAGATCCTGCTTGTTCAGACATGTTCCTTTCGTCATCTTCAATGCAGCTTTGTCCTGAGAAGGAATTGTTTCATGTGGGCAATTGGCCTTTCATTTTGCATAGATGCCTATGTTACCCACAGCTAGAGAAGCTTCAATTAAAATATTCCCAAACTGGGTCTCTTATGGCCTGTTGCCATAATAGGTTTTCTCTTTTAGTGACACAATATTATGGTAGGTCTCAGATCAATGAAGGCTACATTGAGACCTTAAGACTTCTGGAATATGCTGCTCAAACAGTTTCACTTCTATTTCCACTGCCTGTCTATCCCTTTTTTATCTCTAGACTTCTTGTCCAAGTCTACTGTGCCCCCAACAATCTTCTATTCATTGAACTCTTCGAGACTTTCAACTTTTAAAGAGAGAGGGAAGGGATTGACTCTGTGTACACAAATTTGCAGAAGTACAGTAAGGTTGAGGTCTTATTTCGTCTCTCTATATGTTACTTATTTTAAAACATTTTTGCTGTTAACAAACGTCATCTCAGGAGACACAAATCCACAGCTGGAGAACTGCAAAACTAAATGTCTCTGATGGTAGACATACTCTTCTAGAGTAGACTGAGCACTGAGGCCGGTTGGGTAGATAGAAAGATTAACCTAAATAATCTACACAGAAGACTCTGGAACCCCATAAGATTGGGTCCCTAATCCATGAACTATTGGAACTAGTTTACAAACTTTTCTTAAACATTACATGAATATATTTTCTCATACTATAGAATTAGAATGTATAATCCCTATTCCATGATGAGATATCATTGAGCTATAATGTATCTTAATTAAAAACTATTTGTACATAGGTTTTTTCCTAAAAAAGCATTGTTAAAAAAAAAATTGAATAAAAATCTGATTTTTTTTTTTTAAACCATTGATTTTTATCCACTCAGAGTGGGGGTGGGTAATAATTTTCATAGGGGCCATTACAAGATTTTGGTAAGTGGTCAAGGACTGCATTTTTCTATGGAGCAGGTGCAGGGTCTAGGATGGAGGTTGGATGCAGAAGGGAGATTGGGGTAGAGGATTGGGGTGTAGGGGAGGGTGTGGGGTCTGAGGGATCCCATTTGATCTGGGACATGGGGAAAGAGGAGTGCAGAGGGTTTGTGTGGTGACCAGGGGCAGGGACTTAGGGTGCCAGGATGGGCTTGGGTGAGGTTCTGGCCAGGGGGCACTTACATGGGTGGCTCCCGGCAAGCAGCCCAGCCGGGATCCTTAGGCAGGCTCCCTGACTGCTGCAGCCCCAGGGCTCAAAGAGTTGGCTAGTCCATGTTTCTTTCTCTGGTGCACAATCTCTCAGGTCCCATTGGCCCACCCTGTGCAGGGAGATACGTGGATCAGCCAGATGCTCTGAGCCCTGGGGCTGCTTGCTGTCTGAGAGTTACAGCGGGGGCGGGGGAGCTGTAGGCCAGATACAAGGGCTTGACAGCCTGGATTTGACCCCACTATCCTGGTATTCTGGATAGTGACCAGCTTTTTTTGTCTGAAGGTCGGATAAGAAGTAAGTGGCTTGGCTAGCCACAGGGAAACTTTAGGATATGAAGTATTTCCCTAATATCTAGCTTTAAGGATAGATAAACATTGCAATAAGTTATTTAGGGAGGATGTGAAATCCCTGTAATTGGAGGTTTTTCATAATAGGTTGGATACACACTTGACAGGGATAGTCTAGGTATAATTATTTCTTCTTCAGGATTAAATTATGTCTTTGCTGTCCTTTTCAGTTGTATATTTCTGTTACTCAATGATTCTTCTACTTCACCTTCCCCATCTATAGAAAGGAGGTAATAGTTCACTACTTCAGATGGATATTCTGAAGCTACTTCATTTAACATTTGTAAACTGCTTTGTGATTCTCAGC
This sequence comes from Apalone spinifera, assembly GCA_030068395.1. Taxonomy (NCBI): domain Eukaryota; kingdom Metazoa; phylum Chordata; order Testudines; family Trionychidae; genus Apalone; species Apalone spinifera. The sequence goes on along the minus strand of CM057846.1, from coordinate 41,570,167 downwards.
TGAAAGGCACAATAGAAGTATAAAATCATTACATCAATTTTATTAGAAAATAATAGACCATGTTTTGGTATACCTCAGTCAGAGAGTGAAATTCACTGATTCAATTGCTCTGGTTATTCTAGTTTAGGGATGTAAGTAACTAAGGGTATGTCTACACTAGTTCGAATTAGGGTGGCTAATGTAGTCATTGGAACTTGCAAATGAAGCCCGGGATTAAAATATCCCGGGCTTCATTTGCATGTTCCTAGGCGCCGCCATTTTTAAACGCCCGGTAGTTCGGACTCCCTGCCCACGGCTACACATTCTTACAAATTCCTCATTGCAGGAGGAGTAACAGTAGTCCGAATTAGGGGCTTTAGTTCGAACTACCTAGCCCGTGCCGCGTGTAGCTGCAGGCAGGGATATTTTAATTCCGGGCTTCATTTGCAAGGTTGACCCAGGGTGGCTAGTGTAGACATACCCCAGTTGACTACCTGATAGCACAGGTTTATTAAAGACAGTGGGGAGTGGGGGAAGCAGGAGCTGGTGCTAAGGGGATCTGGCTTAAAAGCTGGTTCCCAACAGCACTGTCTCCACAGTGCAGAGTGGTAGGGAGAGCAGGGGAGGCAGAGCTGCAGCAGTCCCGGAGCTGGTGTGAGCTGGGATTGCTGAGTCCCAGCTTGTCACCTCCAGGAGCTAACCCCGCTCTGGCTTTGCACTTTAAATGTAGTAAGAACCTGGCAGCTCTTACTACATTTAAAATGCAGAGTTGCAGTGGTGGTAGTAAGCGCCCCCTCGCCCCCATATCGACTAATTGAGTAGTCGATAGAAATTCCATCAACTACTCAATTAGCTAATTCACCGTTACTTAACATCTTTATTCTATCCTAGTTTATGTATAGTTGTGATGTTGGATTTTTTTTTTCTTCAGTAAACTAAATGGGTGTGTGTATAGATGTTTCTTTTCCTTTTTTGTAGGCTAAAGCTGTAACTTCTGACATGGCCACAGCTTCACCAAGATCTGATACCAGTAACAATCATAATGGAAGATTACAGATGCAAGTAACTGGTAAGAAATAATTTGTGTATTACATATATTAATATATGTGGACATTGGTTTAGAACAGGAGCAGGCAAGATACAGCCCCAAGCCAGATCCAAGGCCTTGAATCTGGCCCATGGCCCACCCTACTGGAATCCTCAGGCAGGGAGCAGTCCCAGGCTCGGAGCGACTGGCTGTGCCATGTACTCTCTGCGGGGGGAAGGCAGCATGCAAAGTGGGAGCTGAGAGATTGTGCTGGGGGCAGGGGTTCCCAATAGGGACCAGCTAGTGGGAGCTGAGAAATAGTGCTGCAAAGGGGCACATAGAGCAGCCAGTTGCTTTGAGCTCTTCCCAGACTCTGTGCCTCTCCTGCAGTCCTCTGTCAGGCCAGTGTCCTCTCTTGGACCTTTCACTCCAATCCCCTGCCTTAGGTCTCAACCCCCTCTTTCAACCAAACTCCGCCTCAGACTGTGCACCCTCTTCTGCACATCTAATCTCTACTAAGTGCCCTTCTGCACCATAATTCTGTCCCAAACCCTGCACCCCTTCCATAAAAAGTGTGGTCTTTGACCATTTACCAAAATCTTGTAGTGGCTCCCCATCAAAAATTATTGCCCACCTCTGGTCCAGAAAGTATGCTTTTATAGGGTAAGCAATTCTTCATAGCATAGAAACTGTGTAACTTTTATTGACAAGAGACAGATTTGAGGGCAGTATCAGAAAATATTACCCCATATCACAAACTTATTTACTTATGAAGAGAGATTAAGAAAGACTTGGACTTTTCATCTTAGAAAAGAGGAGACTAAGGGGGGGGGGGGGGATATGATAGAGGTCTATAAAATCATGACTGGTGTGGAAAAAGTGAATAAGGAAAAGTTATTTACTTATTCCCACAATATAAGAACTAGAGATCACCAAATGAAATTAATAGGCAGCAGGTTTAAAACAAACAAAAGGAAGTTTTTCTTCACTCAGTGTACAGTCAACCTGTGGAACTCCTTGCCAGAGGATGCGGTGAAGGCTAGAACTTTATCCACCTCTATTTTGAACACTGTAACATTCATGGAGGTTAGGTCCATCAATGGCTATTAGCCAGGATGGTAGGAATGGTGTCCTTAGCCTCTTTCTCTGGAGGTCGGTGATGGGAGGGATCACGTTAGGATTACCTAATGTGATCCCTCCCTTTGGGGCATCTGGCATTGGCCACTGTCAGCTGTCAGGATACTGGGCTAGATGGACCTTTGGTCTGACCCAGTTTGTCTGTTACGTTCTTATGTCAGTTCTTATATACTACTAATGTATAAATAACTTGGAAGAAAGATATGGCACACTTAAACGTTTCTGTGAACATTAATACAAATTACTTTTACAAGATGTTTAAAAGGAAAATTGGAGATTTAAAAAAAGTATAAAGCTGCATGTTTCCTAAGGTTTTGTAGCATAATTTAGGATATTTTGATTAGTTTTAGCAGGATTTGAGTACCCACTTGTAATATTTTTGAGAGGTCAACAAAAATGAAATGATAGGGACTTGGAATTTTGTAGTTTCCTGTAGCTTTTTATATGTATCAGTAGGGTATGTGTGGTTTTTTTTTTTAATTATTATTATTTTTATTTTTTTTAAAGATGGGCGAATGGATATTGTTTGGCTTGCCTTCCTTTTGGTTTTATTCACACAAAGCATAATTTTACACTTAGTCCAGGTTTGTGGCCACTCAAAAAAGCAGTGTACCATACTTCTGATCCACTCTGGACTAGTTTTAATGGTCCAGGTTTGCTTTAGATGGGGATGATGTATGCAAATGTTAGAATCAGCAGCGCATTGAAAATACTTTAATCTTATTAGCAAGTGTGTTCATTATGGTTTCTGTTATAGACAATTATAATCCTTAAACCTTAGTTTTGTTTTTAAAATATTCAGTTTTATGTTGCTTCAGGAACATTTTTCAAAATAAAAGGCTGGAACTTTAAATTTCCTTTGGCTTCATATGCTCTATGTTCCTTTTCATGGTTGCATTGATGAATTAGTAGCTGTGCATTTTCTTTCCCTGTAAGATGATGTCTTGATTTTTTTTTTGCACGTACATCACATTGAGCTTCATTTAAAAAAAATCAGTATATTTTTACGCAGTAGAAATAAAGGAGTTACTGATTCTCTATTGTGTTAAATGAGCTATGTGATTTTAGAAAAGGCTATAAGGAAGCAGTGATTGTGACTTGGAAGTATCAGTACGAACATTAGATGAATTGCTTGGTTTGATGTATTTGTGAACATAGACTATATTAATTTGGCCTCAAAATTCAAAACTAAAAATATGAAAGAGAATCTTTTTTATAAGTAAGTGAATGTGTATACTAATATTTCTCTATCACAGAAAAGTGTGTGTATGTGTGTGTGTGTGTGAAAGTAGTGAGCCATATCTGTGCTCCAGGTGCTACAAACAATGCCATAAATATGCTGTTGTAGCACAGATACTTCCTGTAGCAATAGAAGGGGGTTTTCCTTCACTGTAGGAACGCCACCTCTCGGAGTGATGGTAGGTGGTTTCCATGCTGGTGCTTAGATCAATATAGCCCCATCATTCAGGGAATTTGACCTAATTTTTTAAGCGTAAAACAGGCCTTAGATTCTCTTCCATCACTCATTCTTTAAAAGTTCAGAGAAATCACTAATTGAAGTAACTTACCATCCACATCAGCTTCAGTTCACGTATGTTAACACCCATACATACTCACACATTGCATATTGAGACTGAAGGAATACTATGCAAACACACCACGTACAAATCCAGATCTTCACATTTATACTTAGACAAAAAGCATCAACTCTGATCTCAACCAAGTGAACATAAAAATATGTATAATAGGGAAGTGAATGACTAGTCAACTTATCAAACGCTTTTCGGATAGTCAACACACTAGTCAACTAGTTGCTTCCGCTTCCACACACCACCCTTCCCCTCCCGCTCTGTCTATCAGAAAGAGGCAGTGGAGGAGAAGGGGCACTTCAGAGTGGGAGAACCGCATGGAGCCCCGGGCCAGACCCAGTGCGAGCCAGGACAGCTGATTCCCTGCGCTCAGGGTCCCTCCTGCTGCGCACCAGCCTGGCTTAAAATCCAGCTCTCCCCCCCCCCCCCCCCCCCCCCCCCCAGCACTGACTCTGTGGAGCCTCTTCTCCCCCACATTACTACCTCTTTTGGGGGGGGGTGAGGGTGGGCAGGGTAGGTTGCTCCTCAGCAGCAGCCTCTGTCTGCAGGGGGTCTGATATCCCTGGGGACAAAGGCTGCTCTGGCATCCCCCGGAGCAACCACTGTCTGGGGGGGGGGGGGCGCAGGTTCTGAGCTCATCATAGCCAGAGGCTGCTCCATGGGATGCCAGAGCAGCCTCTGTCTGCAGGGAGCTCAGATCCACCACAGACAGGGTCTGCTGTCATCCTTTATTAGAGGCAGTAGCATGGCGCGGTAGGTGGGAGCTGGTCTTCATGGGGAGCTGGTTTTTGAACGGTCTCACCTCATGGACCAGTTCTCACCTATAACCCTGAGCTGTTGTCCCTGATAGACAGCAGCGGTAGGTGGTCCCACCTTCAGGGACTATGGAATAGTCCTGTAACTGCTAAAATTTCATGTGGTTACACAGCTGTTCAGTTGCATGCTTTCTAATGTCACTAGCTGTGTCAAGGGTTGGCGAAGAACCATCTATGTTCCACAGAGACGCAGCCTGAACAGGTACCTCATTGTGCCGCAACATCAAAAACTCTACGCTGCTGGATCATATCCCAGAATATGTGTGTGGGAGACCCTTTCACATAGACTTCACCTTCGGTGTTTTTTTTCATAACTAATACCTATTTGATAAACTGAGGCTCCCCTATGGCACCACATAGTTAAGGGCGGATGGTGGTCTTCTGAGACCCAGTTACACACAGCCCTCCTGGAACTTGATTCAGTTCTCTCAGTGCTTGCATTTATGGCCTTAATCAGGAACAATACCGTAAGAGTAACGACGGCCGCTATTGCCAACATATTGCCCCGCCCTGCTGGTTTATATAAAATATCGCACTCCCCTGCACCGAAGTTATGAAACTACGGAATTGGCGTATTTGGCGCAATATCAACATAACAGCCTTTATCTCCCAGGATGTCCTAACACTACAGCAGAGACACTGAGCAGCGAATTCTCTCAGTACCATGCGTGCTAACTAAATGAACTTCTGACGAGCATATTTAGACACTGGGGTCACCCATTTGTAGAACACTTACTGGCATCCCAGAATTAAAAATATCTTCAGTTCTGAGAGCAGAGTTCGGGTCTGATCCCTGGGCAAAGCTTTTCTTATCAAATGGGATACATCTCTGCTATGTGTGGTGTATCCCATTTGATACCCCCCCCATCTCTCTGCTGTTAATGGTAATACACAAATTACCGACTGACAAGATCAAAGTCATCTTGATACCACATGGCCCAGGGTACATACTTGCACCTTTTGAGGATGGTGGTATGTACCCTGCACATTCTTCCACTTCTGCCGAATCGTCTGTTACACGATGCAGATGGGTTTACCACCTCAACCTGAGGAAGCTTCACTTGAGAACATGGTTCCATCACAATGAACTGACCTGAGTGTAATAACTTAAAAAACAACAAATAGTTTAGTAGCACCTTAAAGACTAACAAAACATGTAGATGATATCATGAGTTTTTGTGGGCAAAACCCACTTCTTCAGATGCCCGGAGTATAATAAGTTTGGGTCCAAGAATAAATAATGGAAGTGGGAGAGGGGAGACAAGGAAAAAGGGGAGAGGAAGAAGAGAGAGAGAGACAGTAGATCGTGCAAATAGTTACAAGGGGAATAGGTGAAGGATGTGTTGCTATTCAACCACACTGAATCATTTCCATTTATGTAGATATGCATTACATGTAGTGTGTCAGAATCTCCCATCAATGTATGGTGGAATTTCCATCCCTAGAGATTAAGTCTAGGCTTGATGAAGCCCTGGCTGGGATGATTTAGTTGGGATTGCCCCTGCTAAAAGCAAGAGGTTGGACTCAATGACCTCCTGAGGTCTCTTTGAATCCTATGAGTTTATGTTTCTATGAAAATAAGCAATTCAGGGACTTTACTGCCCCCTTAGTTATAGTATTAGACTATGTATTGGAACTACAGAAATTTGAACTATCCCTTAGGTTAATCAGAGTGTCTTGTGGCTGTTACCATTTTCCACCATAAGATGGACAGGATATCTGTTTGCCTAGCCTATCATCAAACATTTTCTGTAGAGTATCATAAATATCTATCCTGAAATAAGAGTGCCTACCCCACCTTGGGACTTGAATTTGGTACTATACAACATTACTATGGCCCCACTCAAGCCATCGGAAACATATTCTCTGACACATCTATTTATAGAGGTGGCTTTCTTAATCATTATCTCATCTGTCTGCCTAGTGGGAGAGTTAAGGGTCCTCATGATACGTCCATTATACGCCATCTTTTTTCAGGGACAATATCAGTCTAAGACCTCATCCTAAATTTTTACTCAAAGTATTTTCTTCTTTCCACTTGATCCCATCAATCCAGCTTCCCTTGTTCAGGGCCGATCTTTATGGGGCCCTATGCAGTATTATCAAACTGATGCCCCTCTGCTCCACTGAAAGCAGTTTACCCCCTTTGTGTTGAGGAGATGCAGCAACCATCTTTTCCCAC